>JAPQNM010000003.1:5048132-5080632 GCA_029783475.1 Metacarcinus magister | reverse complement strand
TCGCCGCATCACCAAATTGCTCATTTACTTCCTCAATAACCTACTCGCCTCACCCACTAACCAGCTCCTTTCCTCACTCTAACTCATTTACTCCCTCTCACTAAGCCACTCTACCTCTCACTAACTCACTCATCCCTTTCATTATCTCCCACTCCCTTCTTCTCTCTCTCTCTCTCTCCCTCCCTCTCTCTCTCTCTCTCTCACCTTACTCTCCCCCATCCTCCTACTACTTCCACGTCTCCTACTCCCTCCTCTTCCCTCCTGCCGTCTTAACCACAGCCACCTCAGACCAGCTTGACTATTGACATACGAGAAGCGAGTGGCCAGCCAACCAGACACTCTGCAATAAAACACAGGCAACCAGTCATCAGGTGAGCATCTGAAGAAGAGGAGGAGGAAGAGGAAGAGGAGGTGGTGGTGGAGGCTGTGGCAGAGGCGTGTTGGGTGTGGCTGCAGGAACACGTGGCCAAGGAATGGAATCGATGAGGCACACGTCCGCTCTCCGGAAATGAATAAATAACACACAGATTGCTCGGTCATTGCAGGGGAAGCCGTTGTGGGGGGGGAGAAGAGGAGAGGAGAGAAGAAGAAGAGGAGGAGGAGGAGGAGGCGGTGGAGGTTAGAGGACAAGAAAAGGTCTACCATCATCATCACTGACCTTTTTTTCTCTCTCTTCTCTCTTTCTCTCTTTCTTTTCGGCGTATGGTGAGTAATTGAAGTGGAAGGATGTGAGGTTGAAATAGGACAGATATGCGTGGCTGTGGGGGGAGGGAGAGGAAGGAAACACGGGGGTTGATATTATAGTGGGAGGGTGAGGAAGGAAAGGAGGGATTGGTGAGAGAGAGAGAGAGAGAGAGAGAGAGAGAGAGAGAGAGAGAGAGAGAGAGAGAGAGAGAGAGAGAGAGAGAGAAGAATAAAAAGTAATAATGTGTAGTTATAAAAGTGAAGGGTTGAGTGTGTGCAAGGACTGATGCCACCGTCCCCATCTTCTCTTTGTTTTTATCTTTTCTCCCCTCTCATCCTCCCTTCCTCACCCGACGTATATCTCGATTTACTGTCCCTTTGTCCTCTCATCCCTCCTTCTCCTCCTTCTTCTCCTCCTCCTTCTCCTCCTTCTTCTTCCCCTCGCTTTACCCCTCTTCCTTTGTTCGTAAAATCAATAAGTGTAAGTCACAGCATCCCCCTACAACAGAATCTGCTTTCCTCTTGATACCAGAGTGCGCAGGATATTTTTGAAGCTTGTTACCGCGATTTTCTGAAGGCGGCGTGGCTATTTTTTCCGCCTCTCTGCTTAGTTGTGATTGCCGGTGTGTCCCGCCCTCCCTCGAGCCATGCAGGTAAACTTTCCCTTCGTGTATTGTTGGTCAGTCATCCCCCGCTACTGTAGACAAACTGGATGGCCTTGAGGTTCAGCTTGATTTACCTAAGCCGTCTGTCTGTCTGTGTGTCTGTCTGTCTTCACGCTCTCCTTTCCCTCATCCTTGTAATACATCAGACGACTCGACTGTCACCTGTTTCGCGCTAACATGGTCTATCCTCGTTTTCTTTTCCCTTTTATGTGCCTGTCTGGTTTTTCTCTGTCTCTTTTATATGATTATGATGCTCGTGTAACAGTTAAGGATGTGTCTTGTCAGTATAGTGTGGTGAAAAAAACTGCTTTAGAAGTATTGTATAAGGTTTGGGAAAGAAATTATATATATACATAAATCTTTCCAGCGTGTGTATGGAATGCGATCTGGAATTCCTGGATGACAGACACTAATAGAGAGGCAGACTGGACTGGACTAGACTGGACTGGACGCCATCTTCACCGAGCCAGATGTTTTTTTCCTAGAGCTAATTTTCACTTCCTATGAATAAACCTTCCATTAACGAGAAGAATAACCAACCATTTCCATACGTACATAACCCTTCACGACTCCATTATATTGAGGGCGGTTCTCTTTCTTCTCCTTTGTGACAGTTTTTTTTCCTTCATATTGCAAGCACCTCTTTTTCCACCCACTTTACGAGCTTGCTGCTGCTGGTGCGCTTCTCTCATCTCTTCTTCTCTTCTTCGTACTTGGAAAGGTCAGGGAGGCAGGCTGCTACGCTGTGTTTCTGCTCCTCCTTTACAACGGCACACCAACACAGGCAGCAACAGGGAGGCAACGAAGCAATTAAGAATAATTTACAGTCATAAAGGACTGCAAGGCGAGAAAATGGAGGAGGAAGAGGAAGAGGAGGAGGAGGAGGAGGAGGAGGAGGAGGAGGAGGAGGAGGAGGAGGAGGAGGAGGAGGAAGACATGTTAGCTAGAGAGAAGTCTTGAGACGATGAAGAGTCTTGGTATTGTGTGAAAGGACAATGATCTCTAGTTTCAGTGTGTGTGTGTGTGTGTGTGTGTGTGTGTGTGTGTGTGTGTGTGTGTGTGTGTGTGTGTGTGTGTGTGTGTGTGTGTGTGTGTGTGTGTGTGTGTGTGACTACGCGCAATTACAAGTAAGACGAAGCAAGATGTTCAAGCAATATTCCACTGCAACGAGATATTGATTTAATGTCATTTTCTGCCCTAATACTGTGAAAAGATCTCTCTCTCTCTCTCTCTCTCTCTCTCTCTCTCTCTCTCTCTCTCTCTCTCTCTCTCTCTCTCTCTCTCTCTCTCTCTCTCTCTCTCTCTCTCTCTCTCTAACGCAGACAACCTCGATAACACCTCCTTCCTTCTTTCCTTCCTTCCTTTCTTCCTCCCTTCTTCTTTAAGAACTAATTTGATGTATATTTATACTTACACACACGTACGTACTTACAAGCATACATGATACACACACACACACACACACACACACACACACACACACACACACACACACACACACACACACACACACACACACACACACACACACACACACACACACACACATGAAAAGTAGGACGCTTGTCGGTGATAATTGAGGAAAGAGAGAGAGAGAGAGAGAGAGAGAGAGAGAGAGAGAGAGAGAGAGAGAGAGAGAAAGAAAGAAAAATACCAAAAAAAAAACAAGAAAAATGAAGAGAAAAAAAAAACTAACGAAAAAAAAACGAAAAAAAAAAACGAATCTCCATATGAATTCATACTAACAATCTGTAACGAGGAAACACCTGCTAGTCGTGGGACGCTGTGATTGGCTGCTGTGGATGACGCATTAATGACGTAGCAATGACGTCATGGCGAGCACATTGACAACACAGACTAGAGGGACGGGAGCCACACCGCGCAAGACTCTACCAGGAGGAGGAGGAGGAGGAGGAGGAGGAGGAGGAGGAGGAGGAGGAGGAGGAGGAGGAGGAAATGGGTTAAAGGAAGAAGATAGAATAGGAAAAAATATCAAGTTAACGCAATACAAAGCTAAGGTTGATGTAAGTGGTTATTATTATCACACACACACACACACACACACACACACACACACACACACACACACACACACACACACACACACACACACACACACACACACACACACACTCATAAAATTAAGGGGGCGGCTCAGTTACTTTTGTGTGAAGAGAAAAGGAAAATCTGACAACAAAACCGGTGAAGAGAATCGAAGCGTGGATTGAAGGTGCTGGGACGAGTATGCAGTGAGGGAAGGATGGAGGGATGGAGAGATGGAGGGATGGAGGGATGGAGGGAGGGAGGGATGGAGGGATAGATATACTGGGGAAGGGATGAGGGAAAGAAGAGAGAGATGGATGGGCGGGGGAAAGGAAGGTAGGAAGGAAGAGAGAGGGAAGGAGGGACGGAAAGGAGAAACAGGGAAAAAGAGGGAAGGAAGGAAAGAAGGATGGTGGAAAGGAGGGTGGTAAGAAAGGAAGGAAGGAAGGAAGGAAGGAAGGAAGGAAGGGAGGAAGGGAGGAAGGGAGAGAAGACACCCTCCAAGAAGCCATGTGGCCCGCTTATCATCGTCTACATATTGACCGCGCAAACCAAAGACGCACCATGACCTATATCATGTACACGGGGATACAAGCAAGCATACACACACACACACACACACACACACACACTCTCTCTCTCTCTCTCTCTCTCTCTCTCTCTCTCTCTCTCTCTCTCTCTCTCTCTCTCTCTCTCTCTCTCTCTCTCTCTCTCTCGTCTCTCAGCTCCTCTAGCCTCATCACCTCTTTCAAAATAGTATAATAAAAAAAAGGTTCGTATGGATAAAGAAAATGGTATATGTCTTTTGTTTTCTTAAGGGTGATGCTTTAATTATTATTATTATTATTATACTTATTATTATCATCATTAGTCATTATCATCACTATTACTTCACCCTAACTCGCCCCCCCCCAAAAAAAAAATCAACTGAAATCAAATACAGATATATAAGATAAAAACAAAATCACAAACTTATCACCACACATTACATATAATTTATCTTTCTAATCTATCATATACTTTTTAAAAATCAATCCTCCTTATCAATTTATTTCCACATCACCATCCACGCGGCATCATCACCACCCAAACCATATTATGATTTCCAATACTTTTTCCCTCCTCCCTGCAGCCTCACTACCTTAAAATCTCTAGACTATCATGGCATCGCTTCCCTCCCCTAGTATTAACATGCCTCGTTTCAGTTCCCTCTATCCCATTCACGTTCCTTACAATGCTATATGTTTAAGTCTCTGGGATCTATTATTATTATCGTCATTTGGTTTGTCGCATTTCTTCATTGGGGGTTAAATGAGAGAGAAGAATTAGGGGAAAGATAAGAGTTGCAGGTAAAGGCTTTTCGTGGGTACCTGTTTTTTTGGGGGCAAGGTAAGAATTGGACAAGTGTATTTATCTTGTAGTTAATTCCCTTCTCATGTGTTTAGAGTGATACGTGGTAGGAATGTGTATGTAGTGTATGTAAAGGGATGTATGTATGTATGTATGAGGTGTGTATGTATGGTGTAAGTGTCTCTGTAAAAGAAATAAATAAAGATGAAGCAAGAAAAAAAGTTAATGTTGAAGGTACTTGTTTCTATTTTTTTTTTTTTTTATTATTCACTTGAGGTTTTCTTTCTTTAATGTGGATGTGAGATTCCAGTTTTATGTTTAGGGAGAAAATAAGAGGAAAAAATGAACACCACATAGCCTTGATAAGTGTCTTGTTTGTAGCGTACCTGGTAATGTTATTTTTTTTTTTCTCTCTCTCTCTCTCTCTCTCTCTCTCTCTCTCTCTCTCTCTCTCTCTCTCTCTCTCTCTCTCTCTCTCTCTCTCTCTCTCTCTCTCTCTCTCTCTCTCTCTCTCTCTCTCTCGTAATCTAAATATGTATCCTTTCCCCTTTTATTCTTCCTTTTGATTATCTTTCCCCATCCTCAAGCCTTTCCTTCCTCCCTCTCTGTCTTCGCGTTGCCTCTCTTACTACATCCAAGGCCAGTGTTTACCTTTGGCTTTCTGAGGCAACGCAACATTTACCAACCTGCTACACATAGAGACAGAGCAGGCGAAGCAGCAGGAAAATGTGGCGGAAGAGGAGGAAGAGGAGGAGGAGGAGGAAGAGGAGGAGGAGGAAGAGGAGGAAAAGGAAGAGGAGGAGGAAGAGGAGAAGGAGGAAAAGTATAGTAGAGATAATATCTATAATGAAAAATTAGGCAAAGACGAGAATATAAACTCACATTGAACTTTCACACACACACAGAGAGAAAGAAAGAAAAACAGAAAGAGAGAGAGAGAGAAAGTAAAAAAAAAGAAAGAAAGAATTAGAGAAAGAGCCTAAACGAATAGGAAAACTCTACTACACACACACCTAAGAGAGTGAGTATTCAACAACAATAATTGCAGGAAAAAAGAAGATATTCCAGTAACCTTTTCATTTGGGAACAACAATTGCGCGGGCGACCCAGAGCGTGACTCTCAAGTGACCCCAAGCCAACACCAGGCACAGGAATATTAACAATGCTCAAGTTTACAGTAATGGTGATGATAATGATGATGATATGATGATAATGATGATTGTAAGAAGATTTGCAGTTCAATATAAGATAAAAAAACATAGGGTATTTATTTCAGTCTTTCTTTCTCATTCTTTAGTGTGTGTGTGTGTGTGTGTGTGTGTGTGTGTGTGTGTGTGTGTGTGTGTGTGTGTGTGTGTGTGTGTGTGTGTGTGTGTGTGTGTGTGTGTGTATGTGTGTTAGGGGGGCGGGGGAGGTGTGTGTGTCTTACCTCGTGTATAATAAATCACATTTTCACCTCTTCTAAAACCACCACAACCCTACACACACACACACACACACACACACACACACACACACACACACACACACACACATCCTCCTCCCTCCCACCCACACACACACACACATTCACTACCACCATCATTTCAACAGACCTCATGCCTGCTCTCTTGAAATGGACTCATGCATTCATTGTCCATCAAGTTCCTGAGTGTAAGTCAGTCTACCCTTTGTTAATTATGAACTCAGTGTGGGAAGGGGAAGGGAAAGGTTGGGTTAGCGAGTGCATTAGGTGGTTGGGATGCAAAGGGACACAGGAGAATCAGAAGGGGAAGGATGAGGCTAGAAGGAGATAAGATCACTAAGGAAACTGAATGGAAGGGAGAAGGGTAGAGAAAGGATGGATGGAGAGGGGAGATAAGAGAGGAAATGGGATGGGATGGGAAGGGAAGGAATAGAAGGGAAGGGAAGGGAAGGGAAGGGAAGGGAAGAGAAGGGGAAATAAAATGTAAATATAGAAAAATTAAGCGTTGATACAGTAAAGAAGCAAAAGATGATGAATAGATAAGTAAAGGAAAAGGAGAAAGATAAGGAATAGATAGAAGAGAAGGAAAGGAAAGGGAATTAAGGTTAAGAAAGTAAGACAATGTAAGTTAAAGTAAGAAGCAAAAAGAAATACATAAAACCAAAGTATATGATGATAAAGAAAAGGAAGGAAAGAAAGACAAAAGAACGAAACAAAGGTGAGGAAAGGTAAGGTAAGTAAGGTTAACAAGGTAAGACAATGTAAGTTAAGGTAAAAGCAGCAGAGGAGTAAGAGAAGATAACATAATAGAAAAGAAAGACAAAAGAAAGAAAAAAAATAGGAAAGGAAGGTAAGGCTAAGTTCAAAAGACAAACCTAACTTAACCTAACCTAACAATGCAAGTTAAGATAAGAAACAGAAGGGAAGCGAGATGAGGTGACTGGGAGAGGAAGTGAGAGACAAAGAACGGAAAAAAGGTAAAGGAAGGCAATGGTAAGTAAGGTGAAGAAGGTAAGACGATGCAAGTTAAGGTAAGAAGCAGCAGGGTAAGAGAAGGGAAGCGAGATGAGGTGACTGGGAGGGGAAGTGAGCTGGAGGGGAAAGAAAGGGAGTTTTCCACACAACATCCGCTTGCATAATTACAACCTCCGCTCAAATGATAAGGCCAACGACCGCGTACCTACAGAGAGAGGCTAAGAAAGGCGGCGCTAATCTGTCAGCTAATGAGTTAAACGGACTGGGAAGGCGTAACGTTGTGTGTGTGTGTGTGTGTGTGTGTGTGTGTGTGTGTGTGTGTGTGTGTGTGTGTGTGTGTGTGTGTGTGTGTGTGTGTGTGTGTGTGTGTGTGTTTAACTAGTGGATAGTCTTTTAGTATTTCCTTCATTTATATATTAAGAAAAAAATTAATTCATAGATAAGTCAAAATCTTTAGTGTCGTTTAATTTTTCTCTCAATACCTCCGTTTCTAAGTGTTTGTTTGTCTCTGTTTTTATTAATCTATGTGTTTCTCTCTCTCTCTCTCTCTCTCTCTCTCTCTCTCTCTCTCTCTCTCTCTCTCTCTCTCTCTCTCTCTCTCTCTCTCTCTCTCTCTCTCTCTCTCTCTCTCTCTCTCTCTCTTGCTCTCTCTCTCTCATGTAGGATTGGAATTAGAACGACAGTGGAGTGAAATGAAAGTATAATGAAGCTAAATTAATATTGTACGATATAAATATTGTAGCTACTCTTAACAATTACTTCTCCTCGTTATATAATTGAAATTCCATTAATGTTAACAACTGGGCGTATAGGACGGAGGAGAAAGCTTCGACATAATGCATTTTGTAAGAATTTGAAGGTACGAGACCCAAGGCAAAGAAAAAAAACACTTGGGACTAGAATTAACATTAAATACGTAATTTACATACTCTTATATAATACGTGTAAAGGACGAGGTTACATGGAGTACAGTGACGATACAGCAAACCTTGTTGTATTTATTCATCTTCATTTAAACTCCCCAAAAATAGGATATCACATTATAGGAGCTGAAATTTGCTACTCTTACTTATCCTGTTTATAAGAAAGACAACAGTTACTCTGCCTAGATATTAAGAAGCAATTCCATTAAACTCTGTGGCTGGTTAAGTAAGTATTCACAGCATTACCCACACACAAGCTAGTTAGTTAGACATCCTATTATTATTATTTTTATCTGAAAGCTGACCAATGATAAAGAAGATATAATTTCGACTGATCTCGTTTGCCATGTTCTCCGCTCTAATTTATTCTATTAATGCAGGACGTTACTAACTTTGCTGAACATTACCTGCTTCGAGTTTCAAATGAGGTGATAAAAGTTTCACAGCGGAAATTAAAATTGCATACTGAGTAATATGTAACTCGCGTTCATTATTATTATAAACCTGTTTTTCCCCCACTCAAGAGGTTCAGTTAAGTGACGTGAAACCGCAAGCAACAAATGACCACATCAAAGAAAGCCTCAGGGAAAAATAGTGTGACTGTTCTCGCTGCAACCTCATCTGATAACAAAGCGTGATTTCAAGGGTAGTCAGTTGCAAGTTACAGGTAGTGGCTTCATGGCTGGGTAGAGAGTAATGGTCTAATACTAATACTATGTGTCCAGCACCAACCACCTCTAATAATGCTTCCCACGCCTGCCTCTATCCAACTGCTACCTACATCCACGACAGAAAGAAAGGTTAGGGGACTCTACCTAACTTACCGTCTCTCATAACAGTCACTTGAGGTTCCTGGGGTAGTTAATGAAGAGTGTAACATTATGAGGATATAAAACACGTTACTAAACATTCAACCACCCACAGATAACATCACGACAACTCTTATGAACTAACTCCACAACTGAGCTTACCTGGCTACCTACGCACTCGCATTAAATTCACAGTCGGGGTCGGTCGGTGAGGCGGCAGACACTCACCTAACATGATATATATATACTCTGTTCATGAAGCAAATTAACCAGGTACCCTTGACTCTCCATCACAAGCAGGACCACTAAAAGGTAAGCTATAAGGATTACATAACTCACTCTGGCGGGAGAAAAAAAAGAAAGCAAGTGGAAAGTTTAAACAGCTATGAAAAAAAAAATCACACGAATCATCACTGTGGTCGGAGATACACACCACCGTCTGATAATGCTTAAGGGTGGTTTAGGGATGCATTCTTAACGACTCTATAGCATCTTACAACAATACATTATAATACATCGTAGTTATCATCACTGAAACTACACTAATTACGGAATATTTCACCAGATAGTAGTAGTTAACGATTAATATGATACGAGACAACTTACCGAAATGAGTCATGAATTCAAACATCACAACACCACAACACCACAATAAAGATGATCTCGATATATGATGAGGTGTGGCACTGACACTGACAAGCATCGGTACAGTAAAGGTTACAGAGAGACAAACACCAGACTGAAAGGCATATCATTTTGTATCTATGTTATTACGTATAGCTCTCTAATACTTTCATTCCACACGCTGCCACCGACCGACAACGAATATTTATTTATACTGTCTGTCTGTCAACTCTACGTTTCTATTTATTTATTTATTTATTTATTTATTTATTTGTCTATACTTTTACGGTTGTGCGAGTGTGATCAAGTCGATGTTTCATTTCACACTCCCACCGTCTATGTATTGTCACACACACACACACACACGCACACACACACACACACACACACACACACACACACACACACACACACACACACACACACACACACACACACATAATGAAGAAGAAATGCTTATAAAAAAAAGACAACTAATAAAAGCATCCAATCCCATTATATTTCCTACACATGAACCTATTTCTATATCACGTTTCCCATCACTATCTTCCTTCCCCTTCCTTCCCTCCCCTCCCTTTCCTTCCTCTTCCTTCCCCTTCCTTCCTCTTCCTTCCCCTTCCTCCCTCTTTCCTCCCTTTCCTCCCTCTTCCCTCCCTATCTCCCTCTTCCATACCTCCCTCCCCTTCCTCCCTCTTCCATACATTCCTTCCCTACCTTCCCCTACCTCCCTCTTCCCTCCCTTTTCTCTCTTCTCTCCCTCCCTACCTCTTCCATACCTTCCTCCCTCTTCCCTTCCCTCTCTTCCATACCTTCCTCCCTCTTCCCTTCCCTCCCTCCCCTCCTTCCATCCATCTGCCGCTGCCGGGACGAGAATCGAAGACGAGTGTCAGAATAAACGATGTTGTCATAAATAGAGAAGTTGAGTCACCCACCTGGAGGCTTGAGGAACATTGATTTTGCAGCCAACACAACCTTAGTCTTCCCCTCCAGCGGCGTGCGTGGGCGAGGGCGAGGGGAAGGGGAAGGGCGCGTGCAGGGGAGAGGGACGGCGGATTGAGGAAGTACTAGAGGGGAATGAGAATGAAAATGATGATGATGATGATGATGAGGATGAAAATAATGATAATAATGATGATGAGGAGGAGGAGGAGAAAATGATGCAGAGAGAGAGAGAGAGAGAGAGAGAGAGAGAGAGAGAGAGAGAGAGAGAGAGAGAGAGAGAGAGAGAGAGAGAGAGAGAGAGAGAGAGAGAGAGAGAGAGAGAGAGAGAGAGAGGGGGGGGGTAGGTTAATAAAAGAGCATCGTAAAATACACACATATTAACAACACAAACAAATAGCAATAACAAGCAATGCAAAAGATAAAACAATATATATTTATAAAAAAAAATAAAAAAAAACACTATAAAAATGTTAAAAATAAATAAATACTCACTGACACGGAAATTTATGTAAACTGAGGTTAGATGGAAACGAAAAAGTAGAATTATAATATCTAAATACTCAATGGAAAGTACAAAATGCTGATGAAAAGTAGTTGTGAGGACGAGATAAATAAACAAAACAAAAAAAAAACAACACTACCTAATACACTGATGGACTTTTAACACTCAAGATTTCTTATATGCATTAGACGAAAATTAAGGGAGACATAGACGGCTTAATTTTGTCATTTAATCAGCATACCATTTGGAAAAATATTATTGAACCTAATAACTTAATCATAAACGAACGTGTTGCAGTGAATAAATTATAGCTTATGCAGTGTGTGTATGTGTATGAGTATGTATGTATGTGTGTATGTGTGTGTGTGGGTGTGTGTGGGTGTGTGTGTGGGTGTGTGTGGGTGTGGGTGTGTGTGTGTGTGTGTGTCGTGAGGTGTTGTAGTTTAGTCACCTAATACTGCAGCTTAACATGAAGTCAGCTGTTCGATTGATTTTCTTGACATCAAAAGCTTCCATCTAACCCTCACTCCCACCCTCACCCCCTTACGGCTTCTCCTCTTATCAGTCCTCCCTACACCTCTCTCCTTTACCTCAGCTTTCCCACGCTCATTCCTACCTGACCCTGTTTTTACTCTCGCATCGACTCCTTTCTAGTTTTTTTTTACTCCTCTCTGTCTCTTACTCAGCTCCAACTTTTCGCTTTCCAAATCCGTCTCTCTGTTTTCACCACCTGGTTCATTTTTTCCTAGTTCATCCTCTCTCTGCAACTAACTCCGCCTCCCTCGGTTCTTCCACCTTCTCTTTCCTCCTAAATGAGCGATGAAAATTGTTTATTTAATGAGCAACGAGGAGGAGGTAACTATTATTAATTAAACAGGTAAATTCCTCGCTACTTACAAGGTATGTACAGTTAGTTCCCTCTGGTGCTAATTAATATATTTTGTTAAGTATTTTCGTTCCATAAAGTATGATGAAGGAAGGTTCCGTTGTAAAGGTGAATAAAGGTGATGTGACATGTATAAGGGTGTGTTTGGTAGACTATGTGATGTTCTGATGTTCTGATGTTCTGTGGTAGATGAAGTGACGAAGTGATGAAGTGACGTCATCTTAGTGTGGTCGATGAACGATTTTTTTCAGTCAACTCACAGAGACTCGCTATCAAGAAAACCATCCCACACGAAGTTCTCATGTGATACAGCATTGACTTGTAGATTAGTCATAATAAAAAAAAAGTCTATCCATCAAAATAATCACTTTCTTGAATATGTCTGACTCTCTCTCTCTCTCTCTCTCTCTCTCTCTCTCTCTCTCTCTCTCTCTCTCTCTCTCTCTCTCTCTCTCTCTCTCTCTCTCTCTCTCTATCTATCTATCTATCTATCTATCTATCTATCTATCTATCTCTCCACCACGTAAACACAAACAAAACAAAAGAAGTTAATGTAAGTAAGATTTTTTATAGCATGTGTTCTCGTGTTTACTTATTCATCCTATCAATCTCACATTTACTGCCTCACCTCATCCAACCACCTTCACATCTACTCACATCACCTCACGTTACATCCCCTCACCACCACACTACCAGCATCACACTTGCATCACATCACATCACGTGTCTCACTTTAATCTGTCTGCCCCACATCGCTGGTAGGTGGCCCTTAACCTCTCTATATCACCTGCCTCATCTAACCTTCCTGCCTCACTTCACCTGCCTCACATACACCTGTACTACTCACACTGTCACTATTCTTTTGTCGTAGTACTACCTCAGAACACCTATGACACACCTGCCTCAGTTTAGTACACCTGTCACACACCTGCCTCACTCATGTGCTTGTAACTACCCTGCCTCACACGTTTCTGCCTCACTCCACCCACCTGACACCTGACTCAGCAAGCCTGTCTCACTCACCTGCCTCACACACCTGCCTCAGCACACCTGTCACACACACACACACACACACACACACACACACACACACACACACACACACACACACACACACACACACACACACACACACACACACACACACACACACACACACACACCTGCCCCACACACCTGCCTCGGCCCTACATGCACCGCTGGGAGGTCTTTTCGTTAAGCCTGATATTGCACAAACTTTTTTGGTCCAACGAAATAAATGTGCTAAAGACAAATATTTACGAGGAAATTATGAGGCAGCGTCCCGAGTGGAAAAACTAATTAACTCCCTCATTAACCATAATTAGAGTAATGATGACGAGGCTGTTGTTAATATACTTTCGAAATTAAATTTTCCTTCTCATGTATATTATGCTAATAATGTATGTTATGTTGATAATATATATACATAAATACATATATATATATATATATATATATATATATATATATATATATATATATATATGAGTGGTTTTTGTGGTGAAGAAACACTGTACAAAGAAGTATTTTATTTGCCCAACGTTGTGACTAACTGTCTTCTTCAGAGAGAATAACAAACTAGGAAGTACAGTAGCTTACACACACACACACACACACACACACACACACACACACACACACACACACACACACACACACACACACACACACCATTACAATCCAGCCACTGTTGGTCGAGTGCCGGACAAAGCCTGCCTCAATTCCTCCATTCACGTGCTTGCTGTTCATCAATTCCAAACCGTCAAGCCTCAACCTTTACTTTATTTTTATGGTTTTCTTTCGTTGAATCTGTTGACTTTTTTTTCTGCGTATAGGCGTTTAGCATCACAGGAAGAGGCAACGTAACTTGTACTTATCACGGCAGCTTCTCTATGTTATTATATTATTGTGATGTTATGTGTGAGTTGTATTACATTTCTAGGTTTTAGATCAAGTTTAATCTTCGTTGTTTTATTTTTTTTTAAGACTTTCATCTGATTTATTTTGTTATTATGATGTGTTATTAGTTACGATTTAGTTACATCGTTTGAATTTTTAACCCTTTTCACCGTGAATTTTCATGAACTTAATTTGTGTATTCATTCCTAAAGTTACTGATTAAGGAACTATAGTTAACATATATGAAATTATATTCCTTTCGTGCACTGCATCGCCCTCACTAACTCCTTTTTTTAATTTATATTTCTGACCTTTGAACTTTCTTGAACTTTGTAACGAAGTGTATATTTACCATTACAGGAAATTCACTATAGGTACCTTTCAACATTACAACGTCTATTTATCTCTATCCTCTTCTTTATGTAGTAACTGTCAATGTATCGAAGACCTTTTTGTAGCATATCAAAGCCACACAGAAAGATGAAGTCGGTCAATGCCAGAGAACTAAACATTTTGCAAAGCTTTAGAAAGTTTGCCCAAAGCGAAATTTCTCAAAGGTTTTATCTGCGTAATTTTGAAATGATCTTTACTCTTCGTTTGGCTGTGACTCATTCTTATGTAAAGGTTGTTGCTGTCTCACCTCTTGTTCTGCTAGATAATTCTCTGTTTTTTTCTCTCTCTTTCTCGCTCTCTTTCAACACTGATATTTTCTTGCCATTCATCACGACTTAAATAAACTCCATGCATTTTTTCAGCTCTAAAGGCTATCTCACTTAGTATTATTCTCTGGAGTAAAAAAACAAAACTGGTTGGCTGCCAATGGTTAAATTTAATGAGTAGGTTGCCTCCCGCTGACAAGTAATGTGCTTCGATTAGTATTTTAATCACATTATTCTCCATTGCTTCTTGGTTCCTATCTGCTTCGTACATTAGTTATCAATGCTTGTTCTGAACCTTTAGACTATGTACAGCATCTCTCTCTCTCTCTCTCTCTCTCTCTCTCTCTCTCTCTCTCTCTCTCTCTCTCTCTCTCTCTCTCTCTCTCTCTCTCTCTCTCTCTCTCTCTCCAAAATGTGTGTTGGTTATGAGTTTAATAAGTTTTCTTGTTATCTCTCATGATATAAGTGTAATTACAGGGTGGAGTGTAAAGCTTTTCGTCTCATCAACTCTCCTCCTCTAACTGACTGTCTTGATTCTTTAAGTCACCGACGCAATGTTGCATCTTTATCTATCTTCTACCGCTTTTTCATATTGACTGCTCTTCTGAACTTGCTAACTGCATGCCTCCACCCCTTCCACGGCCTCGCTGCACAAGACTTTCTACTTCTTCTCATCCCTATTCTGTCCATCTTTCTAATGCAAAATTTAACCAGTATCTTCACTCATTCATCCCTTACACTGGTAAACTCTGGAACTCTCTTCCTTTGTCTGTTTTTCCACCTGCCTATGACTTGAACTCTTTCAAAAGAGGAGTGTCAAGACATCTTTAATGTTAAACCGAACCTCCACCCCCTGCTTCTATTTCTCCTACTGTTCTCTTTAAGCCTGAGTTACACTAGTCAACCGATGGGTTGGATCCAAGCTTAGACGGGCAACTATTGGCTCCATTTTCTCCAAAAAGAAAACGTAGCCAATAGCAGCCCGTCTAAGCTTGGATTCAACCCATCGGTTGACTAGTGTAACTCAGACTTTACAGGGTCTGGCGACAAGTGGGATTTTTTTAATGTATCTTTGTTGTTCCTTGGCCAGTACCCTTTTAATGTAAGAAGAAAAAAAAAAATAGATATAAAAAAAAAAAAAGTAAATTGACCGATAGCTAGATAGATAGAATCACAGAAGTATGTATGTATTTATGTGTGTGTGTGTGTGTATGTGTGTGTGTGTGTGTGTGTGTGTGTGTGTGTGTGTGTGTGTGTGTGTGTGTGTGTGTGTGTGTGTGTGTGTGTGTGTGTGTGTGTGTTTGCGTCCTTGGCATACTAAATTTTTGTTAATGCTGACCATCATGTGTATCACCCCCTCCCCCCCCTCCCCCTCCCATCTTCTCGTGAGACATAAGCTTGACATTCTCTCGCATTCAGTACAATAATAAGACTCAGGTTGCAGAACAGTGGACTCTACCTGAAAAAGTTGTACCGTACTCAGAAAAGTGATTGTGTGTACCAGGGAGTGTTTACTTGTTTATATCTTATTTGCCTGGCTTGTACCTTTCTCTCTTTCTCTCTCTCTCTCTCTCTCTCTCTCTCTCTCTCTCTCTCTCTCTCTCTCTCTCTCTCTCTCTCTCTCTCTCTTTCTTTCTCTCTTTCAGGCCCATCAACTTGACATCTGTTGCATGCAAAATGTTCGAAAGCATAATTAGAGTAAGTTAGTTACATAAAAGATAACTAATTGATCAGGACCTCGTCTTATAAATACAAAGAAAAATATGTTTATCTAATCTGTTAACATTTTATAATTATTTATTTTTCTGTCTATGATATCATTTGATCTCCAACTCTTATGTATCTTTGTGTATCTTGTTTTTCCAAAGGAGTTTGATAAAGTTCCCCATAAAAAAATAACGTTCAAGGTTAAGTAGCTTGGTTGGCATCGCAGGTTTACTGTACGACTGCATCAAAAACTTGTTGAACAATACAAAACAAAGGGTCGTTATCAATGGAACAGCCTATGATTTGCCGGTAGTTAGATAGTTACCAGTGCTGTTCCTCAAGGCTCAATTCTCAAACTTGTATTATTCATAATTTACATAAATGATATTGACGTTGGACTTAATAACTTAATTGCAAGTAGTGACAGTAACATAACAGGAACAACAACAACAACAACAACTACAACAACGACAACGACACTACATAAAACCGAATCCTCAGAATATCGTTGGGCCTCACTCACCTCTCGGCTTTCTTTAATATTCTGGCTTCAGTCTGGCTTCTCTTTCCTATTCAAGGCAAGTATTCCCTCCCCCCCATCCCTGCTAACCTACCTCGTCAGCCCCCGACAGGTGATCACGGCAGCCCGACTAACGGAGCTCTGATACACTCGCCAGAACACCCGAAAGTATAGTATAAGGGACTAAATCTATATGATGCTTTATAGGTATTTAGACAAATGAAACGCTAATGTACTACTCTCTCTCTCTCTCTCTCTCTCTCTCTCTCTCTCTCTCTCTCTCTCTCTCTCTCTCTCTCTCTAATACTTATAATCTCCACTGTCTCTCTTCACTGTGGTCACGTTTTATGTTAACAAGACCAATCCTCTGTCTCCGCCGCTGACGCACACCCTCGCACTCACTCCTATACTACACGCGCCTCACAATTCACTCACTTTCCCATCCATACCCATCCTACTTCCCTTCTTTGTTTAACATGAATACTCTTTACTTCCTATTGATCCTAGTGTGCACTCCATTCATGTTTCCTTTTTGTCTCTATCAATGCAGTAAGGTAGTAATGTGTCTAGTTAGTTCCGTAGATGGTTTGATTGTAGTATCCAGTATTATTTTAGTGGCGGTATGTAGGTCGGTGAGCTTAAAGAATGATTGACGACTTTTTTTTTATTATTTACTGCCTGGTTCCACGTACACGCATTTTCCTTCATTCTTGGTGTTTATTTATGTTCACGTAACTCCACCATCAAAACTATGACTACTACTACTACTACTACTACAATAACAACAACAACTATTACTACTCACTCCACCACTTCCGTTCTGTTCTTTCTCTTCGTGTGTTTCATTGCTCTCTCTTCGTGTATGTAATTTTAAGTTTCCATTCTCCTCTCCCTTTTTAAAACTCTATATAAAAAAAATTCCTTCTCATCCGAGCGTCACCTGAACAGATGGATATAATTTCTCTTGCTTTTATTTATCTATGTGTGCGGGTTTTGAAGAAACCCAACAAACTGACTGGACCATAAACTCGGTGAAATTACACTCGACATACTTTTCCTTCCTCGAAAAGACCTCCTTCTTATATATATATATATTTTTTTTTGCAGTTTTTTTATTTTATTTATTTATTTTTTTATTATTATTTTTTTCCTCCTCCTTCCTTAGTCCGACCGAGACACAGTAAGCCGAGGTAGAAAAAAAGAAAAAATATATATATAAGAAATAACAAATATATCAAGTTGAGTTGAATGAAAAAGATTGCTGGTTTGTTGTAGCAGAGTAACATTTTGGTTAATAACGTAAACACGCCATATGGAAGAAGACAAGGAGGAGGAGGAGGAGGAGGAGGAGGAGGAGGAGGAAGAAAGGAAGGAGTGAGCTGAGTGTGTATTTAGAAGAAGTGTTAAAAATAGATGTTTGTGACTCTTTATGTATAGCTGCGTGGAGAGAGAGAGAGAGAGAGAGAGAGAGAGAGAGAGAGAGAGAGAGAGAGAGAGAGAGAGAGAGAGAGAGAGAGAGAGAGAGAGAGAGAGAATTACGCATTTCCGTTGTAAAGAATTTTTCCTTAGATGGCAGCTTTGACAAGAGACTCCTCCTCCTCCTCCTCCTCTTCCTCCTTCTCCTCTTCCTCCTCCTCCGCCTCGCCGTTCGATGACCCACACGCACCCTAACTGCAAGACTTATTTTTTTGACAAACACACCAAGGCCACGTCGCCGCCTGCTGCTGGAGGGAACCTATAAAATGTTTAATTACACTCATTTTTCCACATTTTTTCTTCTCTATTATTTGCAATTTCGAATCTCTCTCTCTCTCTCTCTCTCTCTTTTTTCTTTTTTTTATCTTTCTATCATATACATACACGTATTATAATTATAGCTTCATTTTCCTCCTTCAGAAAGTAGCAAAAAACGTGAACACTGAAGTGATAACAATGTAATCAAAAGTTATGAAGAAAGACTGACTGACTGACTGACTGACTGACACCACTGCTGCCTCCACTCCATTCTTCCTCCTGACGGTATAACAGGAAAGAGAATAAGTGTTGACTCTAGAATAGTTACAAGGTTTTGCTTTATAATGACAAAAAAAATATATGTTCTTACTTGCTGCTGAGTCATGAACACGAGTAACAGATGAATGTAATTGGCACCAGGATATGTACTTACACCATTGTTATAATACACACACACACATATATATACATACACACACATATACACGCGCACACACACACACACACACACACACACACACACACACACACACACACACACACACACACACACACACACACACACACACACACACACACACACACACACACACGAGGACAGCGAGATCAATGCTCCTCGATTTTAGTTTGCATATATTCTCTACTTACATTTTTATTATTATTATTATTATTATTATTATTATTATTATTATTATTATTATTATTATCATTATTATCATTATCATTATCATATTTTTGTTGTTGTGGCTGTTGTTATTGTTGATGGGTTTTTTTTCCTATTTCATAAGAAGTCTGGTGGCCATTAAAAAGACATCCACCAAGGAAATTCAATAGATAGATAATATTTGTTCTGAATCTCCATATGAAAACACCAAAGGGAAATATGTGGTTCATGCTGCAGACCACATTGAGGCAGCAAACACGGTGGACCTCAAGAAGTAATGGTAACTGTAATAGCGTATGGTCATGGTCCCAAACTAAGGTACTTTCCAAAGGCCACGAAATCAGTTTGCATTGTGAAGAAGAAGCCTGAGTTGATGCGTGCAGGCAAAGCAACATATTCAGGTGAAAGGCTTCTTGGTACTGCGATTGCTGCAGGAAATTCAGAGAGAGAGAGTTATGTGTGCTGTGTGATCAGAATTTGAAGAAAGGAAATTACAAAACTTGGGGACAAAAAAAAAAAAAAAAAAAAAACAGAGTTCTACGTTGCTTACAAATTGTTGTTGACACATGACCACACGTACGAGTGAAAATATTTGCAGATAATAGTATCAAACACAGTCCAAACTCTAGCCACTTGAAGATCTTACTGAGAGTGTGTGTGTGCTTACATTTGCAAACAAACGACACCTTGAAGATTAGAATAGTTTTACATCTCCTGCCTAAGATGAAAGGTTTGGGTATTCCTGAATAACTACTTTCATTATAAGATAAATTTCAATACTCCTTTATGTTATCTTAAAAAAAAAAAAAACCCACCGTATCTCAAGTGGACTAGCAGGAAACATTCACGAAATTATATAAAGCAGAAAAACAAAAATTAATAATACGAAAAGAAACAGAAAAGTGTCACAGAACCTAATTAAATCTTTCTGAAGACACGGAAAATATAAATGACGCAATAAGTAGGTGTACCCAACTGTCTAAATGCACCACAGACCAGACCAATTAATTAACAGCTTTAACCTCAACATACACCTGATATATGATTGACTTGTGGATCTATAGAACATTACTTGATACAATTTATAAAGTTCAATGTATTTTATGTATTTTATGTGTAAGGCAAGACGAAGTGAGATGATATATGACGCGCCAAGAGAAGTATGTGGTGACGTGATTGCATACTTCCACAACAACATCAACGTGTCACTCTTACACTACACACATCGAGCGACGTGTGAGTGGACGTTAGTGTCGGCAACTTCAACACTCACGGATGGATGGGCTACTTGGAAGAAGAAAAAAAAAAAGAAGAAAAAAAAAATAGCAACTTCGATCTCATCATTGACTGTCACTGGAAATAACTCCTTAAGATTGGACACACACACACACACACACACACACACACACACACACACACACACACACACACACAGTCTCACACACACACAAAAAAACATTAGTCAAGGGATTATGAGAAAAGGTTACGATATTTATACCAGAAACTCCCTCCTGTAGGATAGAGACAAGAATCCTAAGCTTTCATGGCAGTCTTCTGAATGTTTGAATAAGAATATCAGCGGGAGAGAGGCAGCGTAGGAGCGTAATGACAAATACTTTTCCTTCTTCTAGTCAAGGTCAACCACATCACATGCCACAACACAACGTCAGTCACTGCCAGCATGTGTTTGAAAGCGACGGTGGTTGACAACTGCAACTCAACACTCGTATCACACATGGAATTTTACGTAAAAGTTGTGTTAGATAAAGCAAGTTGATGATCATAGTTATTAGGAAGGCACAGTGTTATGAAAGACACAGCAAGTCTAACTAACACTGTGGAGCTACGAAGGATGGAGGTGGTTTTAAAAAATTATTGTTGTACTTACTCATCATTGCCTCACTCTGAGTTCTGAAATATAAAAAAACCACGTGATTTAAAATGAGTCCAAGGCTGGATTGCATCAAAGAGCCTACAAACAAACAAGCATACACACACACACACACACACACACACACACACACACACACACACACACACACACACACACACACACACACACCATCACGGTAATAATCCAGGTATGCATGAGTGTGTAGGTACAGAAGGGGTGAATGTTCTAAGTGAGCAACATACTTCCCTTCCGGTCCCTTGAAAAAGTTAAAACACCATTTACGTTCACCTTTATGATTCCTATGTCCGTTCAACTCACCCAACGCCATACGGACCCCGGCGTGCACTCCCTCCTCCCTCCCCTTCCTTTACCTCCACCCAAAAAAGTGTACTGGTGAATGGACATCACCTTCCCTTCCCTTCCTACCCTCACCGTTTCCTCTTCCTCAGTCCCGGACCGACAAACACCCAAACACTGCGTCCTCTTCCCCTTCCTAACCCCGCCGCCCCCCTAAAAAAAAGGTGTTTTATCCTGTGCAACACCACGACAACGTGACTCACTGCTTACTCAAAGCTTACAGAACACTCATATTAATCACACTCATAAGAACATATAAGAACATAAGAAAATTAGGAGGCTGTAAGAGGCCAGTTGACCTACACAAGGCAGCTCCTGTTTCTCACATATTAGGAAATAAGTATTATATATAAAAAAATAATAAGAACACAGGTTAACCTTTTAAATTCTCTCAGTAATTGTTTTTCCTTCCAACAAACAGCCCAACAGTCTTTAGATTTCCCCAATGAAGGCATGGGTTTGGCCGGACACCCGTTCCTGAGGCGTGTTCCCGTGAGGCAGACAAATGGAGAGAGAGGAGGAGGAGAGAGAGAGAGAGAGAGAAAGAAGAGGGGGGAGACACCGAGGGAAAGGTAGGGTAGGGGGGTAAGGGAGGAAGGGTAAGAGGGGAGGAAGAGAGGAACGTCTCAAACACTTGTTGCTCTTCCCCCAGTCTGGTGCCGCCTCCTCCTCCTCCTCCTCCTCCTCCTCCTCCTCCTCCTCCTACTGTGCCTCTCCCTCGCTCACCACGGTCTCTCATCCTGTTTCCCCTCCCACTTAGCATCTCTCTTTTGCCAACCTTCCGTTTCCCTCCCATTGCTTCCCTTTTTCTCGCCCCTTCCCCTCCTATTCCAGTCAATTTGGTGATGTTGTTTGGCACGTGTGTGTGTGTGTGTGTGTGTGTGTGTGTGTGTGTGTGTGTGTGTGTGTGTGTGTGTGTGTGTGTGTGTGTGTCTGTATTACTCACACACACACACACACACACACACACACACACACGTGCATCTGGTCAAGGACATGATGAAAGCAGAAGACTTAGCTACTACTAGTTCCTCCTCACTCCATGCAGTATAGACGCTACGAGTGTGAGTGTTCATTCTCGTTCATTCTCTCTCTCTCTCTCTCTCTCTCTCTCTCTCTCTCTCTCTCTCTCTCTCTCTCTCTCTCTCTCTCTCTCTCTCTCTCTCTCTCATTTCCTTCCCTTGTCACGGTAATCCAAGTGTAGTGAAGATTACTATAGATAAACACAACAAAAAGTATTCCTAATAATTCATGATCAAAATGCATCGGTTTGAGAAGGAAGGAATGCTTGGAGAAAAAAGAAATATACATAGATACAAAAACATACATTTACGTACATCAATTAGTGACCTAAAAAATATCACATCAAGATAACGTTCAGTGCTTCAATCTGTGCAAAGGAATCGTCTGGTCATTGACACTTGCAACTCACAACACGTGTTTCTTCCCTTCCACCTGACGACGTGCTGAGGTGAGTGTGTGAGCTTCAAGGTAAAGAAAGAGTCAAACAGCATCACATCAAAGAGAACCAACTCCAGGAAAAACCTCTACAACACTCTCAATACACGACTTTCTTTTATACAGTGAAAATCAATCTTGTTTTCATGTTGGAGTTCATTCCTAAATACTGCAACATTTTTCCTCTTTTTATTTGGTACAGTATTAGGAATTTGGTAACACTAGTATATACAGAGTTACAAACACATTTAATTTTTCAAATGCCTGTACGTAAGGATTACAATAAAAATATAACTCACAGAATGTAGCTTGAACTTTTTTTGTGGTATATCAGTTATCCTTTATAGAAAAAAAAACTTTGTCATGAGAAGGAAGAATTATTTCCCTGTTTTTTTTTCTTCTTCACCAGGGTCAGTGTGTCTTAAGGTTTCATGTGATGCCAAAGGTACAAGTGTATTGGCATAGCTGAAGTTCTGCCATGTATTCCTTAAACTGAAAATACAATGGAAGTTTGAGTTGGCTAGACATCCTTAATACATACAATTTAAGACATATCAAAACGAGAAAAAAATTAAGTTATACATAATTCTCTACTGTCATCTTATCGTTTACATTCATGGCAACAACCTACTTAGCGGTGATTTTATCTTGATGCTGCAATCACTGTGTTGACTGTACATAATGTGTGGGAAAATATATAAACACTTCCTTTCTCCCATAACACGCAGGTTTTTCTTCAGTGCTGTCTTAGAAAATCATAAAAAAATAAGTTTCAATATTGCATAAGGAAACAAAACAGTCTATCCTCATAAGAATACTGGTTAAAAAAGGTAAAGTTATTGGCTAAATCCTCATGATGAAGGACACTCATTGCTACTCATCATTGTCTCGTAGTTGTAAGTGATTCATGATAAGGTGTAGGTCGTCACTAAGTTCCTGGTGATGGTGTGTGTAACTGGCTGTAGAAGTATTAAAATATCCACTGTTTTGAACTCCGGAATTTGTGTATACGTGGTGGAAGGAAGGAGTGTGTCAGGTTGAAGGTTCGTGCAGGTAAGGAGACGGTCTAGTCTGCACACAGGTATAGTAGTAGTCATGTTCTCATGCCTTAATGGAGTGTGGAGAACGACGGGGAGAAAGAAAAAAAACCTAATACACTGCTCTTTTTACAAACCACTCTGGAATGTCCTACACTGCAGTAAGCCGTCAGTAGATAATCATGTACTTGAATTGTTCAGTGTGGGTGAACGAAAAAAAAAAAAAAACTAGTAGGTTATGCTTGTGACGAAACATTCACGAATATAAATAAATACACAGAGTGACAGATAGCATGAGGTGACAAGGAGGAGGAAAACAAACGTGTGGCTTCACATAACATCTGCAGCAATGGAAGAGAGACAGAAAGAGAGAGAGAGAAAGAAAGCGAGAGAGAAAGAAAGAAAGAAAGCGAGAAAGAGAAAGAGAAAAAAAAAAAAAAAAAAAAAAGCTGTCACGATCTTTCCAAGTAGAGCTCTGCAGCAATGAGACTAGACAGTGTTGGGGTGTGTGGGCGCGCCTCACTTACCTGACTGACTGACTCCGACGCGTAAAATCAATACTCATTCCGTCACATTGAAGGCGCCACTTGACTGGTGGTGGAGGCTAATCCGTCAGTCAGTCAGTCAGTCAGTCAGTTAGCAGTCTGTCACGCCCACACACCACCATTGCTGACGTCACACCATGATCAGCTTAACAGCTTGTCATTGTTAGAAAAGGAAGTATTATGTTGTCCTTTACAGAAGCGAACACGAGAAGGAAATAGTGTTACGTGTATATCTTACGTGTTATAAGTTATTGACGTTATTACCGGGACAGTAACACTTCATTGGGTTACGATAAGAGTCTGTGTGTTACGTACTTACCAAGGTGTTAGTCTTTAGGTACGAGTTATGAGTTATTGGGTACGGAAGGGTGAACACGTACGTATAAGAACATTCATTTTATGCTCTAATGGGTTCGTCTGACACTACCCTGCGGCTTAGGTCTTGAAAATATACCTGAAGGGAGTGTGGATAGAGGAGTCTCCACTTTCACCTGTCCATACACCTTATGTTGGCGAACTTCATTGCTTTCTTGCTCTTTCTCAAATACTTAATGTTCCATCTTTACACTTACAGAAAGTCATCCTCTTCTCTTACACCTACAGCATATAGTTTACTCTTGCAAATCCTTCTTGCCATTTATGTCTGTCTCTCTTTCTCTCTCCCTCTGACATATTCTCTCTAGGTTAACAAACTATCTAAGGGTGTTGTGTTACCCTATATACACCAGGCTATAATTAAATCCTGCTCCCTTACTAGATATCAGTTACAATTACACTGCTATTATCCCTTCCATCCACTCTGCTCACACCGCAGGTAGACACTTCTCAGATAGCATATATGTACCTGCTTGAATCCTTGACCTTTCACTTCATTTCCTTTCCTTGTTCTAGTAGAGTTCACTTGTATATGTCAGTGTTGAAAGTGTTATGATGTGATTCCGAAGTGACATTTCTTACTGCCATCTCTCATGTTCGTGTCATCGTGTAATGTGATAATGATTCCACTCTTTTACTTTCCTTGTGTGTGCTGCCATATGTTACCTCTTGTTACTGACATAAGATGGAGTAAAGGATTTTTGACGCTCGTTACTTTATTTTATTAATTTTTCATTCTGCTTTGTCATATACTGCTTTTGATACTTGGTTTGCTTCTCAAAATCCATTACTTTGTTTTTTATTCACATTTACTTTCAGCTTTCTCCCTCTTACATGTACTATTTTTTGGTAGTGATTTTAATTCTATACTAAAAGAACGTCGTCTGCAAACAGGATATCAAACAACATTCATTTTATATTATTTCTTCATTACCACTGCAAGAGAACGAATCCTTGCTTTGATTTACCTTAAAACTTAATTCATAAACATATCTAACACCTAAGATGACTAAGGTGATGTTAATTCAGAAGCTAATACTTAACTTTTCTCAGTTAAACTTATATTCTGACATTATTAGTGAATGATCTACCTCCATCTTGTAAATTTTTCAAACATTTCAAGTCTTTGTAATCAATACGTGTTACATAACTTCCCAGTCTGTCACCTCATCCGTTATTTCAACATCTATAAATGCAATGTAGCTTTTTTTCTTCCTCAGCTAGAATCTTATCAATTATAATGTTCATGTTGAAGATTTAACCTAAACAATCTATCTATGTTATAACTCTATCTTCCTCTTCATTAATTTTGTTGTTTGTGTTTTTTTCTTCTTCTTTTTATTATGATTTTACTGCACATTCGCTGGTTAAGATCAATATACTCATTCATCTGCAGCTTCCACACTCATTACCATTTCATTTTACTGCATAGACTATAAAATATTACTTTCATTTGTTCAGTCTTCAGGCACTTTCTCTTCCATCCTAGTTACGTTACATACAATAAGCAACTAAATCATTCCAGCATCACTTCCCCATTCTATTATGTCCATCTAGCTGTTAGTTACTTTGTCTATGTTTGAAACTTTCCCACGCTCTAAAGTTTCTCCACCTGCTCTTTTAATGTCAACCTCAGTTTAATTTTCTTTTCTCCACACACATCCAAAGGAGATTTGAATTATTACTAAAATCAGGTGAACAACTTCTCAAAAGACGAAAAAAATTGACATAAAAAGAAGCATTTGTGGTAGACGGCGAGAGAGAGAGAGAGAGAGAGAGAGAGAGAGAGAGAGAGAGAGAGAGAGAGAGAGAGAGAGAGAGAGAGAGAGAGAGAGAGAGAGAGAGAGAGAGATTTCATTGATTCAAGGCATCGCACCAACGAGTGCATTTTATGTGTGAACGTGGATGTATGTGTATGTGCGTGTATGCATGTGTATGTTTGTGCATGAGTGTGTATCAATGTGTATACAATAGTATGTGTGTGTGCATGTGTGTGTGTGTGTGTGTGTGTGTGTGTGTGTGTGTGTGTGTGTAAATGTGTGTGTGTGTGTGTGTAAATGTGTGTGTGTGTGTGTGTGTGTGTGTGTGTGTGTAAATGTGTGTGTGTGTGTGTGTGTGTGTGTGTGTGTGTGTGTGTGTGTGTGTGTGTGTGTGTGTGTGTGTGTGTGTGTGTGTGTGTGTGCGTTGAAGAAGTCTTAAGTAACACCATTCGTAAAGTAACGTAACAAACAGGTAAGATAAGATAATCACAGGTAATGAGAGACGAATGATAACGAGGAAAATATAGAGAAAAAATACGTAAGAAATACATCCAATTAGGTCAATGTATTATAGTGTATCTCATCGATGCCACGCCACGCCACGCCTCCTCCTCCTCCTCCTCTTCTCCTCCTCTTACCAGCCTCCTTCTCCTCCTTGTTATTCTGTCCAGTATTATTTCAAACGACACAGGAGGCAGGTTAAGGAATACAAGTAATAATTAAAAAAAACTTGCAATATGACACTCTATAACTAAAGTCAATGTTTCATAATTACTATATCGAAGGTGAGCACTTTGTCGGAACCACCTGCAGCCGATAAGAAACTAATACCATGTGTTCGACTCGAGTTCATCTGAGAGACAAGATTGCAGTATATTTTTTGTATGTCTCGGTAAATAGATTATACATCGCTTCAATATCCTTTGTGATTCCTCTTACATGACATTTCTCTCTTTGTTTAATCTGAGAAGGGTTGTAATATTACGTGTAACTCCATATATTGTTGACCTGTATCATAAGAACAACAGAATATAAGAAAATAAAGAGGCTGCAAGAGGCCGTACAGCTGACCTACACATGGCAGCTCCTGTGCACCAATATATATATATAAATCACGATATAGAAAGTCTGGAAGAGCGATTCTTCTCTCTATTTCCCACCGTCTCACTCGAAGCAAAGTCACTTCCTTTGACAGTTCACTCCTTGGCAGATCAAAGAGTTCTACGTTGAGGATGGAGAGTCTGTCTGATATTAACCCAAGCCATGGTTTCTAGTGCATGGGTTTAAGAGATGAGCTTAGGTGTGTCATTCCCTTATTAGCGAGTAGGAAGGCCATAGGTTTTGTCCTACACCAATCATGACTTAACGTTGCCTCGATGTATATGTATCAGCAATTGGTCAGACACTCAACAAACATGGGTCGTGGGTTGGATGTCCTTGAATCTGTCTTGTTATTTAGATGCGTGACGAGTAATTCATTAATTTTTATCTATTTTTCCGGGAGCTGATTGTGATGTCGAGCTCTACCATTGCTTTCAGAGTTTGGGTTGACTAATGGTTAATGGGCTAATGGGTTAATGGGTTACAGAGGCCTTGTAAGTATGCAGCACCTGACTAGTAAGGTTATAATGGCTGACCACTCACTCTAACGTAATGAAAAGTCAGCATATGAACTGCTGACTTATACTATTAGTCACTTAAAGGAAGCTGCACTCAATGGCTGCATGGGTGGTGGGCGCCGCCTCTTATCACTATGGAATGTTCTTACTGTTGATAATAGTTGATCTGTTAATGAGGAACTTCTATTCTTTTTACTGTTCCTTGCAAGTGTTCGTGTTCCGCTCGCGACTGAGGACAAATACTTTTCTTTTTCTTGGTTTTATTAGAAAATGTTCAGCACACCGGTATATTCAAAGCGGAAAATATATTACAAAAAATCAAAATGTTTCCCCAATAAAGCCTGTAACTTAGTGCATGGTAGTCATAAATATGCTGGGAGTCACGTTCATCCAAAGCCACAAGCACTTGACAGCCAGTGCAGCAAGACTGTAAGCTGATTAAAAAACTCTCAGCTGTTACCAGGCACTGTGAAGGTCATGATACTGGTGTTTGGAGCTGTCTTGTCTGCATCCCTTGTTAAATGAGTGAAAACAAATGCTGCTTACCACACACACACACACACACACACACACACACACACACACACACACACACACACACACACACACACACACACACATATACACACACATCGGCGTCACTTGTCTTCATGAGGCCAGACGCACGACACTTACATCCCGTCCTTACTCTCACTGCCTATGATATGTTTCACCGCCTTATGGTAATCCTTAATACACCAGCCACAACCAAAGTATAATTGAATCACATATACATATTTGGTTTAACTTCTTTTCATCCTCCATCACACCGCATCCCCCAAGAAATGATTAAATGTAAAGAATAAAAGAGAGTAATAGAAACACTGAATAATTATTTCTCTTTCCACTTTTGTTTTTGATTTTCTATTCAGCTTCAATCGCTCTCCTCTTCTTTCCCATCCACTTTGTTTATCTGGTCCTTCTTCCCTCTTCCCTTTTCTTTCAGCCAGCATCCTTATCCCTTTCCTCTGCCCTTCTCTTTCCTCTAAACGGAGCCTAAACATGATTATTCCACACTAACCGCGTTACAGAACCGAAGGATGGGATGAAAAATAATTAATAAGAAAACAACCTCATCGTCGATGTAAAAAATATATATTAACGATGCAGATCAAAGCAAGAAAAGGAGTACAAAGGAAGAACAGACAGCAACAGTCCTACTGGACCTGACGAGGAGGAAGAGGAGGAGGAGGAGGAGGAGGAAGAGGAGGTGAAGGGGGAGTAGAAGGAGGAGGAAATTAACGAGGAAAAAGAAAGATGATTTTACCATAATATCAAATTCCAAACATGCCTGTACATTATTACGTAAAATCTTCTTCGAGTGACATCATCAACAATTATATTCTTATCATAAAAATATAAGGAAGCTACAAAAGGCCCGGAGGCCTGCACTAGGTAGTTCCTGTTACTCCAATACTCTCTATTACCTACATCCACCTCTCATCCCCATCTATAAAGCCGAAAGGTGCCTGTAATGTTATGTAACTAGTAGTAGAAGTTGTCTTTAGAAGGCAGGCTGCAGCTGCTCTCTTGTGTAAATGAGACACTAAGGGAACCGGGAAGAGAGGACACGGGGAATCACTCAGTCTGCAGCACTGCCTACATCTCCGTAAGTACCTCTCCTGGAGTATTCCATCGGGTGGCAGGTGTCTATTGCTTACTCCTACTACTCCTACTACGTTGTAAGTCTCACACTCAATATTGACTAGATAATATATATATTTTTTCCACATCCATTAACTGTCACTCACCCTTATGTAAATCCCTTGTCTATTGAAAATTTATCGACTTTACGTATACTAGTAATTGACACCATAGCTCTAAATACATTGGTGCTGCATAAATCTCACCCTAATCTATCGACTACGTAAAAATCTCTAGTTAACTTTATGTGTAATACGTTAGATAAAGGCTTGGTACGTAGGTGTGACAGAACGGACGTATATGAGTCCATGACACGAACGTAGCAACTGTGTGTAAGTAAGTGCAAGTAAATACCGTACGTAAGTAAACCACACTGTTGCCTCACTCTCTTTACAGACTAACCAAAGGGGAAAAAAAATTATAAGAAAAAGGAGCCATTTTGATCTGTAACACCACGTAACGTAACAGCAAGTAACCACAACCTCAAAACAGATAGGTGTGTGATATTATTCTCTCTCTCTCTCTCTCTCTCTCTCTCTCTCTCTCTCTCTCTCTCTCTCTCTCTCTCTCTCTCTCTCTCTCTCTCTCTCTCTCTCTCTCTCTCTCTCTCTCTCTCGCTCTCCTTTCATTTCTTGCTCTGATACACAAAATAAGCCAACCTGTTTGTTAGAGGGGGAACTATAATTATTGACTTGCAAAAAAAACTTCACCGTTGCAAATAGAGCAAATATTGTTGAGAGTTTTACGGGAGGAGGGAAGTGGGGGGGAAGAGGGGGGAAGGGGGGGAAGAGGGGGAAGAGGAGGCAAGAGGGGGGAAGAGGGGGAAGGGGGGGAGAGGGGGGGAGGGAGGGAAGAGGGGGCAAATATCGTGGGAAAACACTGCAGTTGAGAGTTGGTCCAAATTTAATGTTTAAGGTTGTTATGTGTTGTGGAATAGGAGGTATTTTGACGACATGTCTCTCTGTGTGTGTGTGTGTGTGTGTGTGTGTGTGTGTGTGTGTGTGTGTGTGTGTGTGTGTGTGTGTGTGTGTATTATGATGTCTTTGTAATATATGGATGTGATGTGGTGGACAGATGAGTGAAAATATATCTATTAGAAAAAATAATAATAATAATAGGTATAGAGAGCCCTTTCAGATGCTAATGATGAGTAATGTATTCTCTCTCTCTCTCTCTCTCTCTCTCTCTCTCTCTCTCTCTCTCTCTCTCTCTCTCTCTCTCTCTCTCTCTCTTCCAGCCTCATTCTGTGCTCATCACTACCTAACCTAACCTAACCTAACCTAACCTAACCTAACCTAACCTAACCTAACCTAACCTAACCTAACCTAACCTTAACCTAACCTAACCTAACCTAACCTAACCTAACCTAACCTTACCTAACCTAACCTAAACCTAACCTAACCCAACCTAACCTAACCTTAACCTTAACCTAACCTAACCTAACCTAACCTAACCTTAACCTTAACCTAACCTAACCTAATCTAACCTTAACCCTAACCTAACCTTAACCTAACCAAAACAAACCTAACCTAATAAACCAAAACAAAATAGATCTTAGAGAGGAAAAAAATCACACAATACTATTTAACATTGTGACATATCTGCAGAGTGTCTTAAATATTTTTTTTCTGTGTGTCATTTGGTGGGAACTGAACCGACATCATCTTAAATGCCAGACCAGTCCCCTGATGCCGCCATTGTCTCCGCAACAACACACGTGAAAGTATAAGTACGGCACACCACACCTGTGTATACAAACAAGCATCCTGTAGAACTAACTATAACACGAGGGAGAGAGGGATGACAAGGGGGCAGCGTGAGGGAGGATGAGTGTTATTCTTCGCCAAGCAGAGTGGAACGACACCTCTTTCCCTGCCTTGTCAACCCCTTAGGAGGAAAGATACAGGAAGAGGAGAGGAAATAAAGACAAGTTGGTATTTGATCTTAAATTGTTGTCGAATGGTTATGAGAACGGAAGTAACTGTTTCGCGTCACTTTCACCTCTTGGTTCAATGATTCTCTTCACTCCTTCCTCTCTCTCTCTCTCTCTCTCTCTCTCTCTCCTCACACACACACACACCCACACACACACACACACACACACACACACACACACCTGGTTTCTTCACTCCTTCCTCCACACACCTGTTTCCTCCATCCACCTCACCTAAACACAGTGTTGCCTTTGTCTTACTCTTTTTTAGGGGAAATAAACAGGAATCTGACACACGAGGATGTACGTGCAGTTTGGCAAATACACATACACACATTTAGACACACATATATACAAAAAAAGAAAGAGAGAGGGAAAGAGAGCTAGAGAGTTGAGAGAGTAGAACATAAGTCAAATAAACAATTATCAACAGGAAACATACGTAAGACTTTAAAAATCTTGCAAGAGGAGACGATGAAAATAAATTACACAGACGGGGATGATGTCTCCACATTAATTATAATGGCAATATGCATACTAATAGGTATATTTACATTAACATAAATATCAGTGTAAATGTATACCCAAATACATTTACATACTAATAAAAAATGATTATAAAAACTTCACGGAACTGAAATGTGAGTGTACAAAGACAGGAAAGAGAGGGGAAAAAACTTAGGAAGCAGAACAACGGTAACAACAACAACAGCAACAGCAGCAGCAGCAGCAGCAGCAGCAGCAGCAGCAGCAGCAGCAGCAGCAGC
>JAPQNM010000003.1:5015632-5033132 GCA_029783475.1 Metacarcinus magister | reverse complement strand
TAAAGGATGAGGAGAAAAATAAATGACAAGAAGTGATAGATACAAATAAAGGAATAAAAAGGAATGAAATGATCAAAAGAAAAATATTCAGAACCAGAAAAAAAAACAAAGGATAGGAATAAGAATCAAACGAAGTAGATTCCAGACAAAACATCAAAAATACATAGGAGTAAAAAAAAAATAAAAGGAGAGAAAAAAAAACATTAATTGAAGCGAAGAATAAAAAAAAAAACAATATATTTAACTAAACAAAAAAAAAACATTATCACAACAAAAGAAATAATTAACAACTCATAATATGTACAACTAACTATTATACATCTATACATCACGAGTATCGGTTCATTCATTTATTAACTCATGACAAAACTTATTATTAAGCCACTTTATTCAACATCTAATCAAGTTTTCCTTTGAAGAGAATTACAATTATTCTATAGCAACTCACACCGCTGTAAAAATGTGTCATTACTGCTATACGTAACACTAAGTATATATGTATGTATGTATGTATGTATGTATGTATGTATGTATGTATGTATGTATGTATGTACTTAAACGCACAACGGAGAAAGAAAAAAAAAAAATGGCACAATGGTAATGTTTCGACCTTGCACTTTTCGGTTCCAAGTTCGAATAATAGTCTTGCCCTTTCCCACTAACTGTGATTTAAATTGCAGTTTCGTGTTGAGAGAAAGAAAGCACAATCATCTCCTACAAGAGTTCCTACAAACGGTTCCGTGTTAAAAGTTGAGTGAGAGAGACAGAGAGAAAAAAAAGAGAGATAGAGAGAAAAAAAAAAGAGATATATAGGAAGAGAAAATAAGAGAGAGAGAGAGAGAGCTCGGTCAGTAACAGTCATCTACCGCTAAACAAGTGAGTGAGTCTCTTCTACAAACTTGTATCTAACCTAACCTAACCTAACCTAACCTAACCTAACCTAACCTAACCAACCTTTAAGAGAAGAAAGAGAGCGAGAGGAAACACTGTAGGTAAGGTTCAAATCATATCTTTTACACACCATCAACAACACAACATACAATACAGGCTGACAACCCTTGGCTCAACTCAACTCAACTCAACTCAACTCAACTCAACTCAACTCAACTCAACTCAACTCAACTCGGCTCAGGTTAAGTAGAAAAAAAAAGACATGAAAGGAAATCTGAGTTGAGTGTTTGTCTGTCTGTCTGGCTGGCTGGCTGGCTGGCTGCTGCTGGTCGAGGCAACACTCCCTACCTTTCTTCCTCCCTACCTTCCCTACCTTCCCTCCCTCCCTACCTTCCTTCCCTCTCTCTCCCTCCCTCTCTCTCTCACTCCGTCAGTATCGTAGTGGCTTGGCTCTCTGCCAGGTATCTTTCGCGTTCTAGATAAAGACACGATTGTAAGGCGGCTGGTGACCTTGAGAAGAGAAGCCTCCTTCCTTCACTTCCCTCCCTTCCCTCCTTTCCCTCCCTCCTTTCCTTCATACCTCCCTCTATCTCTCCTTCCCTTCTTTCCTACCTCCATCTCTCCTTCTCTCCTTTCCTACCTACTTCTTTACCTCCTTTCCTATCTCCCTTCTTTCCTTCCTTTCCTACCTCCCTTCCTCCCTGCTTCCTCATCTCACCTCTGTTCTCTCTAATACACACCCTTACCTGCCTCCTATTCTCCCTTCCCTCTCTCTTTCTTCATCCTATTTTTCTCGTGTTTATCTTATCTATTTCCATCCATAACCTTTTCTCTTTCCTCCATCCGTCTTTTTCTATCTTTCCTCTTTATCCTTTTTGTTTTCTTGTCACACTCTTTCCCTTCTCTCTCCCTTCCTTCCTCTCTCCTTCTTTCCGTCCTTTTTATCCTTCCCTCTCACTTTGTTGGCATTTATTTCCACTTTCCTATCTGCATAAATCATAACTTATAACTTCACAACTCGAAACACGAAATTAACTTTAAGAAATCACTGTAAATCTTGCGTTGAGGTGATGTGATGGTGACAATAAGCTTGATATTATGATGAAAAAAGAAAGTGACGAATTACCAAGGAATTTATGTTTTTTTAGGGTTATTTAGGCATCTAATCTAATCCACGTAACGTCTTTTAAATACATGCGTTGTGAGTACTGCGTCGTCATCGATCGAACTGGGAAATGTAACAAAATGAACGCCTTTCTTACGTATATAACCAAACCTAACCTCACCTAACCAAACCTAACCAAACCTAACTTAACCTAACCTAACCTAACTTTACCTAACCTAACCAAACCTAACTTAACCTAACCTAACCTAACTTTACCTAACCTAACCAAACCTAACTTAACCTAACCTAACCTAACTTTACCTAACCTAACCTAATCTAATCTAACCTAACCTAACAGTGTAAATGAAAGTGAAGAAATAAGAGAAGAAGTAAACCAAAAGGTCACTGCTATAACTCAGGAAGGAAAGAGAGAGAGAGAGAGAGAGAGAGAGAGAGAGAGAGAGAGAGAGAGAGAGAGAGAGAGAGAGAGAGAGAGAGAGAGAGAGAGAAGCAGTAGAAAATGGAGAAAGAAAGAAAGAAAAGGTCATTTGATTTACCGAGTAACGTTACATCTATCAACACGATACCGCTTCCTGACCTTTTTCCAGAATGATGGCTATGGGAACACCACTCACTCACTCACTCACCCACTCACTCACTCACTCACTCACTCACTCACTCACTCACTCATTCACTCACTCACTTACTCAGTCACTCACTCACTCACTCACTCACTCACTCACTCTCTCCTCCGCCCTCACAGTCCTCATGAATCACCTCCTCCTCACCCAATTGACTGCAGCCATAACTTACTAACACAGCACCGAGTTGAGTTTGTATTGTGTGTGTTTCCTCATTATTATTATTATCATTATTATTGTCATTTCCTTCAACATTACCCTCATCATTTCTGTGTCTTCTTAACTAGCCTCTGTTTCCTTAATCATTATTTTATGTTATGTTCACATCCTTCTGTTCTTTGTTTTTCTTAAGTAATTTTTTTTACAAGTTTTTACTTTTTATTGTATTATCATTTTCTTTTTTTGTGTTCATATATCTACGTAAAGAAAACAAATATATATATATATATATATATATATATATATATATATATATATATATATATATAATTTGTCTTATCCCACATGTGAGACTATAATAATATATTGTTGTTAGTATTTATAAAACTCAAATTATTATTTATTTTTCCTAGATATTCCTCCTCTTTCTCCTATCCTCTCATCCACCTTCTTTTTGGACCTTCCTTTCATCATCCCAGTTTCCTTAACTTTGCTATTCACTCTGTATCTCTTACATTTCATAATTACTAAAATCTATAATTTCATCCTCCTTTCACTTCCACTAGTCTCACCATCAATCACTCTCTTATAATTCACCACACGAGGGCGCCACACGTTATAGATAGACGAGACACTGTACAAAAAACCCAAGTTGCAAGGTTTTCCATTATCAGCGGGAGAGTATCAGACGTCACCTTATTAATCTGCGGCTCCCGGGGCCAGACACGTGCAAGATGGTTCAGAATTGTTCCGTCCACGTGTGCGTGCGTGTGTGAAAGAGACCACAGATGAAGATGACAGAAGAGGCTCGAAATATATGTTATATTACGGTCCAGTATTGTTCTGACTACGAGAGAGAGAGAGAGAGAGAGAGAGAGAGAGAGAGAGAGAGAGAGAGAGAGAGAGAGAGAGAGAGAGAGAGAGAGAGAGAGAGAGAGAGAGAGAGAGAGACCTAACATTGCTAATCATATAATAATGACGCGACTTTGTTGACGATAATGACGATAATAATAATAACAATAATAACAATAACAATAATAATAATAATAATAATAATAATAATAACAATAATAATAATAACAATAACAATAACAATAACAATAATAACAACAACAGCAATAATAACAACAACAATAATAATAATAACAAAAATAGATAAAAAAAAAATAACATTAATAAATCAAAAAGTGGGTAGTGCAATATGATTTTTTATGCCCTCCTCCTCCCTACCACCCTCCCCCCTTACCATCCTACCTCTCCCTCCCACCTCCCCCCTACCCCCTCTCCCACCCTCCCATTCATTGCATAATTATACCATTTTACATAGAGGCAAGGGATGACCTACGTGTGTGTTGGCTTTTTTGTGTGGTCGCATTTTGAGTTAATATAATAGCGAACTGGGTGAGCGAGGGAGGGGGGGGAGGGAGGGAAGGCTGGGGGAAGACTGTGGTAGGAAGGCAGGGGTGGGCAGGGGGAAGCTGGAGATAGGAAGGCAGAGAAGTATGAAGAGGCAGGGGGAGACAGGGAGGCAGGGGGAGACTTGGGGTAGGATGGCAGGGTAGGCCGGGGGAAGCTGTGGGAGGCAGGGAGAAGCAGGGGGAAGCAGGGGAAGGAAGGAGGTGATCGAGTAATGAGAAAACTAAAATATAAGGCAATGATAAATATTAATGCATGTAAATCGAAGAAAAATAAAAAATAAAAATAAAAATAAATAAAACTGTTTGACAATAAAAGGAAATTGTTACGATGATTCATATCCACTTTGACTGACAAGTAATACATTAATATATAATATATAAATAATTCAGGTAAAATTTAAGGTAACACGAAGCAGACTCGAAAACACTTATTACCAACACACTGGCTGCGTTACTTGTATTAGCAGCAGCGGTGTTATGCATTATATATATAAAAAAAAACTATGGATGTGTACACTTAATAATAACTAATTGTACAACGGACGAACGGACATTGTTATTAAATCTCCATCTGTGTATATTTTGAACATTGTACGATAAAAAAAATTAAAAAAAAACACTGATTGTACGAATTTTTTGACTTCAGAAAACATAACGATAATTGAATATAAAATACTAGTAGATTTGAAAGTCAACCTAAGACGATATGCAGCTAATAATATCAAATTCCAGAAACAGGAAAGTTAACTAATACATATTTCATTTTTATTTCGAAACAATACTTTATATGAAATTTGAAGCTCTTTACGAAACACATGATATCATTCTCCAAGACAGGAAGAGTTAATTGTATCACATCACAGAGAGAGAGAGAGAGAGAGAGAGAGAGAGAGAGAGAGAGAGAGAGAGAGAGAGAGAGAGAGAGAGAGAGAGAGAGAGAGAGAGAGAGAGAGAGAGAGAGAGAGAGAGAATCACATATCCATTGTCATCTCCTATTTGAACTGATCCATCCACCTTTGACAATACCTTTACAGAGACCAAACTGAACATGCTTGGTAATTTCGTTTAAAAGCTCACATAGCGATAGATGATAGTTCGTAGCTATTTTGTTTCTTTTTTTTTTATATATAACAGGTGTGCAGATAGCAGACTGTGTGGGATTACAACTACGTAGACACCAATTATTAAGCAAGCACAGATGTAATAATAATTGTGTACAAGTGTGGAATGGAACTCAACCGGAACGAGTCCAATACATGATGACTCAGAAATAAAATAAAATAGAACTGAAAACATTAATACACTAATACACTTAAAACACGGAAATGGACAGACAGACATAATGGCTTACATACCTACCTACATCTCCGTTCAATATCCCTCATCAAATAGTATTCTTTTTATTTATTTCCAGTTTTTTTATTTATTTATTTATTTAAATTTTGCATTGGATGTGCTTTTCATACATTAGTCCCTCCATCAATGAGACTGTTTCAATGTTAAAAGGAAAGGTAAATGTATATATATTCATAAAAAAAAAAAAAAGTTAACGGAAGGGTAGCACTCAAAAGTCCATTAAGGTTTTGAGGCAAGCCAATGTTCCCCTCTACAAAGTATCTAAAACAATTAAGTCATTCCATTACGTGCATGCACTCGACTCTACACAGCCAGTCGATGCATGTCAGGACCATTATGTAACACCACCACCACCACCACCACCACCACCACCACCACCACCACCGCCGCTGCTGCATCTCCAACGAAGGTAACTAACGCGTCTTGTCACCGAGAGTCAGTAAGTAGGTGAGGATATGTTGTACAAGGCAATTATCTTTTTTTTTTCTTCTTCAGTAGTTAGTAAGAGATTGTCATAAAGCGGAGAACATTTATTATTGTTGTTGTTATTATAATCAGTATTAGTTTCTTCTCATTATTATTATTAGGATTATTACTGATCATGAAATTAAACACATTTTCGTAAAAGTTATGAAATAATACGAATTGCTTCCACGTGACTTTTTTAGGCAACAGCTAAACACTCACATCCGGCAAATTAAGAAGAAAAAAAAGAAGGAAAAACAAGGGAAATTTCATCATCTGGGAGAAGGAAAAAAGCTGCTGGTATTGAGAGGCAGGGGGTGACAGGGCAGGGGGTAGCAGGGGAGGGGGGCGAGGCAGGGTATGTGTAAGGGGAGGCAGAGAGACGTATATGCTGCACCGATATTGTATGTGAAAATGATCCTTATACAACCCTGGCTGAACACATGCATCACCACCACCACCACCACCACCATCACCTTGACATGCCTCCTTCTCCTCCTTTAGCTTGAGTGGCTGCAAACACACGGACGTAATAAGTAGTTGATGACTCTCGAAAACGCATCAAAAACACCCCGTAAATCATGAAAAAAAAATACTTTACGATGAGATAAATATAAAGATGATACCGTTTTTGTTACAAGGACACACCACACACCACACACCACACACCACACACCACACACCACATCACCACACACTTTAAAGCGACGTGATCTTTACCGTGCCAGCTGATAATATTAGATCCTCTAGAAAAGTGCCAGACCGCCCAAGGTCAACATGAACAGTAGACAAACAACTTGTGCTACAGAATGAATACATGGATTACTCTCATCAACACTTTCTTGATGATAAGACTGGAGTGAGTGAGTGAGTGTTAATCTGGTAAGGAACTTTTTGGAGTATTGTTTAAGTTTACATGTACTGAACTTACTACTAAGGGAACTTGAGGTATGATAACTTAGGTATTTATTTTCTCTAAGTTCCCAGTCATAGAGTATTTCATAAGGAAGGAAAGAAAGTTTTTTTTTTTTTTTGAGTGACATTGTAAGTAAAAACCGACGTTGCCTCGCGAATTCATGTATTTCCAACCCATGTCACGTTTTCTTTGTGTAGGGAAGTTGTTTGTAAGCATGGTATGAACTAAATTAAATTACTACTTTTCGATTATTTATTGATGTAATTTGTACAACCACTAATGTCCATGATGAATTTATCTAATTATTATATATGTATTTATTATTTTTTTTCATTGATGTAAGCGAATTGTTAACTAATTCAATTTTTGTGGATTGTCTAGCGGGCACATTTTTTTTTTTACTGGAATATGGACATAAATAGCACTGATCACTCTCAACATTGACTTTGAATTGTCTTCAGCTCACCCTCACTGACTGACTGACTGACTGACTGACTGACTGATTGACTAAGGTTATTGATGAAAAAAAATAATAGTAATAATCAATAAACATGAACCTGACACAGATTAGAGAGAAGTTACTTGGCTAAGGGAGACGAGACACACACCCACTCACCCACCCATCACCCACACACCCACACACACACACACCCACACCCCCCCACACACACACACACACACACACACACACACGTGCAGTGATGGAGAATCGGGTTACAGAGGGTTTGCAAGGGTAGACTTGAAGAATCGAACGACTTTTAGCAATATAAGATAACACCACATGATAAGATTCGACAGTGGTTGTATAAGAAGGTTAGAGATGCATTAAGTAAACACAAATATATAAAAAGGGAAAATTTTAAGCCTTGGATGTACTGAAGGCCATTTGGTTCCTTGTCCCCCTTTTTATGTACAAGGAAGAAGAAGAAGAAGAAGAAGAAGAAGAAGAAGACGAAGACAAAGACGAAGATCATGAAGACGAAGACGAAGACGAAGATCATGAAGACGAAGACGAAGACGAAGATCATGAAGACGAAGACGAAGATCATGAAGACGAAGACGAAGACGAAGATCATGAAGACGAAGACGAAGATCATGAAGACGAAGACGAAGACGAAGATCAGTAAACAAAAAATCTAAGCTAAGCATTCTATAGCTACTGTGTGAGAGACTCGGAATATTTGTTGACTGTGTTGCTCGCTGGTCATAGAAAAAACGTGGATGGCTAGCCGTTCACATCCTATCTTATGACGATGAACTGAAGAATCGAGCACTACAGAGAGAGAGAGAGAGAGAGAGAGAGAGAGAGAGAGAGAGAGAGAGAGAGAGAGAGAGAGAGAGAGAGAGAGAGAGAGAGAGAGAGAGAGAGAGAGAGAGAGAGAAGAAAAGAAAAGAAATCTAATCCGAAGATGAAAAAGCAAGTTGAAAGGAAAGATAATAAAAATGAGTCTTCTGAATATATACAAAAATGTCTTGTTTCTATCTATTTATTTATTAGGAAAACAGTACGACAGGAAAGAAGGAAATAAATAGAAGGAAAATTAGTGAAGGATGAAAGAAGAGAAAGATTAGAAGAAAGATTACGAAGACTTGAATCAATTGTAGTATAAAAGGAAATAAAAGAAAGATGATGTTAAGCGGAATAAGAGAAATAAAAAAAAAAAGACATAATAATGACACGAAGGAATTAGTTAAATGGAGCGAAATGAAAAGAAATACAACACAAAATACAAAGAAAACACGAACAGAAGATTAAGAAAGAAGGAGTAAAAGGAAATATAAAAAGTTTCTGTCAATTTCTTTTATTCCGTTTTAATGCTTAACTCCATCTGTCTATTTCTTTCTGTCTATATTTTCATCTATCCATCCATATATGACGGAAAAAAACACTCTAGTTAATCAATCTATTCATCTATTTATTCATCTGTCTTAATATTTACCTCTGTCTATCTCTTTCTGTCTACATTTTCATCATCTATCTACTTCTACATAACTATCTGACTCCATATATAACGAAAAAAACACTCTGGTTAATAATCAATCTATTTATCTATTCATCTATTCATCTATCGGTCAAAAAATTTCCCTTACCACGCCCCGCCCTCCGCCCTCATCCAGCATTTCAGTGGCAGACAAAAAATCCTTTATAGTCAGTCCTTCCTCGCTCGATAAACAACCTTCTTCCGGGTCACTGGCGGGGCTGAACAAAAACATGGTTGACAAGTACAATTAACCCAAATCACGGCTTTGTGTTCTACTTAATGGCTCTCAGCGATGGGGTTCCGCTGCCCGCCCCCCCCTCCGGGAACGATTCTCTGTAGGACGTCTCACAACACAGACACACACACACACACACACACACACACACACACACACACACACACACACACACACACACACACACACACATCTGTTTCTATGTATTGTTTTCTATGTGTAATATAAAGTTAAATGTTTATCTCTCTATCTCTCTCTCTCTCTCTCTCTCTCTCTCTCTCTCTCTCTCTCTCTCTCTCTCTCTCTCTCTCTCTCTCTCTCTCTCTCTCTCTCTCTCTCTGTTCTTTTATCACTGATCTTCGCTATCTATCGGCTAGTTATTTTCCTTCGTTATCTGCCAGACTGCAAGGTTGCATTAATACCACAGTAAGTAGCAGTGTGTCTGGCCATGGACCGCCTCGGTGACCCATGGAAGTCTTGTTACCGAGTGAGTGTTGTGCGAAGGTTAATTTGTTTTTGTTTTTCTTTTTAGTTACTCTCTCTAGGAAAGCTGAAACTCACGTACGATAACGATAGTATAATACAAAAAAAAAAAAAAGGAAGAGACGTAAGAGTAAAGGTAAACAAGATTGGTGTTGTTGTATGTGATGGTGACATGTGGTACTACTACTTGACCTCCCCAAAATAGCGTCAGCAGGAGGGACAAAAGCAAATCATATAACAATTTAGTCTTTTTTTCTCTTTTTTTTTTTTTCCCCCTAGTGTAATAAATGTGTATTATTTGCTGGTGGTGCATTTTTTCCCTACATTCCGGCCAACCTGAACTGACCACTTTTAATATTGTTTGATAATTTTATAGTTCAATTTAGACTTTGGCCAAACGCGTGCCTTTCTCTCTCTATATATATAGATATTTATACGTATATTTATAGTGTATAGAGTGGGCGTCATTGTGTGGTGGTGGTGTGTGCTGCTGCTGCTGTGATGTCATGGCTACTTGTTGTTGTTGTTGTTGTTGTTGTTCTTTCATCGTTGTAATTGTAATACCTTTGAGTCTTGGTTTGTTTAGTACGTTGTAATCAGTAGGGTTTAGATAACGTGTGAGGTTTTTTAATGCACATGTTAACTGTCACCTTTCTCCGCACTGAGTTTTATATTAGTTTTAACGTCGACATTCGTGTTTGGAACATGGTCGAACAAGTGAGTTAAATTCTATTAATTCCTGAATCCTTTTAATTATCTGTTGCTGTTTTTTTTAATATTTTTTGTCGCAGATTCCATTCAATTTTTGCATTTATATAACTTATGGTTAGTTTTTTCAACCAAATATCGGTGTTTTGTGTATGTGACCATTAATAGGGGTTGGGTGTTTTTTTTTCCGTCAGTAGTAACTAAAAATTTCCTGAGTTTTATCACCGGAAATGGTGTTGAAACGTTTAAGGCGACACCCATGTTAGTTTGCCTTTAAATAACACTGTATATAAAGACATGACATTAATATTGATAATGGCTCTTGTTCTGTTCAGTTGCTTTGTTAAGTTTTGTCACAGGAGTTTTGAATCTTTTCTTGTCGATCACGTGCAACAGATAATTTGTAATGTTTTTTTTCATTTTTTTATTTTTAATAAGAAGGATTTTTATTTCTTAATCATTTTATATAGTGTATCGTTCGAAAAAAAGAAAGAAAGATTTGATATCGACGACGTTCAACTTTTACAGATTCCGACCACTTAAGTTTTCATTGAACGAACACAATTCAATGATTTTATTCTTTGAAGTAATAATTTTTTTTTTTACCGATGAAACATTCCAATACAGCTTCTTTTTTTTACCAACACTTTTTCTTCCATTATTCCACGTAAGATCTCCTACAAATGGAGGTTTTCATTGTTATAATAAACTTTAGTAGACAGGTTATAATCCTTTAACGAGGTGACGCGACCACAGGTGTCTATATAGAGTGTCCTCACCTTGACAGGATAGACAGACGTCCAGCACCCAATTACCCTTAACGACTTCATTCTTCCTCTTCTTCTCAATAATCATTAGTGTACTGCCTATAACTACCCTTATAACGCCCAGAGTGCTTTACATTTGCTAAACAAGGATCGAGCAAACTGAAGGTAGCTTTTAATGTGTGTCTTCAGTCTTAACTACATGACTGATGCAAGTAGTAATCCTCATCATCACATTAATATCAGCAAAGATGGAGAGAAACTTATATTGACCACTGTAATATAAGGCATAGAAACCATAACCAATTACCAAACACAACACAACACCTTAGTTTCAGGAAAAAATTAAGAATAAGAGAAAGAACGATCCCCCCAAAAAAAAACTACATCATCTAATCCACGATGACTGGTCAGGGACGATTTAAAGAATTATCCGCAAGATCATTTTTTATTAATTACAGACTGAGGTAAAAGTGAAGGAGTCAAGGCTCATCCCGTGCTCTACTTGGCCTTCCAACCTGGGCCTCCCTCCCTCCACCTGCCTTCCGTGCCCTTGTATACCTCCAGATAACTGTATGCAAAGAAGTGACTGTGTGGGAGAATGTATGGTAATAGTTCCCTTGTAGTAGTAGTAGTAGTAGTAGTAGTAGTAGTAGTAGTAGTAGTAGTAGTAGTAGTAGTAGTAGTAGTAGTAGTAGTAGTAGTAGTAGTAGTAGTAGTATTTCTTGTTGTTGTTTTGGTTCATTTAAATCGCTTGCATACACACACACACACACACACACACACACACACACACACACACACACACACACACACACACACACACACACACACACACACACACATACACACTACATACAAACACATATACACTAATACATTAACTGTACACTATCCCTGAAGAATAAAAAATTATCTTTTTAAACAACCAAAACTTCCAGTCCTTAACTCTTGCCTCACCACTCATATCAATTTACATTATGATATCAAAGTGTATCTTAGCATACCAGTCATGTAATTATCTATAAAATGCGTGCCTGTAAAAACATAAAAAAATGAGAAAATTATTAAGAGAAAGGAGAGCTAAGATTACTAATGAGAGGCGTGTGCAAGTAATAGTCTCGTAAGATATCAGTAGCAAATAAGGACAAAATGATGCCTTAAGTGAAGCTGGGAACTAGCTCTCTCTCTTCCCTCATCTCATGTTTAATAGCGGAGTAACAGCATCAACAGTATCATTATTATTATTATTATTATTATTATTATTATTATTATTATTATTATTATTATTATTATTATTATTATTATTATTATTATTATTATTATTATTATTATTATTATTATTATTATTATTATTATTTCAACGGAGAATGATTAACGTACAACAGCTAAAAAGTGGTTCACAGTCCACCACCAGCGCCATCTATTGAGGAATATTTCGTGAGGTGAAGCCAGACACTCAGATAACCAGGATAAGACAGAACGTACTGCCTCATACGTCTCCAGCTGCATGTGTAGACTGTGTGTGTATGTAATAGTTCGTGTTCATGTGCTGGTAGCATATGTTTGTATCTATGTGTGTACGTATACTAACATATACACACAAAAAACATAAAAACACTCAAACGCACGCAACTTACACACACACATGCAACTTACACACATACACACACACACACACACACACTCATACACTTGCACAATATGATGCATCCTGATTAAGTGTTGGAAATTCTGATGATAAGGTTTCACAACTTTTCCTAATTTTATTATTTTTTTCCAATCAATTTAACGCAACAAGCATAATTTATAACTTCTACTTTCTGAACACACACACAAAAAATATATATATCTTCTTTAGTCATTAATTAAATATCTACAAAGGTTAAAATGACACGGGTGGTAAATTTGTACTCTCCTAAAATACAATTGACAGGATAACTCTTTCACAGCAAAGTACAGTACATACATTAGTTGCAGGCAAATATATTCACATTCTTTTTTTTTCTCTCTAAGACAACATAACATAGTCAACTAATAGATAAAAGCTGTGAATATTTAGTTTTCTTTTTATTTTATTTAGCAAGTCATTGTGGTAGAGAAAAGTATGTTTTGTTATGATAGGATTGCAACCACTTCCATTTGAGAGAGAGAGAGAGAGAGAGAGAGAGAGAGAGAGAGAGAGAGAGAGAGAGAGAGAGAGAGAGAGAGAGAGAGAGAGAGAAAGAAAGAAAGAAAGAAAGAAAGAAAGAAAGAGGGGAGCAAAAGCACACACAACACACGAAAAAAAAAAACTCATTTCGTAAAAAATAAAAATAAATAAACCAAAAATAAAAATCTAGAAATAAGATTGCTAAAGTCACAAGAAAATACAAACCTAACTCAATATATACCTTTCTTTTCCTCTCTATTACACCCCCCCAAAAAAACACAAAACACGTATAAGAATCAACTCAACATTCATCCTCCTCCTCATAACATCATCATCATCATCATCAGCAGCAGCAGCAGCAGCAGCAGAAACACATACTTCCTCGTGTAACCAGTAATCGAGGTCGCATTACCATTTCTAGACCAAGATAGAGGGCGACCCACATACTCATTCGCTTCTGACGCCAAAACACAACCACTGAGACGAGTAGAGTGTAGGCAGGAGGAGAGAGGCGGTGCGGGCAGACACAAACACACACACACACACACACACACACACACACACACACACACACACACACACACACACACACACACACACACACACACACACACACACACACACTCACACATACATAGACCTTTCGGAAACATGTTCACAGCCTGGGAAGGGATATAGGATGGAAAGGAAATGTTAACTAATAGAAGAAACGTATAGGACAGTTAGACAGGAAGTTGTAGAAAGAGAAAGCCTCGATGTTGAGAGAAATAGTAAGTAGAGAGAGAACATATATAAAAGGAAGGAGGATAAGACACAGATAAGGAAGGATAAGTAGAGCAACAAACATTAGGTAGAAATATAACATGTAAAAATGCAATACCGTAGAAGGGAAGGATTGAAGATAGCACAAAGGATATTAGAATGAGTAAGATGATAACTGGTATGATAGGATATTGACTCATAGGAACAGCTAATGCCAAGGAGATCGATGACCTGAACGGAGGAAAACGTCAAGATGTATTTATGATGAACTATGTGAATACGATAAAGAAAAGAAAATGTAGATCAAAGTGTTCATGATAATTCACAACGTCAATTACATCTTTTTTTTCAAACAGAGCAAAGGTATCACAGAACTGCTTATACAGAATAAAAAAAAATAGATAAAAGTTGTACAAAAAAAAATAATAACGAAATCCGTATAAAACAAGTCAAACTAAATATTACAAAATATGAGTGTGACACTATATTATATTTTCCTCATTCATTTCCGTCGGGAATTTCCAAACGCTGTCGAGCTCACATCATTAATTACAGAGCAGAGAGGATTACAAAACAATTCTATGAACATAAACAAAGCCCGTGGCAGACTTTTGTATGTGTGTGTGTGTGTGTGTGTGTGTGTGTGTGTGTGTGTGTGTGTGTGTGTGTGTGTGTTTATAATATGTACCTAGCTATCGATGTATGTGTATGTATGTATGTACGTATGCATGTATATATGTATTTATATATATATATGTATGTATGTTAGGTTATATTCCCGCTGGTGTTTGTAATTGGGTGCGACGCCTCCCTGGGCGCCTCGGCCAATCACAGCATTACAACCGAGGCCCAACACTGTCCCTCGAGGCTGAGCTGCGTCCAGAGTATCCGCAACCCACAGCTGCTAATGAGGCTGTGTTAATGAGGCTGACAGGCACGCACACACACACACACACACACACACACACACACACACACACACACACACACACACACACACACACACACACACACACACACACACACAAATGTTTCTAAAGTAGTTGGCCGTCATGAAAGCAGCAGACGTTATAAAGTTGTAAAAACAGAACACTCCATGTAAATTCCAAAACCATTGTTTCTTGTCGTGACCTTTCTGGGCTGTTCCTTCTCATCTTCAGGGTGTGTGTGTGTGTGTGTGTGTGTGTGTGTGTGTGTGTGTGTGTGTGTGTGTGTGTGTGTGTGTGTGTGTGTGTGTGTGTTTTGTAGTGTTATTAACATGCACACGAGAGAGAGAGAGAGAGAGAGAGAGAGAGAGAGAGAGAGAGAATAAGAGAAAACAAAGAAAGAGACAGACAGATATAAAGACAGACGTACAGACAGACAGACAGACAGAAAGACAGACAAATAAACAAATCAGGAACATACAAAACCAACAAAACATAGACGTCATAACCTAATTCAAAAACATTACTAGATTACTTAAAATAGTCTGACGCTACTCTCAACTCCCTTCATGGGGGTGGATCAAACAAGGGTGGGCGTCCGGCATGCTTGGGCGCAGGTAGGTAGTGGTAGACCTTATGTGGAGGACAGTGTGGCGTTAGTATTGGCAGTGCAAGGAGAGAGAGAGAGAGAGAGAGAGAGAGAGAGAGAGAGAGAGAGAGAGAGAGAGAGAGAGAGAGAGAGAGAGAGAGAGAGAGAGAGATATGAAGACCACTAAATATCAGAGTTAATTTGAAAGAAAGAATGAGAGACAAATTCACTCACGCTCGGTACTTCGGCGTCGTGGTGCCACTCATAACATTTATCTCTCAACACGACCTTTCCTTTCCCGTTCCTGCCTGCCCGCCCGCCCGCCTCTGACATTTCCACCGCAGCACCACCACCACCACAGACAGACAGACAGACACGGGTGATCAATGCATGAGAGACGACCAACACATCCTTACTGGTACCATCACTCCTTCTTAGTGTATGTGCATGTGTGTGTGTGTGTGTGTGTGTGTGTGTGTGTGTGTGTGTGTGTGTGTGTGTGTGTGTGTGTGTGTGTGTGTGTGTGTGTGTGTGTGGTAGTAGTAATAGTAGTAGTAATAGTTTTCCTCTATTAACAAAAATGTACGTGTGACCTAGTGGAGGGGGGAAGAGGGATCAGTAGTAGTAGTAGTAGTAGTAGTAGTAGTAGTAGTAGTAGTAGTAGTAATAATAGTAGTGACATTCCCCTTTGTTTCAAGACCACGAATTTTATGAATTAATTAAACACTGAACAAGGATGAAAATATAATGAAGACTGGCATGTATCTTTTAAGGAAATGGTGTCATATGTTAGCTACTGTTATCGAGTCAACCTTAATGAAAGTTTGAAAAGGGTATCTGCTCGCACTAACATTTGAGGGCCAACCAAACTATTCCTACTGCTAGTTTAGAAAAAAATACATATGTTATTTATCTACCTATTTTCTTTAAAGTCAACACAACCTTTTAACTGAGCTTCATTAATTGATTAAATGAGTTTAGTTTAACGGGAATTAATACCTAATACAGCATAATGAGGAAGAAATGTGTTAAAGAAAACTTGTTAGGAATAATAAGAGACACTTGTTTCTGGTTGTCTAGGAGTAGATGTTAACACCACTTACACGTGTTTATAATAGATGCAGATGGTTGTCAGTGTTATAAAAAGCAATGGGAGGACAGCTGACCACAGGAGGTAATAGACAGGCAACACCCAATCTCAACCCACTGATTGCTGCATCTGGTGTCACATCTATACACAGTTACTGCCAATCATACATAGATTACGTATATATTTTTTAAATACTATGACAAGTAAAACGAAAATGTGCATACATGACATTTACGTATTTTCTTTTCACACAAACACACACACACTCACACACACACACACAAAACAAAACACATTCACACACAGATTCATACACACACATACACACATGACTACGACGATCCAGACAATAACTTTATGCATTTTGCCGCCATGTATCAGGCGGCAGCAACCACCACCACCACCACCACCACCACTACCACCACCACCAGCAGGCCAGCGGAGCGCCAGCCAGCCAGGGCAGCAGCGGGGAAGCCAACGAGTGAGGTAATGAAGTGACACACGCCAAATAGTGCTCCCCGACTCTCCCTTTGATATTTGACGCACGCTTTCCAGTACAGCGAATTCTCTGAACTACCACGGGTAATTATGGAAGCCTAATTATTATTTCGGTTTGGATATCATTTGCAGATATTTGTTGCGCATGATTTGGTCCCGTGTGTGTGTGTGTGTGTGTGTGTGGGTGGGGAGGAGGGAGGAGAGGAGAGGAGAGGGGGGAGGGGGTAATATGTGACTTTATATTTTGTTTTTATGAAAATGTTTAGGGATAATATTTAGCGGCCCTCGATTTGTTGTTGAAAAATACAGGAGGGGTTTCGCGCACGCACGCACACACACACACACACACACACACACACA
>JAPQNM010000003.1:5003132-5005632 GCA_029783475.1 Metacarcinus magister | reverse complement strand
TTCTATCTTTACATCTATCAATAGAATAAAATAGCAAACACATCACAATACCGATCTTCGTAACCTTATATCTTATCTCCTCTTCTATATATATACAACAGTGAACACATTGCATTACCATCCCCTCAACATCTATCTTTACATCCATTGATACCATAGTACAGAAACCACAGTATAATAATGACAAAAACGACCCCACCAACCCACCCACCCACCCACCTCCCTTCCTTCTATCTTCCCATCCATGACCGCCACCACATCGCACTATATCACACTAAACATCTCTATTCTTAACTCCACAGCAACACACACACACACACACACACACACACACACACACACACACACACACACACACTTACACACACCCTAGCAACACAGCACCAGGAAGGCATAAACCCATTGGCAAACTGTCACCACCATCATTCACTGCTAACGCATCACCTCATCACCACATTACACCACATTACAGTCCGTGAACCACATCATCACCACCACTGACTGCCAGACTTACAATTACATGCATTATTCCTCCCTTCATTCCTCCTCCCCCCCTTTTCCCTCTCTGGACCCTTGCCTCCTCACTCCCCCCCAATCCCCTCCACCACACACACACACACACACGCCAGCTCCTCATCACCTCATGCATGGCTTTCTTTAATCCTTCCTACGTGCATGACTGGCATTTTCTCACTTCCATTTAGTATATCATTGTATCTACTCTTCCTCTCTTATGATTAATGTTACTACTGATTCTGGTGTTACTAAGACTACCTACAATACCACCTTATACCAACCACCACAACAAGAAGGAACTGTTCATTCAAGGTTAAACTAGAGAGGGAGATAAATGGAGGGAAGGAAGGAGGGAGAGAGAGAGAGAGAGACTCAAAGAGGTATACATATAAACCAGTTGGCTGAAGGAGGAGGATGATAGAGAGAAGAGAGGAAAGGGAAGGCAGGGGTAGAAAGGGATACACTTAGGTAAGGAAAAGGGGTAGGAAAGGGTTAAGGGGGAGATGAAAATATTTTGGGATGAAGGGAGGAGGAGGAGGAGGAGGAGGAGGAGAAGGAGGAGGTAAAGGAGGAGGGGGAGGAGGAGGAAGAGGAGGAGGGTCTAAAACACGATACAACAGTGAAGGTGAAATTCGCTACGTAGTGTTATTTATGGTTTTAAGGAGAACGTGAGATGGTTGCACGAAACTGTAACAACGAAACAAAAGAGACAGTAACAGAAAGAACACGAAGGAGAAAGGCTAAGAGGATAATAGTGATGATGATGATGATGATGATGAAGAGGAAAATGAGCAAGTGAAGAATGACTGCAACAACGTATGAGAAAGGAGACAGTAAAAGAAGGAAGAGCATATAGGAATAAGACTAAATGGTGGTATTGATGATGGTGATAATGATGATGAACAGGAAAAAAAGTGATAAACGACTGTAACAACGAAATAATAATAAAAAAATAAATAAATAAAAACAAGCAAAGCTAAAAACGTTAATAATGATATAGAGAAAAAATAAAGGAAGGGATGAAGGAAGAAATAAGGAAAATATGATAATAATAATACTGTAAAATAGCACGAGAGACACACCCCAGAAAGGAGCAGTAGCGTGGACTCATTCCCCTTCCCCTCCAAATGCCCCCCACCCCCCTCCACGCCCCCAACACCGCCCCCCACCCTCCACGACCCCCCAACAACATGTGACATTCAAGACTGACATAAAATAAAGCTAAACAGACACGCTTAGGCTTCATTTCCTGCACAAAGAGGAAGGAATAAAACAAAGACAAAATATATATCAAAAGAAATCCTGTGTAAAGAGATGAAGGAAAAGAAAATGAGAATTTGACAAGGAAGAAAATTGAAACAGTTAACAAAGAGGGAGAGAGAAAGAGAGAGGGAGAGAAAGAGAGAGAGAGAGAGGAGCGTGAGCCGGTGGAGGTGCGTCGAGTGAGGTAGAGAGAGAGAGATAGAGGGAGAGAGGGAGAGGGAGAGAGAGAGAGGGAATGCTTAATGTGTGGAGGGAGGGAAGGAGGGAAGGTGGGAAGGGAAGGGAGGGAAGTGGAGAGGAGAGAGGATGAAGAAGAAGGAAGGGGGTAAGAAGTGGGATAAGAGGAGGAGAATGAGGAGAGAGAGGGAGAGAGAAAGAAAGAGAGAGAGACAGGAATTACATTGTCACACTACTCTGTTCACTGTTCACTGTATCACCTCACCACAGCCCACACGCACGCCACGCTTCTCCTCTTCACTTTTTTCTTCTTTTTTTTGAAGCTCAGGACAAACATAACGCTATTGAAGGTTAGATGAAAAAAGGAGAGAGAAGACTCGAGCGTTGAGAGAGAGAGAGAGAGAGAGACCCAAGGTAAAGGAAGAAAGGCTGCAGGTGAAGTTACGTCAATATGATAAGTTATATTAGTGACGGGAAAAAAAAGACGCCACTTGGCAAGACGGTCAGTTAGACGTAACCTGACGTCCTCTTACTTCAACATAGA
>JAPQNM010000003.1:4988132-4995632 GCA_029783475.1 Metacarcinus magister | reverse complement strand
TAATAAATCCTCGATGAAATGTAAGTGGTGTCAATAACAACATCTTAAACGTTGATAATAATTAAAAGGATTCAAATTATAAAAAAAAAAGAGGTAGCTCGAATATTTTTTAACCTTAAACAGTAACTTATTTGATGGTTTTAATTACTTTTGTGTAATTACATCGACAAAGATTATTTTTACATAGAAGTAATCGAAAAAAAATGCTATAATTTCATCATTGTATCCAAGAACTAGATCAACCTTCCCTCTATACAGGTCCAATGTATTTTTTCCTTGGTATGACAACTTTAATTTCCATTCCTTATTCCTTAACTGCGACAATTAAGCCTTGCGTGACCATTCGCTATTGCAGAGAAGAGTTAAGGGTGAGGGAGTGCACCCTTAGCATCGTCTGCACAATACAGGGAATAGAGGTGAGGTTGGCTGGTCTCATGTCACTGTATATCTCACATTCATCTTTTTTATTATTATTATTATTATTGTTTTTTGGTTTTATTATTAAATGCCAAAATAACCTTGACGCCAAATGCAGCGCGAAAGAGAAAAAAATATATAATAGAAAAAATACAGAGACATGAAATTAAATACACGAGTCAAACGAACGTAGAATACAAAATACAGACTAACAAAAATAAATAAATAAATAAATAAAAAAGACATGACAGTAACAAAATAAAAAAAAAATAATAAAAAATCATATGGCCCATTAGTAATCATAAAAAAAAAAACAATGAACATGACTAATCACAAACTCAAAATGAAAATAAATTGCAAATATACAACAAAACAAAAAAAAATCAGCTCCAACAATTGATGACAAGAGAGTTCAAACACCAATGGTATTTCAAAAGGAAAAAAAAACGTTCGATATGCTTTCAAAACCAATCAGGACACGAGTGAAAAACGTCACAGCTAAGAGTATTCCATAAATTTACAGTATAAAGAAAAAAAAAGAAAATTTAAACTGGGTGAAGCTTGTATAATGGCGGCTTTGAAGCTGTGTGTGTGTGTGTGTGTGTGTGTGTGTGTGTGTGTGTGTGTGTGTGTGTGTGTGTGTGTGTGTGTGTGTGTGTGTGTGTGTGTGTGTGTGTGTATGTGTGTGTAATATGTAACTCATAATACAAAGCTTCAATACCGATCCAGCTGTGACAGTCTGTACTCTTCCCTTTCAGAAACTATTACAGAAGTCCAACACCCAACGGTTGGTTTGAAGGCAAGCAGTCACGGGTCTGTGCAGCTTTGTTTGTCCATCGACTTGGCTCAATTGACAACAAAGGAAGGAAGAAGCTTTTGTATGCAGATGTGTGCAATCGGTTTATATCTTTTTGAATAAATATAAAACACACACTCATGGTTCATAGCTTACATGTTCTTACAAGCTGTGACAATGAGAAAGATTTACCATGTGAAGGAATATATATATATATCAAAACAATGGCTGCCACACAAAGAGGAAGGTAAAGCACTATCAACATTAGTCTGTACTACAATGTGTGTGTGTGTGTGTGTGTGTGTGTGTGTGTGTGTGTGTGTGTGTGTGTGTGTGTGTGTGTGTGTGTGTGTGTGTGTGTGTGTGTGTGCTCGTGCGCGCGTGTGTGTGTGTGTGTCGCTGAATTCTTGAAGACAAATTTGTATGAAATCTGTTTATTGGTCATTGATTTTTATCACTCCAATAATGTTCCTTTTATCGGGGAATTCCTTGATAACATTTTCATATCTTATTTCTTATCATTTTCCTTATAGAACAAAGCAGGTTTTATACATTTCTCATTGAACACAAGTTATGAATATTTCGATCACAGTAATTATTTTGACTTTTTTTTTTATATATAATTCAGTTGTTGTGTATAAAGAAGAAGGAGATTTGAGGAAAAATTACAGACACTTTTCGATCCAGATGAGGTGATGACGTTCCACCAAGGAAGTCAATACAACCAAACAACAGGAATAATATATTTTTTTCAACCAAAAGCAAGTGTCATTAGCTATGGTTGACTTTATTCTTTAATTTATAGCAAAACACGAATTGATTTAGTCACATTATAAACGAAAGAATCATACCAATAGTTTAGCAGATTCAACAAGCAAGACATATGTACTGATAAATCCATGCTATAAGGTTCTAGTTCATCTTGCTTTTAAAGATATAAAACTACATTCTTAGGTCGTTTATAGATTATTTCATAGGAAGCATCCACCTTTATGATCACTGCAAGGTATCTGTTCGTTTTTTTTAAGTCTTATCTCGTCTTGATCGGATATACCTGAACTTCAATCTCTAATGTTTTATCAATTACAGAATCTTCCTCATATATCATAGCAAGCATCCACCTTTACGATCACTGTCAGGTATCTATCTATTCGTGGTTTTTAAAGGCTGGTCGGGTTCATGCAGTCTCTCAGTCGTTAAGGAAGGAGTTCTGGTGAAAAGACTTGTCTAATAAGCCATTTAAGGGGTTAGTGATCTCATTTTTCATGTCTTACACACATTTTATGGGAAACTACATCATCGAATTTTCTCACAATGATTACCTTCCCTGCAGGTTCTGGGAAAAGTGAGAAAAATGGGCTGAATTTTCGTAATCGTTACCATCATCATCATCATCATTATCATTATCATTATTTTATTTGTACTCAAAATCACCACTAATCACTATAATATGGTTTTTTTTTATGTGTGTGTGTGTGTGTGTGTGTGTGTGTGTGTGTGTGTGTGTGTGTGTGTGTGTATGTGTGTGGGAATGGGAGGAGGAGGAGGAGGAGGAGGAGGAGGAGGAGGAGGAGGAGGAGGAGGAGGAGGAGGAGGAGGAGGAGGAGAAGGAGGAGGAGGAGGAGGAGGAGAAGGAGAAGGAGAAGAAGAAGAAGAAGAAGAAGGAAGAGGAGGATGAACAACAGGGGAGTGGCAGGTAACAATAAGCATTTGACTTGCAACAAAATTTCCTGTTTAGAAGGCAATAACTCACTGCTTTATATATATATATTTTTTCCACTTGTATGAGGTAAAGACAGGAAAATGAGAAGGCTTTTCCCTCACCCTCCCTCCTCTCTGGCGCACTGCAGAAAGGAGGGAAAAAAAAGAGAAACCCCCCCCCCACCATATATATCAAAAAGAAGACGCAGGGAATCTTATATACATAAAACAGAAAAAAACGAGAAAAAATGGGATATACTTCCACTACAAAGTTGTTAGAAATATGATAATTAACTATATATTATCATCTAGCATGTTTAGTAAGGGAATGAGAAAGTTAAACATACTATGACCAGAGGAAATCAAGGATAATATGGCGAGGTGTAACCGGTTTTGAACGGAAATTATCTACACGAATTAGAATTTGAATCGCTGATATCCTTTGATAAATGTGTATTCGAGAGATTCTTCAAATAAGTGATACGCTTTATTTACACTTTACACGGTTCTTCGGTATGTAATATATTGTAGTAAAAAAGCATAACATGAAGAAGATATCAGCTATCATCAGTGTTTAGCATAATTTTAAGTAGGGTATCTTATTACTTAATACTTCTAAACTTAAAGAACTTTGCGAGTCTAGTTTCCTATCATTAAAAAAAAACATAAGACTAGTATCATATCACATCACATCTTCGTATACTCTTCTCCTTTTCTTGGTAACATTGATCAATAAGTTTCATCCTTTCTCCGTAAGCCTTGGTGTCTCGATATTAAAAAACATAAGAACATAAAGAGGCTGCAAAAGGCCAGTTAACCTACACAAGGCAGCTCCTGTGCACCTAACACTTACCTACCATCTGTTTTCTTCATCCATTAAAACGTCTAACCTTTCCTTAAAATTATCTACTTTCCCAGCACTTACTGAGTTAGTTTCACTCCTCTAACTACCCTATTAGTGAACACATTGTTACCTATATCTTTCCTACACTATTCCTGTGTATTGGGATTCGATTCTTGGCACGTTGCTGCAAACTGGCGGATAATTTCATGTACTTCCGGTAGTTTGTTACCTAAAGTGCACTTCGTAAATATGATATATAATAAACGCATCGCAGAGTTTTACTGAGAAAGATTACCTACTTCCTGCGTCCTACACTCAGTTCATAGATAGCAATGTAGCTAAGTGTGATGTTAAATTTGTTTATATATTTATTTACTTATCTATTCGTTTATCTCTATACTTATTATATAACGATTTATTATCTAATCATTATGTTAAGTTTCTTTCTATATCTATTTATTTATTCATTCCTTTATCTATCCAATTATTTACTGATTTATGATTTATCTATCTACTTATTTACCAATTTATTTATATGTTTCCAGATGTACATTATTGTGTATGTTTTGTGTGGCCTGTAACGAAAGATGTGTTATAAATGATCTTTCCTAAGTCTTTGTATTCAAATTTCGTTATCTCTAGGATCTGACACTAATTTTTAAGCGTGAAAATGGGGATAATATAACTATGCAAACTTGTTCTGTAATCTAATTCTAGTAGATATAAATGTCTTTATATATGCATTAAATCTTTCAACACGCTACGAATCTCTAGATATATATACAAATGTTTATGTAACCTCAATACGATGGCCGATGTGTATTGTTCTTGTTTCTTGTTCGTAAGCAATTATCATGTTTGTTAATTTGGATGAATAAAAAAAACATACTATTGACGTAACAGATTACTACTCGTGTCTGTGTGTGTGTGTGTGTGTGTGTGTGTGTGTGTGTGTGTGTGTGTGTGTGTGTGTGTGTGTGTGTGTGTGTGTGTGTGTGTTGGGGGGGAGAGAGTTATGACCTAGAATTCAAATTTTGACAACAGGTGATCGTTGGCCCGAGTTTCGCTGATGCCAATTACATTTAGCTTATCTAAGGCGGAAAAGGAGGAGGAGAGAGATGATTAGGAGGAGGAGGGGAGGGAGGAGGAGGGGGGGAGAGATAAGAAAGTAAGCTGGAGAAGAGAATAGAGGGAAGGAAGGAAAGGAGGGAGGGGGGGGGTAGGGAAAGTTGGAAAGGATGGAGGAAAGAGGGAAGAGGAAAGGGAGGAAAGAAGGAGTGTTAGTGAACCTTGACCGACTCATAAATCTGAATATGAGCCACAAACTTACTAGAGTGTATCACTTTCTCTCTCTCTCTCTCTCTCTCTCTCTCTCTCTCTCTCTCTCTCTCTCTCTCTCTCTCTCTCTCTCTCTCTCTCTCTCTCTCTCTCTCCCTCTCTCTCTCCCTCTGTCATTCATATATAATCATGATATCGCTAATTGGCCTATTAACGCTATTGCCAGAAAATCAAATATTGTCATTAAAATTATAAACAATTTTCTTTTATTCTTTATCATTTTTTTATCTGAGAGAAAAAAAATGTAATAGATATGATTGAAGGTGAAAGAGCAAGGGTGTTTGAGAGAGAGAGAGAGAGAGAGAGAGAGAGAGAGAGAGAGAGAGAGAGAGAGAGAGAGAGAGAGAGAGAGAGAGAGAGAGAGAGAGAGAGAGAGAGATGGATGACGTGTGGATGAGTGATGGGTGAGTGGCGTGGTCATCCAGTTTGTGACCGAAACAAAGAGTGACAAAAGGGATGTCATAACGAAACATAAAGGGATTGAATTCTTTTTCGAAATCTCTTGTTGTTTTTATTTATTTATTTATTTATTTATTGTTTTTTGTTTTTTTTAGAAAGACAGAAATGATCAGCAAGCGTTTTATTACAGAAACTTGAACTTTATAACAATCCTTGGTGGGTTTTTTTTTATTTCCATGGATAAAAGATAATAAAAACTACTATGATATAAAAAAAAATGGGTATATACTGAATGTGTGTGTGTGTGTGTGTGTGTGTGTGTGTGTGTGTGTGTGTGTGTGTGTGTGTGTGTGTGTGTGTGTGTGTGTGTGTGTGTGTGTGTGTCGCTAATCAACACACTGTGACTTTGTTTTAGGTGCATTCACTCTCAACTCAAATCCTGTATATATTTTCTTTTTTTCCTAAAGATTCAAAGAGGATTTTTTTTCACGTAAAGAAGCTTTCAGAATTTTAAGCTAATGTACTACGTGACTGACGGTGACATTTACTTAATTAACCAGTGTATTTTTTTCCCCCGTTTGTGTACAGCCAGGTAAAAAATAAAAAAAAAATAGCCCTGTTGTTTTAATGTAATCCAATATAAAACATGCTGAAAAAAAATATAATTCTGATTAATGTTAAAAGTCTTGCTGCAAGCGAGCATTTGTTTCTCGACTGGGTAGCTGTGTGGAAGGTCCCTTTGGTCTCTAAGCTATCGGTTTCTACTAGTTGTTACAATTGTACATTATATATTTCACAGGTATTAGTATTGAACACTTCATACATAAGTTCTGTCAGCTAAGCATGATCGTCTGCACTAACTGACTCCTCCTCCTCCTCCTCTAGCATTCTTGAAAGTCGTAAGTCGTATGTCAACAATATACATTAGCTGCTCGTTCTGTTTTATCCACATATTCGTAGTAACATGACGACAATATGTTTGCAAACTATTCCTTACCAGTGATATATTGTCATTTTTTCATAAGTGTACCTCAGTAGATAAAAATAATATTCCTGTTTCCGTACCTAGTTGTGTTAGAGGAAACTTATGTCAGATAGAGATATGAAGAAATGATGAGTTTATTGAAATTTAAATAAGTCTCTTTACCTTAGTTTTATAAAGGAAGGTGAGTGCAAGGGGTTAGTTAAGTATTCTTGTTATATATATTTTGTCTATCTATCTATCTATTTATTATATATGTATGTATCTATCTATCTATCTTTCTATCCATCTATCTATCTATCTATTTTTCTATCTATCTATCTATCTTTCTACCTATCTATCTATCTATCTATCTATTTTTCTATCCATCTATCAACAGTATATATATGCATGAGGGTTGTGCAGTGTATTGTATTATGAAAAAGTGGTGAGATTTGCATCATACACGGATGTATGTTTGTATTTATCTATCTATTTTTTTATTTGCTTTCCCACTCACTTATATACACACATACATACATACATACATACTCTCTCTCTCTCTCTCTCTCTCTCTCTCTCTCTCTCTCTCTCTCTCTCTCTCTCTCTCTCTCTCTCTCTCTCTCTCTCTCTCTCTCTCTCTCTCTCTCTTTTTCTTTTTCTACCTCCCTCCCTCCCCCCTCCCCCCCCCTCTCGGCAGCACAAAATATCGTAATGGAGAATCGGATGGATTAACTCTTGGTGTGGGACGCGATTCCCTCCATCAGAGAGTCATTAACAGAACAAGGTATTATCCTGTGGCCTTAATGTTGCACTGGAATAAGCCTCACTGTCACCACCACCACCACCACCACCACCACCACCACCACCACCACCACCACCACCACTACCACTACTACTAACACCATCGATCTAGCAACTATTATTGTTATTACTACTACTATAAAAAGTATATTTCTACTACCACTACCGCTGCTATCACTATTTCCACTTCGTAATTATAAGTAGGATGATCGGTCTATCTATTACCATTACTACAGCTGT
>JAPQNM010000003.1:4970632-4978132 GCA_029783475.1 Metacarcinus magister | reverse complement strand
TCCCTTTCTTGAAGTTCTTTTCCCTCCTCCTCCCCCTCGACACTTACCTCTTCCCTCTGTCTGTCTGTCTCTGTCTCTCTCTCTCTCTCTCTCTCTCTCTCTCTCTCTCTCTCTCTCTCTCTCTCTCTCTCTCTCTCTCTCTCTCCTCCCGCGGGCATTGGATGGGAACAAAGCGTGAAGAAACTCATCGTAGGAAGGAAAAGTAAGGGAAGAGCTTTATCATAGGAGAGTTTACATCTCTCTCTCTCTCTCTCTCTCTCTCTCTCTCTCTCTCTCTCTCTCTCTCTCTCTCTCTCTCTCTGTCTCTCGGCGTAAAATTACCACTCGTTACAAGAAACAGGAAATACTTTGTGACGTAAACACAATTCAGTCTTTTTTTATCTTTTTTTTTCTTCAACAAATAAAGAAAAAACTTAAGATTCAAGAACAAGATAAGTTTAAGTACAGTGCACTACATACATACATACATACATACATACATACATACATACATACATACATACATTTTCTCTCACTGCAATTTATACAAAGATTTAAGAGCAAGGCAAGTTTAAGCATAGTGCGCTACACATACATACATACATACACACCGTACATACATACACATACATACACATACATACATATATACGTACATACATTTTCTCTCACACTAATACAAAGAGAACTCGGTCAGTATGCAAAGTTAGTTAGTTGAGTGTGACGATACCAAACATAGAGAGAAACTTTCCCTTTATGAATTGATATTTACATCACTGCAATAGTATCCTTTAGGGTTAACTTAAGAAAATGAAAACATATTATTTCTTTTTATTTAGTTATGTTAAGAAAATTAGTAGGATTCAGTTTTGTTTTTTTTATTTACAGTTAACTTAAGAAAATGATGAGGTTTCTTTTTTTTATATATTATTTACAGTTATCTTTAAAAAAATTGGAAAAAATGTGTTTGCTGATTCGTTTTTATATCTTATTTTACTTTCCTTAAATGTTAAAGGTTATACTGAAATTTTATTACTTGATTAAGCAACATATATTCTAGGGATTTTACTTTTCTGAGATTTTTTTTCCTCTCTCTCTCTCTCTCTCTCTCTCTCTCTCTCTCTCTCTCTCTCTCTCTCTCTCTCTCTCTCTCTCTCTCTCTCTCTCTCTCTCGCTCTCTGAAAACCTAATCAAAAGCTTTAAGGAACACAAATTTTAAGCCATAAAGTGAGTATGAGAACAACATTTCCATGGAAGTGTTTGCAATTCCCCGCACACACACACTCTCTCTCTCTCTCTCTCTCTCTCTCTCTCTCTCTCTCTCTCTCTCTCTCTCTCTCTCTCTCTCTCTCTCTCTCTCTCTCTCTCTCTCTCTCTTTCAAATAATGGAGTTTCAAGAAGATAATGCGTTTCCTCATAATTTTCCCATTACATTTATGCATGAAGATAAAAAAAAAAAGAAAGTATGAAAAAAAAAGAAAAAAAAAACACGAACGAAGCGTACAGGTTATAACACCTTACCAACACACATACATACACACACACACACACACACACACACACACACACACACACACTGCCAAGCCTCCTCAGTGTTCCCCATCTTTGAACCCACAGCCAAGCAACAAGGCAAGACGAATGAGAGAGAGAGAGAGAGAGAGAGAGAGAGAGAGAGAGAGAGAGAGGGGTATTATTGCTGAACAGTGAAATTATTATCTGTGTTATCAGTCATAGTTTTCCTCTTAGCAACTTTTTTTTTCTCTCTCTCTCTCTCTCTCTCTCTCTCTCTCTCTCTCTCTCTCTCTCTCTCTCTCTCTCTCTCTCTCTCTCTCTCTCTCTCTCTCTCTCTCTCTCTCTCTCTCAACAATAGTCCTAGTTAAGTTACTATGAATTGAAAGCAATGACGCAGGAAACTACTATTTTTTAATTCAAACTTATCTCAATTATGTCTTTCTCATTTTCTCGCTCTATCTCTATCCCTCTCTCTCTCTCTCTCTTTCATTTATATCTCCCCATATCCACTTTACCGATCGTACAAAGTTCCCTCTTTCATTATTCTCCTTCTCTCTCCCCATCTTTGTTCTGCTTTTCCCCTTCGTTCGCCCACCCCTTCTCTTTTTATCATATTCCCCTCACCTGTTTTCCCTCTCACCATCACAACTAATTCTTCTTCCTCCCCTCTCCCTCTCCCTGTTCTCAGTGACCACCTTCAATTAATCCACTATTTTTACCCTCCACCCTTCTTCTCCTCCATCTCGTTCTATCCCTTGTTCTCTCTCTCTCTCTCTCTCTCTCTCTCTCTCTCTCTCTCTCTCTCTCTCTCTCTCTCTCTCTCTCTCTCTCTCTCTCTCTCTCTCTCTCTCTCTCTCTCTCTCTCACCTTCAGAAGCATCACAATAAACACACATAAACAACAGACAGGAAGAGAGTAAACATTATAGGATACACAGGAGTACAAAGGAAGAACAGACATCAGCAGTGGTAGGAGCAGTGAGAAAGGGATAGAAGACAAAGAATCACTGGAGTATAAAGTAGATGCATCGAGGTAAGGAGATTTTCTTTGGCTCTAGTGGTGTTCCTTAAGGGGGTAAATATAACCTATTGATATGTATACGTGTGGAGTGAATATTTGAGTTTCCATTCCAGCTGTTGATGATGTGAATGTTGAATGCTGAGTAACAAGTATATATTAGAAGCTTTCCACTTTGCTGTTCTTTTGTCTCTATCAAGTAGATATTATAGTTGTAGTGAAGCCACACGGACAGCCTTCGTTAGGTTCAGTAAGACTGTTGATGTCAGTTCTTCCTTTGTACTCCTTTAGGAAGGTTATCATAAGAAATATTCATGTGAAATATGAGATAAAATAAAGAATGAAAAAAATTGATTTATTCTCGTATGTATAGAATGAATTAATCGAATGTTTAAGAATAAAATAAAAAATAAGTAATCTAAGAAACCTGTAATTTTAGTTTTTCTCTTTAAAAACGAAACCATAAAAGACGTAATTAACCAGCTATAAAGATATTGAATAAGTTTTCTATAAATTCTATCAAACCTTTACTCTCAGGATGCATAAAGTGACAAAAATTATAATACAGAACAAAACTAATGAACACAATAAGAACAAAGGGTTATTCAGGCCATCATTACCTGTTAGCTTATTGAGGTGAGGTCTTTCATCAAGGTGAATTAGACACTACAGGTAAACACATCACCTTGCATAACCATAATATTTCAAAACAACAAAATGGAGTCAGTGTATGGATCACGACTCTCTATCAGCTTATGTAAATTTTTGTTCTGTTATTTTTTTTGGGGGGTCCGTTTATCTATCAGTCTATCTGTTTGTGTGTTTGTCTATTATTACGTGTGTTTGTATTTATGTCACTGTTTCTATCTCTCTCTCACACACACACACACACACACACACACACACACACACACACACACACACACACACACACACACACACACACACACACACACACACCCAACCTGATTAACTAACTCTAAACTCAGACCATCAATTTAATCACAGAACACACCACGTCAAACCAACAGACAACACAAACATGTACAAGATAATACAATACAATACAATCCTTCCTTGAATCCCTTTATCAGTGTGTGTATAATAGTCATATGTATAAACACATTTGACAACACATGACAACTAACAGTACTAACGCGTCACCTCAGTACCAATTAACACATTCCACAGTAACTACACAGGCACCCGCACCCACACCCACACACACACACACACACACACACACACACACACACACACACACACACACACACACACACACAACAGAGACAATATGCAGAAGAAAAAAAACACATTAAAATTCGATAAATAAATAAATCTTCAAATAACATCTCGAGCAATTAAATCCATTTGAGAGAAGTGTGTGCATGTAATAAGATTGAATTCAGTGTGAGTGAGGGAGATTTACAGACAGGTAAGGTGTTCGAGTGTAAAAGTGTGAGAGTGTGAGAGTAATCTAGGACCAGTCTGTTAGGGGGGGTTAGGGAGGGAGGGATAGTGCAAGGGTGAGAGTAGACTGAAGAAAAGAGACTAGAGAGAATGGGGATGGATTAAGAGTGAACTGAGAAAGGGTGTGTGTGTGGGGAGGTAGGGAACGAGAGGTGATAATGAGGGTAGAAAGTGATCTCAAGACTTGGATACAGACAGTTTTCTTAGTTTTTTTTGCTGTAGAGAAGGGGACAAGAATGAGGGGTTTGAGGGAGAGAGAGAGAGAGAGAGAGAGAGAGAGAGAGAGAGAGAGAGAGAGAGAGAGAGAGAGAGAGAGAGAGAGAGAGAGAGAGAGAGAATATATATAACACCATCAACCACTGCAAGAAGAAAAAAACAGCCCATTAACAGCACACTTGCCAAATATTTTTACCAGGCCATAAATAAAAATAAAAAAAAGGAGAAAAAAATATAATGGAACTTTCCTACCATACAAAACAAATGGAGGCAAATCAATAGGTATAATACCCTGCCACCACCACCACCACCACCACCACCACCACCACCACCACCACCACCACTACCACCACATATGAAGAAAAAAAAATAGAAAAACAAAAAATAAGTTAGACTATTAAAATGCATCTAGTATATAATATAAATAAGCAATGTTATCGAGGGCCTTTTATAGGGTGTGGTGATGATGGTAGAGAGAGAGAGAGAGAGAGAGAGAGAGAGAGAGAGAGAGAGAGAGAGAGAGAGAGAGAGAGAGAGAGAGAGTAAAAGGGGGGGGGAGGGGTGAAAGGCTCCTGTGGGACTTAACTACTTATACATCCGCGCTAATGGATGAAACCACGTCGGTGAAATGTAATGAAAACAAAGTCTGGTCATTATAGCTTCCATCTTGTGTCTGTGGCGGCGGCGGTGGTGGTGGTGGTGGTGGTGGTGGTGGTGGTGGTGGTGGTGGTGGTGGTGGTGATTGCGGTGGTAATGATGGTGTGAGGGATTAACACACACATAGACAGAGAGAGAGAGAGAGAGAGAGAGAGAGAGAGAGAGAGAGAGAGAGAGAGAGAGAGAGAGAGAGAGAGAGAGAGAGAGAGAGAGAGAGAGTCAAGAATCGTGTTGTTTTTTCGCACACAAGCCCCATGGGAGGTTTCTGGGGCTAGAGCGAGGCGTTGGAGAGAGAGAGAGAGAGAGAGAGAGAGAGAGAGAGAGAGAGAGAGAGAGAGAGAGAGAGAGAGAGAGAGAAACACTGGTGCGAGAGAGTCTTTGAGATTGGGGACTCCTCCGCCTCAAATTAAAGGGTTTCCAAAAGGTAAATTACAACCAAGTGAGAGGAGGTGAGAGGTTTAGGAGACAAGGTAGAGCGAGGCGCGGGGATGTGAGGTTGGAAGGGAGGCTGTGGGAAGGTTACACCACCACCACCACCACCACCACCACCAATACACTCGTGAGGCATTACTCGAAAAGGAGGAGGAGGAGGAGGAGGAGGAGGAGGAGGTGAAGGAGGGGTTGTAAACACGCGAATAAGAAGAAAAAGATGAAGTGATTGCATCTTTTATCTGAACTTTCTCAGGGTGGTTCATGTTGCTTCGTTAATTGTCTCGATCAGTGTTTCTATCTTAGGGAGACAGACTGATGTGATGTGTGTGTGTGTGTGTGTGTGTGTGTGTGTGTGTGTGTGTGTGTGTGTGTGTGTGTGAGTATACGTGTGTTGGGTATGTGTTGTTGTTATTATTGTTATTATTATTATTATTATTATTATTATTATATTAGTCTTCTTCTACATCATATGAACAAATATTTCAAAAGTTACTGTGTGTACTGAGAAATCATTTAACTTTACAAAACTTTTTTCTCGTTTCATTTTTCTTTCTCTTTGTCCTTTAAGAAGAAAGAAAATAAACCAGTGAAATATACTGTAGTTACTTCTTGACAACTACTCTTAGGGATGATGGTAGTGATAGTAGTAGTAGTAGTCATCATCATCATCATCATCATCATCATCATCATCATCATCATCATCATCATCATCATCATCATCATCATCATCATCATCAGTCATGTGTGAATACTAAGACAATACTTCCTTCCTCCAGTGGGACCATTTCTCTGATTACGTTTTGTACCCTTCGTCACCGCTGAATGAATCTACTTGTATCTATCTATCTACCTATCTAAACTATCTATTATCTATCGACCTATCTGATGCCTGTAGTTATGCTCTAGGAATGTCCTGTAGCTTGCCTCGCTTACAGTATCTATTACACACACAGAAAGAAAGAAAAAATAATGTGGTATGATACTAATATATGTTGATAATAGTGGTAGTAAAAATAATGACGCTTTGATGGTAATAAAATACCTACCTATTTACCTAACTACCTTTCTACTATCTACTATATACCTATACCTACCTAATACATCTAATTAACTACCTGCCTATCTATCTATCTAGTATAATATATGTATGTATCTGTCTACCAATTGATCTATCTCCTCTCCTCATACAGAGTGTCAAGCTACCACGAAGGAGCAAGGTTGTATAGGTTAGCAGGCAGTAAAACCACCGTGACAACCATCAACAACTGTACAATACACCGCGGGAATCAGACACGAAGCAATGCGGTCAGACTACAGACCAAAAACCAGACCACCGTCACAGTGGCTTACATCATCCTCCTACTCCTCCTCCTCCCCCCTCTGCCTTCCTGTAGTAGCCTTGAGGTTGATCTCCAAGGCACTGTGACCTGAGTGTGAGGTGATAAAAACATAAAGAGTGTTCCGTTTGAGGTCTGTTGTTTTTTTTACGTACTGTTTGTCTACCTCACGTGCCTTGGCGATAGAGAGACGTGCTTGAAGTGTACGTCTGTCGGCTAGTTATCCTCTATCGTAAAGTAAATGGTAGTTTTTACCGGGGAAATGTAAAAGTAAGTGGTGCTTCCTGAATGTAACAATAAAAAAAAAGAATAATACATAGAATATAAATTGAATGGAATTACATAAAGTTTAAGTAAAAAAAAATATGTATGCTGGTAAAATTGTAAAATGGTACTATGAATAAAAATTGAGTTTATAACATAACATAAAACGCAAGCAGGAGTGTGTCTATTACGTAAACATATAGAGGAAAATATATATATAAAAGAAAGATCAAGGGAATTACAGCGATTGTGTTAAAAAAAAAAAAAAAAATTCTTCAAATCATACTGACAATGTTACAAGGCAAGGAGTGATAATGTATTAGAACACAAAATAGTGAGGCATAAGACGCAGCAGGTAATGGTGGACTCTTTTACACTGAACAATGCATGCAACAATAACATTCACATCTGATAACATATATTTCATACGAAGCTTATTTGTTAGGTATGGATAAGATCTGACTGAGGAGATGTGGCAATAACCGTGTGTGTGTGTGTGTGTGTGTGTGTGTGTGTGTGTGTGTGTGTGTGTGTGTGTGTGTGTGTGTGTGTGTGTGTGTGTGGTTATGCAACACACACCAGTACAATCACCATTATCTCATCCTCATTAGCATTA
>JAPQNM010000003.1:4958132-4968132 GCA_029783475.1 Metacarcinus magister | reverse complement strand
GGCTGAGAGTCTGCAGGTGTTTTGGCTGGGATTCAAACACCAGAACACACACACCACACACACACACACACACACACACACACACACACACACACACTGTGATGACAAGATGACAATACTACTTGTCCACCAACTTATGTCCTTCATATAATCTGTATTTTAATAAAAAAATAATGCATTATTTAATCAATTAATTTCTTTAGTTTATATTTATTAAATAGTCTTCTAATACATCAAAATACACTGGTATGTTATTTCTTTGCACATATTCCTGTTTGTTGTACAATTAACAAACTAACTTTCTTGTGCGTCTTTCATGGTGAGATAAGTAAAGATATGATCCAGTTTTTACTAATTATTAGGGCGAAGTTGCAGCCAGCCACGGAAGCCACCACCACCACCACCACCACCACCACCACCACCACCACCAACACAACACACAAACCCGCGCAGGTGAACAGTAAAAAGCAGTACTTAATGAACGAACGGTTAGGTAGCTGTTTACCTTTGGTGTTTATATATATATATATATATATATATATATATATATATATATATATATATATATATATATATATATATAACTTGTGAACTTCAGTGGTAGTGAGGGTAAAGTAAATTTCCACTGTTAGCTTGGCATGTTACACGGCTGGTTTCAACTTGCTACAAACTTTTTATTTTTATCAATTTTTTTTCTGTGTTGGCCTATAGCACTTGTAGGCTATCTTCTGCACGGCTCTGATGCTCTGTAGGAAATTTTGAGAACCGTAATGATGGTGGTTGATCCTTACTCTGCTACTAGTATGTGTGTGTTATGAAGTGTACGGTAAGGAACATTTTCTACATAAGGACTCAAGAACTGCATGAAATCTTGATCTTGAACACATTTTCATCACCTGACATTTCCAACAGACAGATCGAAAATGATTTCTCCAAATTATTATTTTTTTCGTTGACAAAACCAAGAGTTCTATGATAAGACCTGTTCAACCTTAGCGATGAATTAAGTTTGTTTAAAGAAAGTACGTAATATACACGATCATGTGGGTGAAAGTAGATAAGTAGCCATCACCACTCACTATCACCACCACCATTATATTTTCATAATTACTATAATCATCTTCATCCTTTTCATCATTCATCACGATTCTTTTTTTCAACATCTTATTCCATCTTCATTGTGTTCCATCAAGTGAAATATTATGAAGCCTAAATAATTTGATACATCATTAAAACAGCATCAGATATTATTAATCAACATTTCTCATTAATTATTTTGATGGATATATGAATGAACGTAAATGGAACACTATTAATTACGATTACTTACAATTATTCAGAAAAATTAATTGCAGCCACAAAATAATTATCATATATTTTGTTATCCTATTATTGTTAGGGTTAATGTTTGATACGTAAATCAATTCTAAAATATATTCATATGTTTGCGCACGAGTGACTGCAATAAGGGGAGAAAAGACACCAGCTACAGAAAGTTTTAAACCAGTGACATATGCAATAGAGGAAAAATGTAGTTAACTGAATTGCATTTTTTTTTTCATGATTCCCTTTCTTTTGATGAAAAATACTAGCATTCATAAAGATAAACTGGTATTAGAAACTTATAACACACACACACACACACACACACACACACACACACACACACACACACACACACACACACACACACACACACACACACACACACACACACACACACACACTTTCACTAACATTGCAGCAAGGTATCTCTTAACAAAAATAAAACAAACCAAATTTATGCCATACTAAATTACCACATTGCAACACCTTCAGGAAACTATAACAACAACAAAACACATCAAAACACACTAAGAAACTACCAAACACACTCGAACACCTATAAACAAAGCACATGCAAGAACACAAGGCTGGGAAAAGCAAGCTAAGTGAACCATATAAAAGGTTTCAGTGTACAGTAAGCAAGGCAACACACATGACCAGAATGACTGAATGCATGACACACCCTTTAAAGCAGCAAGCAGGCAGGCAGGCAGACAAGCAGGCAGACAAGCAGGCAGACAGGCAGACAAGCAGGCAGGCAGACAAGCAGGCAGGCAGGCAGGAAGGAGAGGTAGGCGAGGGGAGAGAGGGAGGGAAGGAAGGGAGGTAACGTCAATACCACTAGCATAGTTATAACAACTTTCTATTGACTGTACGTGTTTCGTCTTGTGTCTATTCCTCCATTTTTCCAACCTCACCCACCTCAATACAATACCATGGGCGTGTTCATCTCCAGTCATGATCGTTTACAGTCACTCAACATGCACGTATAGGTAAGTAAGTGAGTCAGTAAGTAGGGTAGTAAGTAGGGTAGGAGTGTATGGGGATAACTATTAAAGATTCAATCACATAAAGAGTTAGTCAGATGTACTAATTCAAATCCTACAGGTCTCTAGTTACTCCATATACACGTTTGTAGGTATGTGTGTAAGTGTGTAAGTGTGTAAGTAGGTTAGGAGTGATGATACATATAAGAAAAAATGCCAAAACTAATTCAAACCTTATTAGTTATAGCTACTACTACTACTACAACTACTATCTATAATTAGCAATATCAACCTCTACCGCCCACTGACTTACCTAACTCTCTAGCATATTAATTCAACAAAAGGTGAGTCTTACGTACAGTAGAAGAGAAGAAAAAAAAATCTATAAAGACGTGAAAAAAAATGTGTTGTAATATTTAGCAAGACGTCTGTTTGGCATTTTCTTCACCTTACTAAGCATAACATTGGACGGCGTGTGAGGGCGGATTGCAAAGTGTTGGGTCTTGTGATTCCTACTGGCAACGAGACCACGGGTGATAGGGAAAATATATGCATACACGTAGGAAAAATAGTGATTGAATAGCAGATGTTACTAGCTAGGGAGTGGTGATAAAATAAGGAGGTGTTGTAATATTCAAATACACACACACACACACACACACACACACACACACACACACACACACACACACACACACACACACACACACTGACTTTGGTGTAAGAAATGCTATAGGAGAAGATACTTTGGCACATCATAAAAGAGAGAGAGAGAGAGAGAGAGAGAGAGAGAGAGAGAGAGAGAGAGAGAGAGAGAGAGAGAGAGAGAGAGAGAGAGAGAGAGAGAGAGAGAGAGAGAGAGAGAGAAAGACAAACATTCACGTATAATAAATCCACTACAGACAGACATTTTGTAAAGGTCAACACATAAATATAACCAATAACATATAAGGGATAAAAATAACCCAAGTTGGCAGTCTCACTACTATGGTTTTGGTGCCTCACGTTGTGGGACAAGACAAGGCAAGTAACCCCGACCTTCAAGCTATGCATCAGTAACCACACACACGCACTCACCCACGTGATAAACAAGATCAAGTACATACCTAACATAACCTAACATAACATAACCTACCTTAACCTAACATCCTAACCTACCTTAACCTAACATAACCTACATTAACCTACATTAACCTAACCTAGCCTACCTTAATCTAACCTAACCTAACCTAACCCACACAGCCACGTGGTAAGCATGATCAAGTACCTACACACACACACACACACACATACACACACACACACACACACACACACACACACACACACACACACACACACACACACACACACACACACACACACACACCCAGTTGCACCAGAAAGATGAAGAAGAAAAAAATTGCAATTCATTCTGTCGCACAGGAAGAGAATGTGTCAAGACAAAAGACCAATACATTTTTCTGTTCACTTCATTGATTTTTATTGTTCGCTGGTGTTCAGGTGTTGCCTTTGGTTGTGTTTTAAGATTTTCATCCTACGTATTACACCTCTAATATTTTCCTTCGTACACGTGGCTTCAGAATGCATACATGTGTAGGTGTGTCGTGGATGGAGTGAAAAGGATAACTAAGCTGGGATGCGAGCGTAGTGTAGAATCTCACCTTAAGAGAATGTTTATATTATACCAAGAAACAACATAAAGAAGAGTTTTGTTTCGTTACTGTGCTAGTTTCTTCTTAGGCAAATCATAAACTGAAGAGTGAACATACAAACACAAGTTATTTCAAGGGAACGTTTACATCACGAAGAAAGAAGACAAAGAGGAGTTTTATTTCGTTACTTTGCTATTTTCTTCTTAGGCAAATAATAAAGCTTAGGAAATTATAAACTAAAGAGTGAAAATACAAAACAGAGGCTATAGTTAATTCAATTTCAAAAAATAAACTACTACTTAGATACGCACGTCTAGTATATAGTATCATTTTCTGAAGTGTATGTGAAAGGTTTATAAGACCACACTAATGACACCACAAGGCATAGGAGGAAAACAGAGGCACCTACACCACCACCAAGGACAGGAAGGAGAAGGATGAACACCCAGTATGACGTGTCAGTCCTATGTCTGCTTCACTATTATTGTCAGTAGTGACGGAAAGGTGCAAGGTAGTGTTCATAACCTACCACAACCACGATGCAAGTGCCTCACCTCCTTGCCTGCAGGTGGTGGTTCAGCCGGATCAACAACCCACCCACACACACGCACACATATGCACACACACACACACACACACACACACACACACACACACACACACACACACACACACACACACACACACACACACACATGAACTGGTAGCATGTACGTAGATATATATAAAAAAAGTCACATTATTGTCTCACAGAATTACGTTGGATCAATTTACTATACTTATTATCATTATTATTATCATCATATACTTTTAGAATGGGACAGAGTGTATGTTTCAGTTTGTTGGGCCCAAGTTCATGAGTGTACGTAGCTTTGGGTCACATCCTGAGGGCATTTATATAAAAAATATATATAACTTTTTTTTGTCTCTCTCTCTCTCTCTCTCTCTCTCTCTCTCTCTCTCTCTCTCTCTCTCTCTCTCTCTCTCTCTCTCTCTCTCTCTCTCTCTCTCTCTCTCTCTCTCTCTCTCTCTCTCTCTCGCAAGTGCATGAAATTCAGCTCAGAACATTCTCCTTTCCAGCCGCAAAACCTGCTTCAAGGCCTCGGTGTTGAAGGCTTGGTACTTTACACCTTCAGGCAAGTGTTAGCAGAGAGAACAAATGCAGCATCACTGGTCCAACGACCCCAGACAAGCACAGAGTTAAGGAGACATGTCACGAGTTTTGTCGACAAATTATATTACTGATGAATGAGATATTTCTGGATAAAAAAAGATGTATAAGAAAAGTTGCGCTATGAGATTCTATTTTTACACTAATGAAGATAATAGTAGTAGTAATAATGCAAATAATAACAGTAACACTACTACTACAACTAATAATACTAATGTTAATACTGATATTGATCTAATACTAATATTGTTAATACTACTAATAATACTTATAATAATAACAACAATGATGATAATAATAATAATAACAATAAATATAATCATAATAATAACAACAATAATAATAATGATAATAAAGAATATATACTAAAATAACACAACAACAACAACAACAACAACAACAACAACAACAACAACAGTAATGAATAACTCCGAGAAAAAAAGAGAAAAACAATAACAATAACAATCCCTAAGCAACACGGAAACACAGTTATCAGCCATTGGTTCTTTATTGTTTATCAAGACCAAGACCACCACCACCACCACCACCACCACCACCACCACCACCACCACCACCACCACCACCACCACCACCATATTGAAGAATCCAGGAGTGTCCTCATGAACCTCACCTTCGGTCTATGCTCGACACACAAGCAACAAAAACTTGACGGAGTAACTTTTTATAACCGGTAAGCCTCCTTTGACCACCTGGTTTTCTACTCCTCCTCCTCTTCCTCTTCTTCCTCTTCCTCCTCCTCCTCCTCCTCCTCCTCCTCCTCCTCCTCCTCCTTCTTCTCCTTAGCGCGGTGACCCTACTGTTAACTGAATTATATAATGATGATTTGACCTCATAATCGCCTTTATTGCCTCGTGTGTGTGTGTGTGTGTGTGTGTGTGTGTGTGTGTGTGTGTGTGTGTGTGTGTGTGTGTGTGTGTGTGTGTGTGTGTGTGTGTGTGTGTGAAGGAAGTTTATTACAGTTAATCTTTTCTTATTTCTTCATCTATTTCTTTCTTCTTCTTCTTTATTTATATTCATGCTTGCTATTCAACTTCAGGTCCTCAAGCTCTTTTCCTTTTTTCCCTGTTTCCCATGACCTGAACACGACGACCCGGAGGAAAGTATCACGTCACCTCGAGTAAAAAAAAATAAAAAAAATAAAAAGAAGAAGAAAAAAGTGATGATACGCTCACGGCACTGTCTTCTTCCTCCTCCTCTTCCTTCATTTGGTACTGGTAGCTAGCGGGCACATGTGTTTTTTTTGTTTGTTTTTTTATTAACTCTTCTCTATAATTCTTGGATATAATTTTTAAACGTTAAATATACCTTCGTTAGTTACCTTTTTTCAGCTTTTATTATCTTTTTATCGCCTTTCTTTAACTTTGATATAATTCTAAACTTTTTTTTCTTTGTTAGTTACCTTTCTTAAGCTTTAATGTAATACTGAACCTCAAACAAACACACCTTCGTCACAGCATGCAATACCTTTACAAAAAAAATCAACATCTTTACTTATTTCTCTCAGACACATAATTATAACGAGTGACAAACATATACTGGGAATCAATACTTGGTTTGTACAGTTACTTACTCAACGTAGTACTTGAGTCTAACGAACCATAGGTAGTTAGTTAGTTAAATAGGTGGCTAGGCAGGTAGGTAGGTAGGTAGGTAGGTAGGTAGGTACAGATAGGTTTGTACAGTTACTTACTCAACGTAGTACCCGAGTCTAACGAACCATAGCTAGTTAGTTAGGTAAATAAATTGGTAAATAAGTGGGTAGTAGGTAGGTAGGTAGGTACAGGTAGGTGGGTGAATCCTTTTTTGTATACCTCTTCATCTAATCACTCCATAGCATGAAGAGCCGCCACTCGTCATGCTGTCACACTAACCATGCCTCACGCCACGCACCCTTCGCCTCCCATCACACTAATAGCAACGCAAGTCATTTCCACCATCACAGTAATCACACGCATCACCTGAAAAAAAAAGAGAGAGAAAAAAAAAGAAGAATGGCGTACCTAACCCAGGGAGGGATCTACCTGTACTTATCTTCACCCAACAGCTAGGTCCACTGCGGCACTAACAAGGGAAACCAGCGGAATGGCCCAGCGATATGCAGGTAACTAGCATTAAAACCCGAAGTAACTGCTAGAGAAATAGGATAATAAGCGTTTATAACAGAGGTTGTTATCGTTGGGTCGAGCTCGCATGACGCGTTTTAAATTCCCATAAGAAATCGTCTAAATAATGTGATTGAATGCTATTTACGAGGAAACGACTCCAATTAATGAGGGCAAACAGGGATTTATGTTTCGGGAGGGGGAATTATACACACAAATAAAATAGATTCACGTTAATGGCACGTCATGGAATTTAATGGTACTAATGGGAGACGGTGATGGCATTTGTTGCGATGGAATGGCTGGCTGGCTCTGTCGTGTGTGTGTGTGTGTGTGTGTGTGTGTGTGTGTGTGTGTGTGTGTGTGTGTGTGTGTGTGTGTGTGTGTGTGTGTGTGTGTGTGTGTGTGTGTGTGTATGTGCATATAAGTAAGTCAGGGGTCGGTACAAGGACCTCAGAAACAGGTAAAGGCTTCAATATATGTAAGGAGGCAAAGCTAAACAGATCAATGGACCAAAGAAATCAGTAAATAAAACATTAACTACAGTACTTATGATTCTAACTATGTCTATCTGAAGAGAGTAAACAACATAAAAATTCAAAACGACTAAGGGAAGGCAGTAAGAGATAGTTTAATACAGAAAGAGACATTCACAGAACGGCTTAGAGATTCCTCCTTACTTCAAAAGGAAACCAACCAGTCACTATTAACAACCCTTGATACTAACTAACTATACAAGCTACAAGGAAGGTATTTAACAACTACTATCTAACTTTATATACAGTTAGTGATATTAGTATGTATTCTAAGGCGCTTTATAAGTACCGTAAGGCCTCAGGTACAGTCCTATCATAGTGTATTTAAAGATGTGGTGATAGGTAGGGTTTGATAGGGAAGGATAATATAATGGTATTTCCCAATTATGCATGCCAACTGTTTTTGTGACAGGGAGACTGGTATGTAGGAGAGAGGAAAAGAGAGAGAAAATAAATTGTGTGTGAGAGAGAGCGAGTGTGTGTGCGTGTGTGTGTGTGTGTGTGTGTGTGTGTGTGTGTGTGTGTGTGTGTGTGTGTGTGTGTGTGTGTGTGATCAAGTCCTTGTAGGTAGCATGCAGTGTCAAGAATTAAGGTTCAGGTAATTTCACACTGAGCCTGCAAACCCACTGCACTAATCTCTCTCTCTCTCTCTCTCTCTCTCTCTCTCTCTCTCTCTCTCTCTCTCTCACTCTCTCTCCTCTCTCTCTCTCTCTCTCTCTCTCTCTCTCTCTCTCTCTCTCTCTCTCTCTCTCTCTCTCTCTCTCTCTCTCTCTCTCTCATGCTACAACATCTTGCGTAATACGACAAAACTGTGCAGGGGGAGGAGTCAAAAAAATAAAGAAATCGAGTGAAAGGCAGAACTGGTATGACTACCTGACATTTACCACGACAACCTTATGTAAGCATCCAACGGTAGAATACAAATTAATTAACTAACAACAAGTTAACTTCAGCAGCGATTTACATCATCTTCAGGAATGGTTAAAACTAGGACGACGTGGTGGTGGTGGTGGTGGTGGTGGTGGTGGTCTGACCTTGTTCAACATTATGGATGCACTTACAGTGGGTTGAGTTTCTTTTTAAAGGGATCACTAAACCAGTACATTATTAGATTTACCGTTTACTCTTGTACTGTTAGAATACCCATAACCACGTGAAAGATAGATAGATAAGAGTGTTGAATAAATTATAACATAGATAAAAAGTTAAAATGAACTTACAGTGTGTTGAGTTTCTTTTTAAAGGGATTACTAAACCAGTGCATTACTAGATCTACCGTTTACTTTTTCACTGTTAAAATACCCATAACCACGTGAAAGCTAGATAGATAGGAGTGTTGAGTAAATTATAACATAGATAAAAGTCAAACTAGATGAGAAGAAAATCTACAGGTGCAACAGGTGCTCTCGTAAACTAGAGTTCCCTAAAAACAAGTTTCCCTCCCTGCCTCCCTGCACGTAGGTAGCAAGGGGGCGGCGGCTTACGTGCCCCTGTTCCGGCCACGGCTAAGGCTGCACCAAACCAGTTCCCGCAGTGAGCAGGCCTTCTCCACGGCGCCTTCCCTTATAGCCGTGACCTGACCACCACTACCTGACGGGGACACCTAACACACACACACACACATTCATACATACACACATACGAATGCAACAAAAGACATCGCATCCCTTCCCACGGTAGCAAGGCAGCGGAGGACACCCGGCAGAAGAGATGCTCCCATGGAAGTACAGGACACTGACTTATTACGTCCCCAGGTGGTGGTCCCGTTAGGCAGGTGGTGGTGGTGGTGGTGGTGGTGGTGGTGGTGGTGGTGGTGGGATGGAGACACGGGAAGGAAAGTGGATGTGGAGATAAGTGTGATGGTGGTTGTGGAGAGAGAGAGAGAGAGAGAGAGAGAGAGAGAGAGAGAGAGAGAGAGAGAGAGAGAGAGAGAGAGAGAGAGAGAAAACAAAAAAGAGAGAGAGAGGAAAGGGGGGGGCGACTAGTGGGAATGGACATGCAGCTGCAGTCTATCTGTGTTTATCTCTCTGCCTGTCTGTCTGTTTTCTACTACTACTACTACTACTACTACTACTACTACTACTACTACTACTACTACTACTACTACTACTACTACTACTACTACTACTACTACTACTACTACTACTACTACTACTACTACTACTACTACTACTACTACTACTACTACTACTACTACTACAAC
>JAPQNM010000003.1:4938132-4953132 GCA_029783475.1 Metacarcinus magister | reverse complement strand
CAGTGGAATTATTTATGAGAAAAATGGTTGTAATATGCATTGATAATTTGAATGGACACCTGATTAATGTTTCAGTTATGTTTTGTGTGTGTATGTATGTTTATGTACGTTTATGTATATTATAAAGAGAGACACCAAATCTATACACAACAACACTGGTAGTCATGCATGTAAACACCACACATACACATACATACACACACATAACACAACAAAAAAAAGCATACATACACATATACATACACACACCATCACTACTACCATCATCACCACCTCTACTAGTAAGGAAGGAGAATGATGATGATGATGATGATGATGATAATGAGAATGAGAATGAGAATTTTGAGAAAGATGATAATGAGAATGAGAAGAATAATGAGAAGTATAAGGTTTAGGAAGCTTCTCAGTATGTTACAGGAGACGACACATTCTTCTCTCCACACACCTACAATGAATCATTCTCCTTTGCCGTGACTAACCGCAAAGTAGTAGCTTCCAAAGTGGTGTTCGCAAGGGGGGCGGGCGGGGTAAGGGCTGGGGGGGGGGAGGGGGGAAGGGGAGGGGATGGAAACTTACGGTACAGTACGGTAAAGTGGTGATGACAACCCTCCCTTATACTTAGACTTAGACTTAGACTTAGATTATATGAAGATGATCAAAAATAGTATGTGTTTGTTATCAATGCATGTGTTTTTTTTTATGCAATTGCTTATCAGTGTATGTGTTGTTGTTGTTTTTTTTGGTGTGGGTGTGTGTGGTGTGTGTGTGTGTGTGTGTGTGTGTGTGTGTGTGTGTGTGTGTGTGTGTGTGTGTGTGTGTGTGTATGTTAATGAGAGAAAAGAAAACCAACCGAACAGTCATTATTAATTCACGGTGGAAAAACAAAAAATAATAAAATAGAACAATAAAAGAATGTACGGTTTACATTACCTAGAGGGAAACGAGTTCAAAGTAACGGGTTCAATAAGTCTATCAAACTATATTAAATAACCTCATCTTTCTTTACAACAAAACAAACATGAACAATAAAATGCATTACTTCTGTGTGCATTCTCAAAACGTCAACTGGAATCAACAAGCACAAAGTAAAGAGTTTAATAAAAAAAAAAACAGTGACATGAAATCCTGTTCCATTAATATACACACATGCATAAATAAAATAAAATAGAATATAAATCTTGACATATACCGTTGTCTAAAGGTGAAGAGAGAGGGTGATAGAAGGGCTGAAGGAAGGAAGGGATGAAAGTGCATTATATATATCGCCAAGTGAGAGATGGAGGGGAAAAAAATGGAAGTAAGTCTGAATATCATCTGTATATTCACTAAAAGCTTCATATCGTTCTCACAAGAGGGAGTGATGCTAGCTGGTCCTTATACTCTGCACCCAAAGACCAAACACACACGTATAGACAGACAGACTGGAAGGAAGGATAGCTATAGGGATTCATATACAAAGGAGAATGAGAAACACCGGACCATCGAGGAAAAAAGTTTGTTGTAGATAACCTTGTCTTTATAAATACCAGGATGACAAGTCCCTCCTGTGGCGATTTGTTGAAGCTTAGGTGGTAGAGAGAGGCAAAGAGATATATATGTACGTTATAGAGAGATAAAGTTGTATATATATAGTGACTTGGGAGAAAAAAAATAATGAAGCTAAACTATTAAAATATACAGATACGTTTCTCATATTGTCTATAATTATTTTTGTTTATACACTGTTGCTGATTTCTATTATATAATAAACCTAAAACCATCGCCACCAGGAAGCACAATTATTTTCAAGCCTCGAAAATACAAGTCACGTATAATAGTAGTATTTTTTCCCTTTCTAGGAGTAGTCAGTCAGTATATAGATTCTCCTTTTCTCACCCTTTGCTTCCCTCTTGTCAGCCCCATACACCGTCCCCTTTCCATTAACTTTCTCCTGCCCTGCTTCACCTACACAGTCACCATCCCTCCTTGTACTCCTCCTCCTCCTCCTCCTCCTCCTCCTCCTTCCCTTCTTCCAATCTCTTCCCTCTATACTCTGTTCTGTTCCTTCAGTTCATTGGTGTTGCATCCCTTCGCTGGAAACTGAGAGGTGCATCTTCCAGTGGGTTCCAGTCCCCTATAGAGGAGGTAGACAGCCAAGAAGACAAAGACTGCTCTGCCTCTCTTTACGACTGCTTATCTCAGGCCACCAAGCGCTCGCCCAAACAAAGGTCAATTTCCTAGCGCAGTTTACGGTGAAAAGAATATAAACGTTAAGGTCTTCGCTGAAAAACCACGCTGGCTTTTTAAAATGAGGGAAGGGATTTTGTTTGAGAAATGTTACGTAACTCTGAGGCTGTGGAAGACGATAACCGTGTTACATAGCAATTATTAGGTTGTATGAAGAGAGAGAGAGAGAGAGAGAGAGAGAGAGAGAGAGAGAGAGAGAGAGAGAGAGAGAGAGAGAGAGAGAGAGAGAGAGAGAGAGAGAGAGAGAGAGAGAGTAAATAAAATAAAAAAAATAAAAACTGACACAAAGCTTCACAAACAACACATAACATTCAGACCCAAAAATAAGCTAAAATTTACGACCAAAAAGTGGACCTCCCCAAAAAACTGTAAATGATAATAACAAAAACTAATAATAATAATAATAACTATCTGACTAATTAACAAGCATCACATCTAATCATAAGACGTCAAATCCTTATACTAATGAGTACCTATGAGTAATCCTAACGACTCATAGCAACTTACGACTAGTTAGTTATGAGTTACGCTAATCAGTAACGAGATAGATGTCTTTACGTTACTTCCATTGATTAGTAAGTATCAATGGTTTATACGATGTCATAAAATATATACTATGATATAAAAAAAAATACATTACATTACATTACATTGAAAACCTGAAATGACTGGGATAACATTCTAAATTACCTTCAAATTATAACACATCAATTACCTTATCCAACTCGGTGGTTAAGAGTCATTACGCAAACTTGTACCCACTCATTATGGTCATTAGTACACTCAGGTGAGACAGACAGACAGACAGATAGACAGATAGACAGATAGACAGACAGACAGACAGACAGACAGCTAGTACCCACACCTGTGATCAACCAATACTCTGAAAGGTGCTGAAGGAAGGAATAAGGAAAGGATGGCAAGGCAACAATTTCATAGCAATTCTTATTCCTATTATTTCATCACGTTACAGAGAATCAAACATAGGATATTCCAACACACAGTCCCTATTATTGTACAGAAGGAGGGAAGGAAATAAGTAATCCGTCACTTTTTTCCTCCTTCGCTTTATTCATTCTTTGTTTTTTCACTTTGCATGCACACAAGGTCCCAAGCTAAGCTAACTACATCCTTGAGGCAATTTGGTTGTTAAATCGAGCGTGTTTCCGTTCAGTTAAGTTCATGATGTTGAGTTGAGTTCATATTAAATGTTGTACTCGTGGTAAGGAGTTCTCGTTTTATATTAAGAAGGTTGGATAAATACATGCAATACAAGCGTCAGGTTGTCTAATTTGAAGTGAAAATGAGACACTTCGTTTTCTTTATGCATGAGGAAATATTGTATCCATCATAGACTAATTTATTTCCAGAAAACTTAGATTAGATTAGATTAGATTAGATTACGAGTTATCAATGTATTATTATTATTAATATTTTAGTGATCTTTTATATATTGTTATTGTAAAGGAGTTCAAAAAAATTACATTACTACTACTACTAATACTAATACTAATACTAATACTACTGATACTACTATTATTACTACTACTATTATTATTACTACTAATGAAAATAATAACCTTTCATATATCCAACTAACATATGCATCAAAAGAGCTTCAATAACTACTAGTCATTGTCAAATTCTTCAAAATATATATATACTTTTCTCCCTCAAAAAACCTTCCGTGAATCATAACATATTGTACCACAGGAAATAAAAATTGCTGATATCCCCCGTGAATTATTACTTTCCTTTCTTGTTAAACTAAACTTTCAGTAAAATAACAACATCATAGCATATACATAATAGATAGAAATAACAATTGCTGAAAAATACAATAGGAAAAGATTCTTCAACCTTTTTTGTTCTATTTTGCTTGTACGTAAACACCAGAGAGAGAGAGAGAGAGAGAGAGAGAGAGAGAGAGAGAGAGAGAGAGAGAGAGAGAGAGAGAGAGAGAGAGAGAGAGAGAGAGAGAGAGAGAGAGTATAAAAAAGCCTCTATTCTTCTTAGGGGAGGATGCATTATTAACGAAATCGATAGAGAGGTAGAAGAGCAGGAAGTGTGTGGAGGTGAGGAGGAGGAGGAGTAGGAGGAGGAGGAGGAGGAGGAGGAGGAGGAGGAGGAGGAGGAGGAGGAGGAGGAGGAGGAGGAGGAGGGGAACGAGGAGACAGAGAACGGCAGAAGAGAGAAGACTTTAGAAAGGAGGAAACAGGTAACAGAAAATGTAAGAACGTGTAAGAGAGAGATACTGATAAATATAGTAATAGAAGGAGACGAAAAAAACATGAAAATAGATGAATAGGAAGAAGGTAAGATAGAAAAATAGATAGATAAATACAAAAACATAGAAAGAGAGAGAGAGAGAGAGAGAGAGAGAGAGAGAGAGAGAGAGAGAGAGAGAGAGAGAGAGAGAGAGAGAGAGAGAGAGAGAAAGAAAGAAAGATAAATGAATAGAAATTAATAAGATGAAATTAATTAGAAAATAGAGAATGGAAGATAGGAAAATTTTATATAGACAGGTAAACAGACAGATAGGAAGGAGGATAATTACCAAGAAAGGTACTACGTCATTAATTAATAGACAGGTAGACAGACAGGCTGATAGATGCAACAGATAATGGCTAAGAGATGGACGGGTGAATAGATAGATACAGATAGATAGACAGATAAATAGATAGATAGATAAACAGACAATTGACAGATAAACTAACAGACATATAGCTTAATATAATAAAAAATAAATAAATGAATAAATAAAAAAAGGAATCACACCACTAGAGTTTATACACGAAATACAAAATACAATAGTACAAAAAAATATATTAAAAAAATCAGTAAGTATAAATAAATAAATCAAAATAAACAATTATCAGATAACAAACAACAATAAAAAAAAAAAAAATTCAAATGTACGTACGTATGTCATTCCTTTAATTCTTTTTTTTCTTCTCATTTAAGTCAATACGATTTCAAGTTGAAAAAGAGAGAGGATCACCGGCCCCCTCCCCCCCCTCCCCCCCTCTCTTCACCGTGTCCCTTACCGTCGCCTTTTCTAATATGCACTCTCTCTCTCTCTCTCTCTCTCTCTCTCTCTCTCTCTCTCTCTCTCTCTCTCTCTCTCTCTCTCTCTCTCTCTCTCTCTAACACATTAATACATAACACAAAACACTATATACAGATAGGCATGCGCAGTAATAATGAAATATACATAAAAACAAAAGAATTACGTCTGAGAATCAATATGTGTGTTTGTATGATAATGAGAGAGCATAATGTATAGAGAAGAGGAAGGTGAGGAAGATGAGGAAGGTGAGGAAGATGAGGAAGATGAGGAAGGTGAGGCAGTCCAAAGGGAAGGTGTTTGCATGATAGTGAAGGAGTGAAGGATGAGACTTTAGTGTATAATGTATAGGGAAGAGGAAGGTGAGGAAGGTGAGGAAGACCAAAGAGAAAGTGAAGAACAGTTAATGTGTAGAAGGATATGTAGGTTAGATTAGGTTAGGTTTGGTTAGGTTAGTTTAGGTTAGGTTAGGTTAGGTTAGGTTAGTTTAAGCGTGAGAGAGAACAAACGTGATGAACAAAGAACAAACAAACACGATAGACAGAGAACAACAAACAAACACGATAGATACACAAAGGTTAAATCGACTGCTATAGATATTCTTACCGTGTATCAGGAGCTTTAAAAAAAGACCAAAAAAAAGAAAGATAAAGAAAATAAAAGCAATACAGTGTGTATGTACATAAGTAATAAGAGAGAGACAGATGGACACATAGACAAATACAATATTTACTCACTAAAGAAAGAAAGTGAGAGAGAGAGAGAGAGAGAGAGAGAGAGAGAGAGAGAGAGAGAGAGAGAGAGAGAGAGAGAGAGAGAGAGAGAGAGAGAGAGAGAGAGAGAGTGAAAAAAAGAAAGACAGAAAACTCACTCACTCTACTTGCTTTTCAAGCCAATCTTTCATGAGCTGAGGAGAGCGAGAAACACACACACACACACACACACACACACACACACACACACACACACACACACACACACACACACACATAATCGGCTTACTCTCATGTGCAAATAGATAATAAATACAAACATAAGAGTATATATTGACTACATATATTTCAATAGCAGTTGTTAGAGAGAGAGAGAGAGAGAGAGAGAGAGAGAGAGAGAGAGAGAGAGAGAGAGAGAGAGAGAGAGAGAGAGAGAGAGAGAGAGAGAGAGAGAGAGAGCCGCATAGCTAGGTGACGTCACTACAAAGAGGCGTGGTCTTGAGTATGGTTGCTGCAGTTTACATAATCAACCCCCCCCCCTCCAACCTTCTTCTTTCTCTCCTCCTCATCCTCTTCCTCCTCCTCCTCCTCCTCCTCCTCTTGTCCCTCTCTTCATAACCTTCTCAAATTCCTCCTCCTCGTCTTCCTCCTCCTCCTCTTCTTCTTCTTCCTCCTCCTCCTCCTCATTGCAATTCCTATTCTCACACCTTCAAATTTCTCTTTGTTCCCTTTATTGCTTATTATTTACTTTTTCTATTACTTTTCAGACAGGTTCTCTCTCTCTCTCTCTCTCTCTCTCTCTCTCTCTCTCTCTCTCTCTCTCTCTCTCTCTCTCTCTCTCTCTCTCTCTCTCTCTCTCTCTCTCTCTCCAATTCTGGCACCATTTCGCTCCCTCCTCGCCGTCGTTAAACTCTCTCTTTTCAACTAACTTCTAATCCTTGAATGTAATTGAATGCAGACAAGCTTTCTATTTTCCTTTCTTTTGATCACTCGCTGTAGTTTCTTCGTTAACGTCATTTTCCTCGGATTAGTGCTTCTGCAAGGTAGTAGTTATGTGTAGGTACAGATTACGCTTTGCTACAGTGCTCAGATCCGTTTCCTTAGGGTTTCAGATGGTGTTTTCTGCTTCTGCCATATCCTCTTTATCCTTGTTGACTCTATTTCCTTCCTTCTATAGTTACTCATTAATTAAGAGGTCATTATTTAGTGGAGGGTGATTGGATGAGCAGGTTAGGGATTGCTCGTGGCTTCGAACTGGAGTCCCAATGGTTTGTAGGTAAGGTTGTTTAGCCGTTACACCAAGGTTAGTTTTTTCTCCTATCTACGAAGGTCCTCTCATCCCTATGCTTCATGGTAGCTGGTTCTCCTTCCTTCCGTAACAGATTATCTTTTGGGAGCCCTTTGAGTTGTATCAACTGGCTTCTAGAAGAAATTTCTGTGATCTTATTTAATTACCTAGGGATATATTTCAGCTTCTTGGTTTCGCTGGAAGGGTGTCTGATTCTTTATTGAGTCAACAGACCCACACTTGGCGACAAGTGCTGCTGGCGAGGCTTCGAAAGGATCGACGATACTTGAGTTAGGCGTTTAGGAAGGTGAGACTGGTGTTTTCTTAATTTCCTATATAAATTCCATGATAGTTTGTCTATGCTACATGGTATCGCTTTTTTTCCGGCCAGCTTCGGCTGGAGGGAGGGGTGGGTGGGGAGGAGTCTTCCACTTTGCTGTCCTTTTGTCTCTATCAAGTAGATATTATAGTAGTAGTGTAGCCACACAGACAGCCTCGTTAGGTCCAGTATGAGTGTTGCTGTTTGTTCTTTCTTTGTACTCCATTGTACCTCCTCCTTCTCCTCCTCCTCCTCTTCCTCCTCCTCCTGCCAGGGTAAATCATGCACAAGGACCTTCACCTCATCTTCACTCATTACTTCCCGCACTTTTGCATTTCATTGAACATTCTCAGTATTAAGTTTTAACTTTCGATGAAAATTGGATTTAAGACGTTTACAGTGCTGTGGTGCGCGCTGCCGTTGTTGGCGGCGTGCACCACCTTGGCCGACCCGCACCACGGCGTGCCCAGTACCAAGAACAGGCAGCCGCTGCCGGCCTTCAGCCGCAGCGGTGCCCTGCAGGACGACGTCGCCCTCCAAGAGGGGGTGGCCGGCCTTGTGGACCTTGTCCGCATGGCTAAGGACGAGCTCCTCAAGGAGCGTCAAGCACGCAAGGGCGTGCTCACCGAGCGCGACCTGCTGCTGGACGCCTTTGAGGAGTTGCATAAGGATTTCAAAATCCTTGCGGCTAACCACTTTACTGTGGTTGAAGACCTCAGGGTCTTGAAGAAAGACCACTACGGTCTACTGATGAACCAAAAGGTTCTGAAGGAAAAATATGACTTTGTGGTTAATGACCACAAGGTCTTGAAGAAAGAATATGACTTTGTGGTTAATGACCACAAGGTCTTGCAGGAAGACCACTACGGTCTGTTAGTGGACCATAAGGTTCTATTGTCAGACCACAGGGTCTTGAAGAACAGCCACAGTGCTGTGGTTAGGGACCACCAGGTCCTACTGGAGGAACACAATGCTGTGAATAACGGCTACAGGGTCCTTGCGACACACCACATTAGTGTGGTGAAGGACCATAAGGTTATATTGTCAGACCACCAGGTCTTGAAAGAAAAATATGACCTTTTGGATAGGGACCACCAGGTCCTACTGGAAGACCACTACGGTCTGCTGCAGGACTTTAATGTCTTGCTGTCAGACCGTAAGGTCTTGAAGGGAAATCATGACCTTGTGGTTAATGACCACAAGGTCTTGAAAGAAAAGTATGAACTTTTGGATAGGGACCACCAGGTCCTACTGGAAGACCAAAACGGTCTGATGCAGGACCTTAATGTCTTGTTGTCAGAACGTAAGGTCTTGAAGGCAAATCATGACCGTGTGGTTAAAGACCACACGAAGGTTGTGTCAGAGGTGAGCAGTGTGCGTCAACAGTACGCAGCACTGCAACGTCTGCTGGAGAACTCCAAGGACGACCTTCGGGTTGTGCTGAAGGAGAAAGAAGCTTTGGCAACACAGCTGAAGCAGGAGCAGGACCAAAGTGTCAACCTGAAAACACACTTGAACATGGTCCTGCGCCGCAAGGAAGGAGCTGAAAGTCAAGCCAAGAGTATCACAGATCTCTGTAAGGCGACTGTAGCGAAGCTGCGACTCGAGTACCACACACTCGAGACTCGCCAGCATGAATTGAAACTGCACTACGACCAGTGCGTTCATCAAGTACACACCAGTGTAACAAAAGAAGACCGTGCTGCCCGCGACCTGCAGGAGGCAGCACGGAACCTGACTCTCGTCCAGCTGGACAAAAACCAGATGGAACAATATTACGTCACACTGGCGAGAGCACAAAGACATGAATGGCTGCAACATGCAGAACATTCCCAAGGAATGAACAGTCACGAACAAAGTGATAATGGATTGAACCATGGATCCAGAGACCAAAACCAAAACTCGATTTGGAATGAACTCTGGAATTCCATGGACGAATTACAAGAACTCTTAGAAACAAAAGAAGAGTTATAAGAAGAAAACAAAGTCAACTTACTTACATGACTTTTCAATTACTTTCTTAAAAAAACATGTACTGTGTATCTTAGTATTGCATTATTTTGTTTATCTAATAATTTACTTATTGATTAATTGATTAGTACATTTACTTATATATTTAGTCAGTGTGTGTGTGTGTGTGTGTGTGTGTGTGTGAGTGTGAGTGTGAGTGAGTGTGTGTGTGTGTGTGTGTGTGTGTGGTGTGTGTGTGTGTGTGTGTGTTTTGTTAATGTCTGTCTGTCTGTCTGCCTATCTATCTATCTAATTATTCAACCTCCTCCTCTTCCTCCTGTTCCGGGGAGACGGACTACACTTGAACGGTATCGGTTCCGCACGCTTTGGCCGACTCCTCAATAATAAAGTTTCTCTTTTCAGGCAAAAAAACGAAACACAGCCTCCTGCAGACGTGTCGTCGTAAGTGATTCTCGCTGTCGTAAGCAGAACGTCATAAGTTGTTGCATGATCAATGCGCGCAGTATACGTAATAAATTCTTTGATCTCGAAGCCCTTGCAGCGTCGGACGAATATCACATTTTAGGCATTACTGAAACATGGCTTGATACGGAAAACAGAGACTTTTTAGCTGAATATAACTTACCCGGTTACTCGATGTTTAGCTGCGAAAGAAAAAATAAGTTAGGTGGAGGAGTTCTTCTCTACGTAAAAGCCAGTCTTCGACCAATTTTAACCGACAAGAGAAAAATAAACAACGTGGACACAGTATTTTTTAATTTAACTTTTCGTTCAAGAAAAATTGTTATCGGACTTGTTTATAGACCTCCAGCCCAAAGCGCTAACACCGATAAAGGTTTATACGACCAGATAACTGAGATAAGCGATTCAAGCGAAAGTGTCATATTCGGAGATTTTAACTTACCCGTAAATTCATGGGGAAATCCAATATCGTCCCACTCTGGTCAAAATTTATACGATAATTTACTAGAAAGCGCTCTAAGTCAACATGTTAACGAACCAACGAGAGGTGATAATATATTAGACCTTGTATTCTCAACAAACGAAACGCTAATAAGTAACGTCATTGTTGGCCCAGAATTCAGCACGAGCGATCATAAAATTGTTAAGTTTGACATAAATCTCAAGATTTACGATGAAAACATTAGTGAAGAATTAGTTTACGTGTACAGTAAAGGTAATTACGAAAGACTTAAAAATATTCTTTCAGAAACAGACTGGAGCCAATTATCATGTGAAACCGACGTAAACGATTCATGGAATAAATTCACTCACATCTTAAACAATGCGGTAAAATCGTGTATTCCAGTCTGTAAAAGACGTTCAGGTAATAATATTAAACCAAAATGGTGGAATAATCGAATAAAAACAGGCCTGTCTAACAAAAAACGTGCATACCGTAAATACCAACGAACTCAACTCGAAAGTGATAAGATATTATTTCAAAGACTTCGCCGCGAAACTAATAAACTTATTAGACAAAGTAAAACAAATTGTGAAGCGCTTATCGTCAGTAAAATTAAATCGAACCCGAAAGAATTCTACAGTTACGTTCGCCGTAAAAAAGTCCAAACTAGTAACATCGGTCCACTTCGCCTAGACAATGGGGAACACGTTAACAACGAGGTCGATATGGCCGAAACATTAAATGAATATTTTGCCTCAGTTTTTACAAGTGAAGACAAATGGTTTCATAGAGACGTCGCAAGTCACAGACAATAGCATCCTTTTAAATAATTGCGAGATTACAGAGGATATCGTAATAAAAGTACTTGATAATATTAAAGTAAACAAAACTCCTGGGCCTGACCGCATAGCGCCACGTGTATTAAAAGAAACCAAAAATCAAATATGTAAACCCCTCTCGATAATTTTTAATAAATCACTAAACTCCGGTAAAGTACCTCGAGACTGGAAACTTGCAAATGTTACCCCCATTCAAAAGAAGGGAAACAAGTCTCTTCCATGTAATTATAGACCGATCAGCCTCACCTCAGTAGTCAGTAAATTAATGGAAACCATATTGCGTAACAAACTAGTAAGCTTCTTGGAAGAGAACAGTCTCATTAAAAACTCCCAACATGGCTTCCGTAATAAACGTTCATGCCTCACTAACCTACTAGACTTCTACAACGACGTATTTAACATATTCGACGAATCCAAAGCGGTAGACGTCATTTATCTGGACTTTCAAAAAGCGTTTGACAAAGTTCCCCATAAGCACCTTCTAAGTAAATTAATTTCGCACGGCATTACTGGTAAAATTCACTCGTGGCTCGAAGACTGGCTCTACGAGAGAAAACAACGCGTCGTTATTAACGGTAAAGCATCAAACTGGCGAAACGTTCTAAGTGGAGTGCCGCAAGGTTCAGTGCTCGGCCCCGTTCTTTTTGTAATCTACGTAAACGACATCGATGAAGGCCTCACCTGTAAGATATCCAAATTTGCTGACGACACGAAAATAACTGGAAGAGTTACTACTACTGCCGAAAAAGCGCTACTATAGTCCGACCTCGATCGCTTAGTAAATTGGTCAAAGAAGTGGCAGATGACGTATAACTTAAATAAGTGTAAAGTTTTGCATATTGGGAGTAACAATAATCGCACTAACTATTCAATGAACGGTACCGAACTTCTTAAAGTTAATGAAGAAAAAGACCTGGGTGTAACTATTAGTAGCGACCTCAAACCAGGCAAACACTGCTCAGAAGCCGTTAAAACCGCTAACAAATTAATTGGTTTCATTGGCAGAACCTTCGAGTTTAAATCTGATAAAGTCGTCCTGACACTGTTCAATTCCCTCGTACGTCCGCATCTCGAATATTGCGTTCAGTTTTGGTCACCTTACTATAGAAAAGACATTGTAAAGCTGGAGAGAGTCCAAAGACGAGCCACAAAAATGATTCCGCGACTGCGCAATAAGCCATACGAGGAACGACTGAAGGAGCTCAATCTGTTCAGTTTAGAGAAACGTAGATTACGGGGAGACCTAATAGAAGTTTTCAAAATGATTCGTGGTTTCGATAACGTCAATATAAGCGATTACGTAATTGTTGATCGGGAAAGAATCACAAGAAACAATGGATTCAAAATAATCGGTAAAGCCTTCAGATCGGAAGAATCTAAACACTTTTTCTTCAATAGAATAGTTAATGTATGGAACTCTCTCCCAGCACAGGTAGTCAACAGTAATACGATTGAAACTTTTAAAGCTAAACTCGATAAGTACTTGACGACAAAACCTAACCTAACTTATTACCCGCTTCGTTAATGATATTTATTTATTTATTTATTTTTTATTTATTTTTTTTTTTTTTAAATAGTGATAGATAGCCTTTTTCTTTCTTTTTCACACTATACCATCAAATTTCCTGCGCAGTTTTTATTACTACTACTGCGCAGGTGTTTCTTTAACCACTTTTTTTCCTGCCGGCGTTTGCCGGAGGGAGAGGTGGGTGGGGAGGAGCCTTCCACTTTACTATCCTTTACCTCAGACTTGTAGAGAATATAGAAGTAGAGTAGCTACACAGGCAACCTTGTAAGGCCCACCAGGGCTGTTGTTGCCTGTTATTCCTTTGTATTCCTTTGTATTCCTTTGTATCCCTCTCTCCAACCCTCCCTCCCTCTACCCTTCCCTTCCGTCCCTTTATCCTTCCCTCCCTCCCTCCCTCCCAGACATCCTACACAAGCCAAGTTACGGAAGCGAGAAGGGAAATTACACCAGCAGGTATTTGAGATAAACGGTGCATATCAAGTGGTATTCTTGGACCTAAATAATAATAAGAAAGGTTTGCAATCTTGTGGTGAAATTATTATAGTCAGTACTCACCACCAGGCGGCGTTGGAGAGAGTACCAGTTGTCTCGGATTCTTTTCCTTATACTAGGGTTCGGTATAGCGCACTTTTCTTTCTTTCTTTCTTTCTTCCTTCACTTTATGTTGTACACTCGATATCACAAATGTTCTGGAATAAAGTACGTTATATTAGAACATGTTTGTTTATATAGAGAAGTTCATAATGTGCTTTTTTTTTATATATAGTTAAGTTTGTGTATCCTTTTATTCACAAGATTTATTCGCTTTTTTCTTATTTGTCTGTCAGGTAAATCTATATAGTAATTTTAATGTTTTGTGTGGGTTAAGATTATTGTTATTTTGCATGATAAGCTAGAATTTGGTCATTTTCTTTCATTATTGCTTGCTCTCTCTCTCTCTCTCTCTCTCTCTCTCTCTCTCTCTCTCTCTCTCTCTCTCTCTCCTCTCTCTCTTCTCTCAGGTAAAATATACGTATAAAATGACAATATTTATCACACAAACATCCTTTTCCTTCTCGCTTAACATCTGTCACTTTAGAAAACATAATATTTTACTTCTAATTCACTTCTACTTTACTTATCTATCTACTGATAACACTAGATAACAAGTTTCAGGCGATGGAATAGAATCAAAAGGGCTGTGATGGGGTGTGATGGGGTGTGAAGGGGTGTGATGGGGTGTGATGGGGTGTGATGGGGTGTGAAGAGATGTGACGGGCACACACACACGCACGCACGCACACACACACACACACACACACACACACACACACACACACACGCACGCACGCACGCACGCACGCACGCACACACACACACACACACACACACACACACACACACACACACACACGCACGCGCACACACACACACACACACACACACACACACACACACACACACACACACACACACGCACGCACGCACGCACGCACACACACACACACACACACACACACACACACACACACACACACACCACGCACGCACGCACCACACACACACACACACACACACACACACATACTTACATCAGCAGCCATTTTCAATAATGAAGAGTGTTGAGGACTGGACGTCTCCTCCCTCTCACTGCGTGTCCGTCACTGTCGTTTTAATAACCTTATCCACTTAAAAAACTATATATATATTGTTCCTTGTTAGTGTGATTTAATGACGTTATTATAATGTATATATTTAGTTATTCATAATTTAAGTAAGATACTGCTATCTATAGTTGTATGCCAAAAAAAAAATATTTATTTTTAGCTGACGTTCATATTACTTTATATTTTACATTCATGGATGGTTACGGTTGTTTATTAGTCTTATTTTTATCATCCATAATTTACAAACTATTTTTTATTATATCTATATGTTGCATGTACTTTTGAAACAATATATAAAACTTTATCATCATGATGTCTATATATAGCCTAGTAACATTTTAAAAAACAGTAACATGGTTTCTTCTATCACTGAATCAAATAAGTTATCATTTTCTTTTCCTCTGTTTATTATTTTTTTGCACAGATAATACAAAAAAATCGCAGTAGAGTAAGTATAACAATTAAGAACGAAAATGTTAAACAAGTTGTCACTTGC
>JAPQNM010000003.1:4883132-4933132 GCA_029783475.1 Metacarcinus magister | reverse complement strand
CACACACACACACACACACACACACACACACACACACACACACACACACACACACACACACACACACACACACACACACGTGACGGGGTACTTGAGGGAATGGCCCGGCACTGCATTATCATATTCATATACAGGTGATATCATTAACCTGCTTACCTTACCTAATATCCCCTCCCCCTTCCCCCTCCTCCCTTCCCACACACTCCCCCTCCCCCCCACTCACTCACTCACTCACTCACTCACTCATATTTAATGGAAAACAATTATGGTGTTTTATGTATAACAATGATATATTCTTTTTTTTTTATCTTTTCTTTCCCTTTCTTTCGTTTCTCTTTCTTTCTTTTTTTACTCGTAAGAATTTCCCATTGATATAAAAGGGAAGAGATGGATAGATAGGAGAGACAAGATTGATTTATTATGAGTGCGTTGCAAGGTGATATAGATAAGGTCATTGGCGTAGTGTGAGTGTAATGAGTGATTTTAAAGATAAGAGGAGGAAGATGTGGTGTATGTATGTATATATGTATGTATGTATGTATGTATGTAGGTGTTGGTGTAAGTAGTGTAGGTGTGTGAACTTGTGAATGTCATATATTAGTGTATTAGTACATTTTCTGCTCTCTCTGTCTCTCTCTCTCTCTCTCTCTCTCTCTCTCTCTCTCTCTCTCTCTCTCTCTCTCTCTCTCTCTCTCTCTCTCTCTCTCTCTCTCTCTCATTTTATTCCTCTCCCCTCGCACCTTTCTAACCTAATATTAACCTCTCAATCACAGGGAGAAATATGTTTTTTGTTCAACCCTGGAGCATCACACACACACACACACACACACACACACACACACACACACACACACACACACACACACACACACACACACACACACACACACACACCTGCCTTGCATCATAATCCTTCATTTCTCTACATTAACACGAGAATATTTATTTAATTCCACGTAAACCAACTCTAATTGCGACGATTTAGTCTGTATAGTGGAGGGAGGAGGTTGGGGGTGGAGGTGTTAGTGAAGGGGGTTCAGGGTGGGGTGGGGGGGTGTTAAGGTGCGTGAAGGGTTAGAGAGAGGCTGGATAAAGACATACTTATGATGGTTAAGTGCGTGGCCAATGAGTGGGTTGGTAAGTGGTAAGGGGTAAGTGGAGTGACTGGTTAGGTGTGACTGGCACGTGTGTATGTGTAACCACTATTGGTAAAGGTAAGGGAAGTGGCTGAGTCAATTGGTAGGTAGGTGGATGAGTGGATGAGTGAGTGTGATGGTTGAATTAGTGGCTAGATGGGTGTGGTTGGTGGGTGTGGTTGGTGTGGTAAGTGTGGTGTGGTGTAGGAATAAATGGTATAATGGAGGTGAGGTAAGGATGATAAAATTATTTGCTTTCTTAAGTTGAAGCACTTTTGTCGAGGTGTGTGTGTGTGTGTGTGTGTGTGTGTGTGTGTGTGTGTGTGTGTGTAGTTAAGTAGTTATGTAGGATAGATAATATTATAATCAGTGCTATTATATATTCCCCTTAAACTTAAACTAATCCTTATTGTCTTTCATATGTGTTAGAAGCTACGTCATATAACCTAACTCAGACCATCCTCGCCCTTCCACGCAGCTCATTCTCAAGTCCTTTTGTTAAATCTGTCAAGCTTAAACAGGGTACCATTCTTACCCTTACCACTTACCGCGGCAAAACACTGCACAAACCGGGTATTTTGACAGAGGGTTTACAGAGTGGGAGGTGAAGGCGGGTTCAGATAATTATCAAGTACGCAGTGATATGAACACGAATCCAGGAAATATGCGTGTGTGTGTGTGTGAGAGAGAGAGAGAGAGAGAGAGAGAGAGAGAGAGAGAGAGAGAGAGAGAGAGAGAGAGAGAGAGAGAGAGAGAGAGAGAGAGAGAGAGAGAGAGTAGTAAGAACTTTATGGTGACAATTCATCTTTTTTTTTTCTTTTTTTTCCTTTTTTTTCCTGTCTTTGGTTTTCGTTGTTGGCTTTTCCACCTCCTCGTTATTTACTGGGATGTGACGCGGCCGTGCCTTGTAACCCTTGTTTGTTTGGGTGAATGGGACGTGATGAGAAGGTGAGACGGTAAGGAGGAGGAGGAGGAAGAGGAGGAGGAAGAGGTAAAGGAGGAGGAGGAGGAGGAGGAGGTAAAGGAGGAGGAGGTAAAGGAGGAGGAGGATGCAAAGGAGTTGTAAAGGAGTAGGAAGAGGAGGAAAAAGTGGAGGAAAATGAGAGTGTATTCAGTAATGTGTTCCCAGTGCCTCCCCGCTTGCTATCAGCCAGTCGTGGGAGGTGCCAGAAGGGAGGAGGCACTGCTAGTTAGGTTAAGTTACGTGAGTGTTGTGTCAGAACTTAAAAGTGTGATTTATTTAGTATTATGTAGAAGCTTCCCTGAATGAGTACTGATGAGTCAAGTTTCTATCCTTCATAGCATACTCAATTGCATATTTGGTTAGCAAGTAGTAATGGTGGTGGTGGTAATGTGGTGGTGGTGGTGGTGGTGGAATCAGCTCATGGCTTCGTGGTTGTGGCGTGGCTCGGCACAGTTGCCACACGTTACTTTTTATTGTCTTTCTTCCTCGTTAACTCAAAACTAGCCTCTGTGTTCGGTCGGAGAGAGAGGGAAGGAAGGAAGGAAGGACATCTAGCGGCGTGGCATAGAAATAGATCCTTAAGTCAAGATGCATGATTGTTGTAGCTTGAAGTTCAGCTAAGGCATCACTATCATGTACTCCTCGATGTAGGTATGTAATGCATGGTTCTAATGTCCACGTGTAGCGCTGCGGGAGTGTTTGCCCAGAAGAGGAGTCATGCAGGAGCTGTGGGAGGCGCCGGCCGTGGTGAGCCGCGAGTGGTGGCGCGGCGTGGTTTGGCGCGCGAGAGCGTATCGCAGACATTAATATGTTATTTCAAGGTTACATTTAAGCCTCGCCGTACTAGGATGATCGTGTCAGTGACTATAATAAACAAGGCGCGTCCCTGCTCTGCCCTGACCCTCCTCAACCTAAAGGCAGCCCGCGTCGTAGAGTCGCAGAGGGTGTGCGTGTGAACCTATAAAGATGAAAGAAAACTGTACATGCATACATACTCACTGTAGAATCGACACAGTGGCAACCCTTCGCCCGGAGACAAGCAGACGCCCCAACCCTTTTAAAAATTCAGTTGCCACTAAATTTATTTCTGTAATTTACATGGAGTTTAAAAAAGCTCATCCGTTAGATATAGTGATACGGGTTTTTTTATGAACAGAATTATGCACATAACGAATTCCCGTGGGTTTTTTTTTATTAAGGATAAATAATAGTGTAATTTATTAGGAGATACAGGAATAATAGGTAGGAATTGAGGTGGTGTATCTGGTGGCATTTACCGCTAAAACGCTGAAGGGAAAGTTTAATTGGTGTGGCAGCATTGTGTAACGGATTTGAGAGGAATTCTCCAAATGAAACAGGCTGATCAAGTCCTAACACCACCAGCGTACCATCCCATCAAGGGACGCCCGCCTCGCCTCCCCGCCTGCCCGCCCGTGGGAGTGTGTAGGGTTGGCGGGGCTAAATAAGGCCTCCTCACGTGTTTCCGGCGTCACAAAACACACACACACACACACACACATACATACACACAGGGTTCTGCACATATGACACAAGGCAGGCAGTGAGGCAGATTGGTAGTTACATTATTATTATTATTATTATTTTTATTATTATTATTATTATTATTATTATTATCATTATTAGTCCTAGTATGATTATTGTTTTTATTGTTAGTGTATAACGTTGCAATATATTTTATTAGGGCTTAATAATTATATAATTATTAGTTCTGATTGTCTACCTTATTTCAGATCTTTGTACACACACACACACACACACACAGAGGGATAACAAACACCTCAAGGCTGTATAATGTCCACCCACATGTAATACAATAACACAGCACAGTAGAGCACAACTGGAGTGTCTGTGTAATGTAAGTCATGGTCGTAAAAGTGTTATCTTATCGACATTGTTAGAGTATATAATGTAGTATACTACACTGTAGAATTTACTCTTCCCTTAATCTGCGTAACCTTGATTTTATTGCCTTGGACATCACTGTGTATAATATTTACTTAAGGTTGAAATTAATTGTGTATGTGTAAGACTGGTGTAGATTGTATTAATTGCATTCATACTTCTATTAAAAGTTTCAGGTTCACGTATAAATCAGGTTTGTACTACCTCCGATCATGGATTAGGCGGAATCGCATGTGTCAGTTGAAGACGAGTCTGCTAATACACATGGGACCTGGAAGTAGTGTGTTAGTGTTTGGGTGGAGCTGCAGCAAGGTGTGTCTGGTAGGGTGAGGCAACAGGCAGAGCAACAAGGCGGTGGGAGGATTAGAGAACATGACTTTATATAGTGTATTGAGCTTGGTGATTGCAGTGCCGTAGTAGCGGGGAAATGCATGGGCTAGGTTAGGTTTGGTTAGGTTACATTAGGTTAGGTTTGGTTAGGTAAGGTTAGGTTAGATGGTGCTTCGTGGTTTGCTGTGTACTGGTTCTAGGGTTTGTTTACTAAAATTGAGATTCGTAAAAAAAAAAAAACCCAAAAAATCATTATAATAAAGACCGAGTTTTGTATTTTATCAGGTGAATTTAGGTTAGGTAGAGCTATAATATTTTCTATGTGCTTTAATTGTTTAGTATGTACATATATGATCATTTATTAAAGGTGAGGTAGGCTAGTACTACCACAGAAGAGAGGAACTAAGATGAATAGGACGAGGTTGTACCATGTTTCATACGTAGATGGTAAGTGTTAGGTGCACAGGAGCTGCCTTGTGTAGGTCAACTGGCCTTTTGAAGACTCCTTATTTTCTTATGTTCATCTTATGTTCTTATGTTCATCATGTGAGTGGTGCTCCTCCTCCTTTCCACACTATTGTCACTCTTCCACATGATTGGTGGTTTATTCTTTACGGAGGCAGGCGAGTGGGTAGATGAAAAAAAATATTAATAAAAAAAATTCAAATTGCTTGGGACGCCAAACCTTTGCCAACATATTATTCATTCACAGGAACTTCGAGTCTTGTTTCCGTTAGGTAAATAATCCTTGATATATATAATAGATAAGTAAAATGCATTCTTTCCACGCATCAACATATGCATCAACATATTTCAGTCTGTTTGTCAGGCAGGAAGTGACAGTGCATTATGTCCGCGTGCAGTGATTGAAAACATATGTTATCGCGTATTATGTTTGATGTATATATTTCATGGTCTCATCCCTCTTGCAGCCTTCAGTCTGTTATGTATTTTACCTTCAGAATATGGTAACAGTTGCTCATTTATGTGCTACGGAAAAGAAAAAAAAGCTGTAGACTGTCCATTTATCTTTGTCCTCCATTGGTGAAGAGTTAAGATCGAGCGTGACGAAATTGCATCACTTTTGGCAATATGCACGAAACAGACCTATTGTAAATCTTGCTTTATGTTTATTTTTGTAAGATATGTTATTACTCTATTAGTCATAATTGTTTGCATAACTTCATACTTGACTTGAAATGTGCAAGAAAAAGAAAGGGGGGAAAATACATACATGTCGTGTAGGTTAAGTGTGTGTGTGTGTGTGTGTGTTACATAGAACGACCAGTTAGAAGATTATGATGACAGAGGGAAGGCCTAGGAGTAAGGAATCAAACATTACCATCATTAAACAACACTTGATGCATAAAAAAGTAATGCATCGGATGTATATGTGATGTGTAACCTAACTGTCCTAATACATTACAATGGATGAGACAGAAACTCATTCCCAACACTAGAATCAATCTCAACACATGGTAAGCAGAGAATAATTCTAATAATATAAGTTTCCTATTAAATTCAGGCATCTGGAGATAGAAAATGTAGGGAAAGGAGAGAATGGCGGTGACTATTAGGTGTACTAACGCAGCCATTTCTGAGATGTGTTCTGCCTGGTCACTGATACATATACAGTGCTCATGGATAACTACTATCACTGAGGAAGAATAGAGGAAATAGTTTATATCATGCCTATAGTCTCTTATGTAGTTATCAAGTAGACATGCCTCCCTTTTTGGATTACTCTATTTTCTTTAGGGAACCGGCAGTTGCAAGTGGACTATTTTTTTTTTTTATAACGTTTTGTATTACCCTTGGTTGATTCTCCAATAGCATAAAAAAACCCAACTATTTAAACATTTGAATATATAATTGCTTTTATAACAACACTTTGTCATTAGTAAGATGTTGATGGTTGTGTGCCACTTTCTAATCCGTACATCCGACACACACATACTCGTACACACACGCTATTCATGACAATCGACATATAACTGTTTACTGTCCCCATTACTCGTAGTTCAGCATATTGTCCTCATCACCTGGACTCCTACATATTCTCCTCATCTTCATCAGTCAGTTAAAAGCATACCCTGCAGTATTAGCAATTACGTGAAAAGTTGTGATTTCATGCACTGACAAGCGACATCACTTGCCGACAAACATCAACTATATATATATACACTCTTTTAACATGCTCCTACTTCACTGGAATCATAACTATTATTTATCTTCAAGTCTGTAAGGTCAAATAGCCTTCAGATGCTCCCTTACAGATCTTTGTGTCACAGAAGTTAAGAGTATAGAAGTGAGACGAGAGAGAGAGAGAGAGAGAGAGAAAAAAAATGGTGGTTGGGAATACCTTGTTTAAGAAAAGGGATTTTCACAAGTATATACATGACAAGACAATGGAAGGGATGTGGATAGAACAATGATGGATAATGTGGTTGTGTTGAAGAACATAATAGGACGGTTATTAGATGTGATTTTTGAGAGGGGAAAGGGGGAGGTATGTCCGACTATTTCCTTGTGGAGGGAAAGCTAAGGGTAAGTATGAGGTGGATGAAGACTAGACAAGGGAGGCAACGATTTTTATTTACTTACATTAAAAGGGTATTGGCTAAGGGATGTAATGCTAGAATTGTTACTATTGTTACAATTCCATACATATCCCTTGTGTTGTAACAGTATTCACTTGCTTTCTTGGGTTCGTGCATGTATGGTAGCCGAGCATGGTGGTAAAAGGACAATTATGTCAAGAGGCTTAAACACAACACATGGTGAGGAAAGTCATATCCTTCTTTATTTTTTTTTTAATTTTTTTTTACACATTTAGGTCTCCAACAGGTAGTACATCACAACTCAGGTGAGAACAATTTGGGGGGAACATGATCAAAAAATATATAATCATTTTTTTAAACTTTCTTTAAAAATTTTAGAAAATAAACGGTATCAATTATAGTTAGCAAATAAAATAATACTCAACTATACTTGAAAATTAAATTTGGCTTTAATTTGTTTTCAAGCCATTGACTTCCTTTTAATTTTCTCTGTATATTCAGTAGAATGCTTTCATATTTCTTAGAGCTATTTTCATTATCTTAGCCTTTTACGAGCTGCAGGCATAAGTTGGTGTTACTATATATATATATATATATATATATATATATATATATATATATATATATATATATATATATATATATATATATATATATATACAACCTTTCAAACTATAAGAAATTATCCAGCATTAATTATAGTTAAAAAATAAAAATAATGCTGTACTATGCTTTGAAGAACTTGTTTGACTTTACTTTCTTTTTCATTTTACGTGCATCAATCCATTGACTTTCTTTTAATTCTCTCCTACTATTAAGTAAAATGTTTTCATATTTCTTATAGTCAATTTCATTACTTTTAACATCGTCTGGGTCATCAGAATATTCTATCCCTCTCTTCTCTTTAGGCTTATTGTTTTGTCTCAATGTGAGAGCAGGTGCTTGTACCTGTGTTTTGCTTAAAGAACTAGGATATGGTGCCTGTATACTATCGGATTCCTGAGAACTTTTTCCTGCATCATTACTAACTTTTTCTTCAAGATCCTCAGAAAAATCTATGTCTTCAAGGTCAAACATATCGTCATCATTGTTAAGAATGGTCTGACTTAATTCTGGAATCGTGTACTTCATTTTCTTTTCTTTTCTTTTGTCCTCCAAGTCATTTTCACTTTCTCTTCTATTTCCACTCTCAGTAAAGTTTTCACTGTGGATTTTGTGGAGATTTCCTGACATAGATGAACTTTTTGTATCCTCTTCCATTCTTGAATTCAAGGTTTCTTTCATTCTTTCATTATTGAAATTTCTTGTTACAACAGCTGTATCTTCTGAAGTGTCTGATATATCTGAAGATATTGTTTGCTTTATCGTACACGAATCTACTTCTGGTTTTGTTTTACTTATCCATCCAGACGATGTGGCTATGGATGTTGAATTTCCAAAATTTCTTTTAAAACGCCATCCAAATGATGTCATTTTAAAGCTCCAATCCTGGTTGTCAGGTTTGTTTCCGTCACCATCACCATCAACCTGAAATTTCAAGACCTATGTAAGTCATCATAATCATCATCATTACTCTGTTTCCTGTACTGAACAGGATGAGAAAATTTTATTAATTTTAAGAATGAATATTAAGAGTGATGGTGAAGCAATTGTGATGTGTATGTGAATGATGTGTCTTGGTGGAAAGATGTATAAACAAGAGGAAATTAAAAGAGAGTAAGTTATGAAAGTTGTGCAACATGTGTTTGAAGTGTTTAATGATAAATATTTTGTCACTATATCTAAACACCATATTACTTACTTCACTATCTTGGCAGCTTAAACCCTTTTCTTGGCAGAAAGAGCGAATGTGTTCCATAAAGTAACGACCAAATCTTCCAATTTTGCCTTCACCCATTCCCTCAACTGAAAAAAAATATATTGAAACTTAAACAATATCTATCTAATAAAGTGAGGAACACTCAAAACTATCCCCTTTCCTTGAAAACTTAGGGTAGTGTTATTAACCAATCTCTTTAAAAACTAACACTACAGTACAATAAGGCTAACTTTTCCGCAGGCTGGATAGTGTAGTGGGCCTCTCCTGGGTGAGCAGCATCATAGTCTTGTTTGTGGCTACCAAGTAGGGCATAAAGTTGATTTCATCAGCAAGACAGTTTCTCAGCACCAAGAGAGACTGGTACAACTCCATCTAAATGCAAAAATATAAAAGTTATTCATTTTGCAATTATTTTCACTCAATCAAGATTTATTAATATCATCCATTTTGGATGGAACATATGGTGACCACAGCCATATGGTAGAAAAAAAATTGGTGTATTAGATACACTAAGATACTTACATATCTAGAGTTCATGAAAACAATTAATTCAACAGCTTAATCTAATCTTCATTCATAAAAAAAATTAAAACTTCATCACCACTCAATGCTCAAACAGCTCCTAATTTTATACATTTTGCACCATTCCACTTCATACTCTTACCCCTTAAGTATTATATAACAATTCAACCACTTCCAATATATTTCATCTATTGTCACATTTATCTCTTAAAATGCATAACATTTACCTATATCCTTTTACAATACATAAATTTGTTAGTAAAAAATGTTACATACCAATGCTTTTTTGTTTTCTTCGTCATCATTTTTCTCTGTTTTGTTAAGGGATTCATCCTTCTTAGACTCTTCACTCTGGCGGCCTTGTAGTGTATCAGCCTTGGTGGGCCCCAAGGCAGCGGCAATGCCAGGAACCAGCAGAGGCTTTGGTCTTGCTGAGCTTGATTCTGAGGTGAATCTATCTGCAATCTTACTTGTTGGTGTGAACAAGAAGTCCCTGCAAATTGATCCATAATAATTTGTTATACATACTCAAATGCTCTTCCTGCACATGCAAGGTGGCATAATTGGAGGTAATATTAGTGACAATTAAATAAATACATAAATCTATCAATCTATCTACCTTTAAACCAAGCTATTATCCCCCTAAAGCAGTGGTTCCCAAACTTTTTCAGCTTGTTACCCAATTTAACATGCCACATTAGGCGTGCTACCTTATTCACAAAATGTTGTCAATATTGATTTTTTTGGCTATATTAAAACATTACCCCCAAAAAACTATTATATTACCCCCAGTTTGGGAACCACTGCCCTAAAGGAAGGTAGCTAAGACAAGGCATGGCAGGGTTCATAGAGACATTACTCTCCCCTTCCCCTCTGCATCTTGTATTTTTGTTGGAGAGTATGATGCAAAGAAGGGCTTTCTCAGACCCCTCCTCTGTCCATTGTCACATTTTACAAACTGCAGGGATTACGGTGGCAGAATTCTCTCAGCCACAGGGTTAAGATACATAGAGTGATGAATAAATAAATATACAAAATTAAATGAAAATAATGAATAATCAACCAATATATATATATATATATATATATATATATATATATATATATATATATATATATATATATATATGTGTGTGTATATATTGAAGGAAGGATAAAAGCATTAGAGAATATACATATGTAAATTTCCTCATCACTAATGTGACATTGAGAGCTCTAAAGTGGGAAATAATCTGAAGATCAGAATATAAGAATGATGTGAAACAGAATTCTAGTAATCATATTAAATTAAGACATACACCAGCTAATTTTTATTTGGTGTGCTTTTTTTAGAAAAAAAAAGAAAAAAGAAAAAATGCAATCCTAAAAGGTATATTATTCCTTATTTCTAGAAAAAAAATTTTGAATCCATGTTGTATACACACCTTGGATTGAATACTTGGTGAGAAGAGGAAGTAGCGGTGGTGGTAGTACCAGGATAGATGTCAGACCTCTTGACCACATGTTTCAGTTGATCCATCATGATTGGCGATGGTGATAAACATATCTTAACACTGAAAATATGTTCAACACAAAAAGGGTAACTGGTAATTAAAGTTATCTGATATAATTTAGGTAAGATAATAGTGTATCTAAATATATTTAGTAAGTAAGTAGTCATGTAATTTTGTAATTCAGTAATTAAGTAATAAGTAACAAGTAATTTTGCAGTCAACCTAAAGCTTAAGTGGATGGAGAGCTTGATATAAAGCTGAGTGTGAAGTTTAATCAAAATAAGTTGTTGTTTTGGAAGGGAATTAAAGAGAGGAGTAGAGATGTGAATGTGAGAATTAAAGGCAAGGATGGAATGCATATAAGAGGTAAAGTGGAGGTGAAAGGAGTATGGAAGTCACTTTGAACATTTAACGAATGAGAAGACAGAAAGGAAAGCAGCAGTGTCATCCATGGGTGTAGAGGCAGGTGGACAGCATGAAAATGTGCAAGAAAGAATTAATAGAAAGGAAGTAAAGAATACTCGTGTGAAAGGCTTCATTGAATAGTATGGGAGGCAACTAGTGTCCGACACCGGCGGTGGACACCAGTATCCTCGTGTGAAAGGGGGTTAAGGGTTAATTTGGCATGGGGTGAGCTTGACTCTGCCCCTTAACTTGAAAGAAATTGGGAATGTGACCTCAAGTTGCTTGACATGTGTCCAAGTTTCAGACGCCACCTGAAACAGGTCACAGACGGTTTATAAGGAGAAGTGACCTTGTCTCGTACTCACTCCCTTCTTCTTGGTTTTGGGTTTTGTGGGAGTTTGTGAGCAGTGAATGCAATGTGCTTCACCCATTTTGTGTGTTCTTACTTCCCTCCAACCTCTAGTTGCAAGTACTCTCATTATATTCAAATATATCTAGTTATCTTAGTTTCCAAGTGTCGTGCTGACTGGCTGAAGCAATACAAATTGATGTAATGTGGTTTTAAGGAGATATAATGCTATAAAAAGTTGTCATATGTTTTGCAAGCTTCCTCCGTATGTTGAAGTGTCTCGTGTGTGGCGATGGAGTGCAAGAGGTTTGAGTATATGTGCAAAAAAGTCATTGATGTGTGTGGGGAGGAGTTGCATTTGATATCTTACCAGATGTAAACTTTTTTCCTATGTAATTTTGTAAATATTATATATTCAATTTTATTGTTATTATAGTTAAAATTCTTGTTGTATGTTTCCTTGTTCCACTACAGGAGGGAATTGAGTACTGTGTCGCCAAGGTTAGTTCTGGGGTTGCAGCCATAGGTGCTGCTGGGAGATACCCCTCATGATGGGCCAGCCAGGTTGAGGCCGAAAATAAAGGTAAAAAAAAGCAGCAGCAGTGCCTACATAGTCATGACAATATGTTGAAACTCCATTATTATTAAATTGGATTTAACTGTATCCAACTGAAAGCAAACTTGTATCACAATTCATACCTGGCATCCTTAAGAGCATTATATCCTGCCTCACTTAATCCAATGGCACTGTAACTGTATGGCGTGAAGTCAGCTTTGCCTCCCCTGCCTCTGCCACGGCCCCGACCATAACTCTGCCCACCACAAGAAATCAGACTTTCTGTGAGCCACTCACTATGCACCAACATCTGGACTGTAAAGAAAATATTTGTATATTAAGTTTTGCAGAAAGCAATTTCCAATTTTCATGATGTACTTTCAAAGATATTTTTCATTGTATGTCATTAGTGCACCTTATAAAGCTCTAAAGTAGCTTCACATACTTATCTAATTGTAGAGAATCCCTGGTTATCTGACACTTATGGATTATTACATGTTTTGGTGGATTGAATGTTCTGGTAGGCTGAGCTTTGATATCTTCAAAGGGCCCAAAGGGGAATGGAGAGAATAATGGTTGCCATAACATGAAGAGATAGGAAGAGAGCATCATGGATTAGGGAGCAGACCAAAGTTGAAGATATCTTGAGCACAAAAGAAAAAAGTGGACAGAGGCAGGACATATCATAAGATAATAGATGGACTGTTAGAGTAACAGAATGGGATGGTAAAAGAAAGAATGTCAGACGGAGAACTAGATGGAGAGATGCGATAGGAAGTTTTACTGGAGTAACCTGGAATTGACAGGCATCTGACAGAGATGAGTGGAGACGGTTGGGGAAAGCCTTTCTCCTGCAGTGGACTTATAGGGGTTGATGATGATGATTATACCTAACCTACATTCTTAGCACCCCTGCTCCAGAGCAGGGGAGAGGAATCCTTAGAGGGGTAAGTTGATGTAGACAAAAAGAATAAAAGTCACTTACTAAGCTCTTTCCAGAAGGCTTCATTTCGATCCTTCCCAACACCATACGTGGGTAGCCTCATCCAGTGTGGCTTCACCCGTTGACACTTAGAACCTCTAAGAATGTAGATGAGGGATGTAGTTCCACAGTTTAAACAATTCTGCAACATGATGTTACAGATGAAAATATGCATATTGCAAACAAAAAAATGTATTACTATAATTTTCCTAATAATTATCTAGCAACTGCACCACTGATTCAAATCAAGGAGACTGATATGTATGCATAAATATGCATGATTTTTTTCATTAACATGCAGTCAACTGTGAAGCAAACTGGTTATAACTTGCTTATAACATCATATGATATGCCAATTTGATTTATTAACCTCTAAAACTAACCAACTACTTTCATTTAACAAATTTCATGGGGATTATAATAAACATTTTGGTGGAAAAAATGTGACTTGTTATCAAATAGGTTTTGTCGGCAAGTTTTCCGATGAGGCTGGAACCAATTATCCTTTACCTATGATTAATGCCCCAATTTTCCAGGAATCATATTACATGCACTTTTATTGCTGAAGCAGTTAAGCACAAAACTTGGTGCACCTCTATAATCAAAAAAGAAAAAATTTCCCAATTTACGAATTTTCAGTTAACGAACAGATTTTAAAGAAAATAAGTTATTTGTAAATCGTGGTTCACCTGTATCTAGGACTTGGTATCAAGTTTCTGATTTCAGGAGAAAAAACAGTATCCAGCCTTGCCTCAGCCATGTAAGTAACACCACATGTGGAAAAACTATCGTACAAAATTTCTTAAAAATTAGCATGTTTAACACGCACAGTCTCAGAAACAAGTTTTGAGATCTAGAAGCCCTTGCAACATTTGAGGAGTTCCACATTAGCATATTAGAATCCTGGATAAACACAGAAAATAAAGACTTCTTATCAGAATATAATTCACCAAATTATCTAATGTTTATAGATAGAACATAGACGTAGGTACACACAAACAAAATAACCTCCCTGAAAGGATGATTTTCTAAGAGAAAGAGAAGTTGAATTCATGGGGTAAGATTTTTAACCAAATGTTCTATTTTTCTTTAGTCTATTCTAGTAACTTGCAGATAATTAAATGATGAACATTTAAATAAGCTTTTATAAATTCATGTAAATTGTACCAAATATTTCTTTACCTTCACTGTTTCAAAAATTTTCTTTGTTTCTGAGGTGAAATCATACTTGTTTTCCTCATTAAGGACTGAAGTTAGCCATGATGTCTTTTTGTTTGAGCTATCTCCAAGTAGCCTGCAAGAAAGAAAAAAATTACATAAATGAATGAAGAGCAGATAGAAAATTGGTACAGAGGATGTGCTGAAATGTGGATGTTGAGGTAGGTAGATATATAAGGTCACTGAGATAAGTGACCCAATAAATAAATGGCTGAGAAATAGACTTGAAAATGAGTACAGTGAAACAATGAGGATTGGAAGACCACACTGGTTTAGAAACACAGAAAGATTGAGAAAGAGTGGATGAAATGTGTTTGACATTGGAATGCAACAAGCAGGTGAGTCAAAAACAGATAGAATAGTTATGGTCTTCAGGAGGGACCTAGAAAGTATACAACTCAGCAGACAAATTGTATATAACTATGAAGCTTGGCATTCTACCACCAGGTGACAAAGGCTGAAAAATATAAATGTTGAATCTGCCTTACCTTTAAGAAAAGTTAGGAAACACTGATGAACATATACACACTTACTTTTTTGTGCAATTATCACAGCAGCCTTTCCTCGGTGAAGTTTCATCAAGCTTTGATGTGAAGTGGGATATGATTGCATTCCTTCGACAAGTATCCTGATTCAGAAACTTAGACATTTTCTTCAACATGGCATACTGATGTTCTCGAAACACTTCTGACTCCACGTTACTGATAAAATATCTGAAAATTTGGCAGATTGTTTAGCAATTCATACCCTCAAGTACATGCATCTAGGAAACTTACAATTTAGGAATGATGTGAATAAAAACTTTGGTAACAATTGTAGAGTACAATGAATAATGGAAAACAATCATAATATCCATTAATGTAATAGAATAAGTTTTGTTTTCCTGAGGAATTAAATCTGTCTAGGTAAAAGTTAAGATAGGAAGCAACAGACAGTTATCAAAAAGTAATCTCAGTATTGATGTAATTATGGATATGAGAATAATGTAACTAATGCTTAAGTCTTGGAATACAAGTAAAGGAGTTGGTAAAATAAAGTAAAAGGAAAATGGATAGTTTCTTAGAGGGCTGAGTGAAAAGTTCAATGAGAATATAAATATTTGTTTTTTGGAAAGAAGTTAAAAATGGATTGTAGTGAATGAATGTGAGAATGTAGATAGGGGATGGAGTTCTTTTAAGTGATATGAGATAAAAGGAGTGAGGTAAGGTAGTTTTGAACATTAACTACACACAATGTAAGGGAAGAAACAATATGTATAGAAGCATGGGAAAAGGTTTAAGGGAGTCATTGTATAGAAAAAAAAATTGATTAGTTATAAAGCTACAGGTACTATATTGAAAGAATAAGTGTGGTAATCTTAAACATGGAAAAGATGCAGTGGTAGAATGTATGTTCATGATATTTTCCCTTGCATGGAGACAGATAATTACAAGGTGAGTGGAGGAAAACAACTATTGTGATTGTACATAAAAGTCTATCAATTTTTATACCAGGTTGTTATCCACCTAAAGGAAGGTAGCCAAGACAAGACACACTTACACACACCCATCCACACATACATATACACACCTCTAACTTAGCCCCTACACCCCTATAGGAGAAGAGAAATACACCCGGCCTAAACACTGGCGTCAAGTCAGTCAAAAAAATATTGAAATTATTGAAAACCAATTAGTGGTGATATGGCATCAAATGGTGGACGAGGTGACGTGCCCCTCGGTGCATGCCTCCAATGATTGATTGATTGATACAGCAAATACATCAAATATATGAGCATTTATGGAATAATATAATCAGGGAAGGGACAATTGAAAGATTGGAATGGGAGAGATTGATAAAGACTGATGACATTAAGGTTGCATCCCTTATCATCTTGAAATATGGTTTGGTTGCTCAAGGCAGAAAGAAGGAATATGATAAAAAAAAAAAAATTTTTTACCTATGACAGTTATAATCCCCTGGACCATAAAATACAGTGCAGGTTGATGCCAGGCCATCCCTTCCTGCACGGCCTATTTCTTGGTAGTAAGATTCAGGGCTGCCGGGAGCTCCATAGTGTATCACTCGCCTCACATCTGGCTTATTGATGCCCATGCCAAATGCAATAGTAGCTGCAATTAGGTTAACCTGAAAATAAATTTGGATCACTTGTAACTTTATAACTTTATAGACTGCAGTGTGTATGAATAAAAAGTATGGACAGGAGCAAATGGATACTGTTTTAATGTGGTCATTCCTGATTATGATTAATAATGCACAGGGCATCAATTTTGGTGCATATCACTCCTTGAGAAGTTCAAAGTCATAAGAACAGGTACAATTTTCTACACTCAAATAAATACTTAAATTATTCAGCTATATGTTTATAAAATTAATAATACTTGATATAATTGAGTTTTACACTATTTTTCCATAAACTGATGACACAAAGCATCATCAACCTTAAACTGCTTACCTTGTCAAAGGCAAAACTTTGATGCGATGCCTCCCTCGCACTCGGAGTCATCCCAGCGTGGTACATTTCACACTTCATCCCAGCCCCTGAAGTGCACCATAAGACCCTTTCAAGGTGTGCAGCATATCAAAGATGAATGCAAAAATAGTATTACTGGAGATGAAAACACAAAAACGGTGGATGATGAGAAGACTAAACCTCCAAATAATATATAAAAGAAGTAACAAAGAGCTGAGTCAAGTACATAGGAACATGGGACACATGATGGTAGCAGGTGTGTTTATTACATTTAAAGAAAGAATATTAAGAGATGTAGATGTAGTAGTTGACACACGGTCCTTGAAGATGATAAAAGGAAGGGGAATGCATGGCAGGTAGACAGATAGCTATATAGATTTTGTTTTACATGAAATTGAAACAAACAGAATGCATTGTGCTAGCTAAAACACATTGAAAAATCAGTGAAATCTTGCCACAGACAGTTTGGTTTGGCTAGGAGCAGATAAGTGTGGGATGAGTTACTTGGAACTCCGGAAACAATCTCTATTTTTACCATTGAAATTATTGAGATTTTGCCTGTCCCCAATGCAATTCAAAACCAGCAAGGTGCATTTTCAATACCAATTAAGCACCTTAGGGATGATGTCACAGTGCATCTGATTTTGGAGATACATTTGCTGACTTCATCGCTGTAGACTTCCCCAAAAAAAACTCCAAACTCACCATGTCCTGTTTTTAAGCTTTATTTTTTTTTTTAAAGAAGAAATTTCGAATAATTTTTACATACCTCTTAATTCAGCTATAACTTCTTCAGTTATCTTCTTTGTTGGGCAATAAATAATTGTTGGTCCATCTGGAGTATAGATTCCTTTGACGGCATCTCGTACCATGAGTGGCAGAAGGTCTTCCAGAATGCTGCCTTTTTTTAGCTTTACTTCAAGATAAAGATTTGGCCGGTCAAAACTCGTAACAGTAATCACTGGATGCCTAAGATAAAAGAAAAAACATTAATTAATAACTACAGTGATTCTAGGTTGACAGATCATAAATTAAATCTAACATGTCATTCAAGTTTAATGATCATAAACTACAATTATAAATACACAAAAAAATGGCTTTATTTTACAACAATAAAATCTACTAAGGAGCTGAACGATAAAGGAATAAAAAAAGTATCCAGACCTGAGTATCATTAGTGATAACAAACAAGAGAGTGTTTTTTACAAATTTAAAGAAAGAATACAAAGAGCTATAGAGTAAGTCTATTTATCTATTCATATATGTACATATATGAATAGATAAATAGACCTGGCTTATATCAAACTTAAAGAGGGTAGCCAAGACATGGCATTTAGGGTTCAGGGAGACTTTACTCTCCCCTCTCTTTCTGTGCCTTGTTTTTTCACAGGAGAGAATACAGAGGAGGGCTTCCCAGAACCCTCGCTCAGTTCTATATGTTGCCTTTTACCATCCGCATGCAATACTGTGGTAGTATTCTTGCAGCCCCAACCATAGGGCTGAAAAAAGTAACCAGACCTGAGTGTCATTAGTGACCACATACAAGAGTGTTTCTAACAACTTTAAAGAAAGAACACAAAGAGCAGCAGGTATAAAGGTAGCATGAGTCAGGAAAAGGAAAGGGAATGCATGGTGGACAGATGAAATGAAAAAAGCAGTTACAAATGAGAGAAAAACATAGATTCAGAGAAACGTTTCTGAGCACAAATAAGAAAAAAAAATAAATAAAGTATAAAAAGATAAACTATCTGACAGAAGAAAACAGAAGCAAAGTGTATAAGAGAGTGGAGTGTGATTTATGAAGAAAATAAAAGACTAAACTGGAATGAAGTACACAAGGAAAAAAAGTTGTCGTCAAAACGTAAAAGGGTTAAGAAGTGTTCAACCCTAAACCAAAAAAAAACCCTCACCTCAGCTTCAGTACGGAGCAAATGTCTCGCTGAACGCCCTGAGTTGCTGTTGCTGTTACTGCCAAAATTGGTACACCCGGGAAGTGCTTCCTTATTGATCCTAGTTTCCTGTAATGTATGCCAGCATCAATAAAACAAATAAAAGCTTAGTTAACATCAGTATACTTATATATTTTCATGTCTCAATACATAATGGAATAATCTAAAAACAGTAAATCATATAAGCCAATCTGAGCAGCCATCCTCAGTTGTATCCTGTGGACCATTACACCAGCACCATGCTTTTGTTAATACCACTTGGCATCAATAACACACATGGAGAGGACACATGGAAGATGGAACAATAAGGTAAAGGAGTACAGGCGTGAAAGAGGTGTCAATAGAAGGGGAGGGATTGGATAAATTAAGAGTGTGTTTAGATAGGAAGAGGTGAAGGCTCTCTTGCCATGGCCACACCCTTGGGGTATATTTATTAAAGGAATGAGGCATTAGAGACTATAGATAGATAGATATAGATATATAGAAAGATAGATTGATAAACATGGAGTATATTTGACGATGCAATAATATCTATTAGGATTAAAAATGAGCATATTAGAGGAACAGTACAGATGGGATGATTCAAAAACACAGAGAGAGGCCAGATTGAGATGGTTTAGGCATGTGCAGAGCAAGGATGTGAGATATGTTAGGGAAAGGATACTGAGGATGGAGCAATAAATAAAGATAAAGTGGCGGCACACGCTAAAGCTGCGCGTAGCCGCAGGCGCTCATCTCCCGTCGCATTGGCCTTTGAGCCTGTGGTGGAAATTAATCTGTTACGCCGAGACACAGGGCCACTATGACATCCGACTTTCCACAGTTTCCCTAGGTACCCATTTATCTACCAATCCATTTGGAAGGATGAACAACTGGGTGAGCTGTGCCCCGTCTGCCTTCGTCCGGGATCGAACTCGGGCCAGTGGATTCGTAGTCAGATGTGCTAACCACTGCACCATTGAGGCGCTGGAGCAATCACGCAGGAATAAAAGAAGGTACAAAGAAATTTATGGATGTGGTGAATGAAGGTATGCAGATGGTTTATGTGACAGAGAAAGATGCTGTTAAAGAACAGTATTCTTCTTCCAACACTGACATATGGATCAGAGACTTGGACTTGGAGTAGGGCACAGCAGGCAAGAGTGCGTGCAGAGGAAATGGGTTATCTGAGAGGAGTATGTGGTGTGACAAGATGGAAGGGTGAGAACAATGACAGTGTGCATGAAAGATGTGTCATGGGTTTGGGTTTGTATCCCCTAACCCCTGTGAATGTAGGGTGTCTTCTGTATTATTTGAAGAACTAGAAGCCTTCAAATGGGATATCACACACATAAGTGAGGTTAGAAGAACTGGAGAATAATTCACAGAACTGAGGAAGTCATGTTTTTGCTACAGAGGACAAAACGATAAGAAAGAACATGGAGTACACTTCCTAGTGAACAGAGAACTATCAGGAAATATTGAAAAATTATATGGTCTAAGTGAACGAGCATACAGTGTCTGCAGACACAAGCGAGAAATTTTTTCAGTGACGGACTCACCACATCTGTTTGCAGACAAATCAGCAAAGTGTTTGAGATGCAGTTTGAACAAAAACAAGCAACATTATCTCTTGCCAGTGGAGTGACGGCGCTGCCAGACACACGATTCTACAAAGTTACGTGTGGACCCTATGTAGTTTTGTTCTGATCTTTTTCACGCACAGGGATATCAGTATGCTGCATAGTGCTATACACTTCCTATCTTTCTTGCGACACACCATGTTGTAGTTATCGTATCGCTACTGCAAACATGTACGTGATCAGCCAATCCCACCACTCTGCTCCAGCCAGACCTTGACTGGCCAGACACCGCTGTGTGAACAACATTACAACCGTGTCTGCAAACTTTGTGTGGGGACGAGCAAAGTCTGCCAGACACTGTATGATCATGTGGATGAGGCTTTAGAGAAAACGCCCTACACACACATTCTCATTAATAAATAAAGGAGGGTGTATACTCAATCTGGTGCAAATATGAAGAAATACAAATTGGAATCATCAGGAAGACATCAAATTCCTTCTCACATACAATTTACATATACAAGACAAATATAATTATGTAATCTATCATCAACATTAAGTAGCGTTTGAATAGCAGAACAAAATAGGACATACCTGTATGATGAGCGAAAGTCATGTCCCCACTGACTGACACAGTGGGCCTCATCAATAGCAAACAGCATAATACCCACTTTCTTATTGAGATCTTCCAGGAGGCTTAAGCAGGCTGCAATATCAATGAAAAGTCATTGTAGATAAAGTAATACAAAAAAAAAACAAGCCTACCGGTAGTCTACTGTATTTTTGGGGCCTACTTATCAGCAAGTACAAGCCTAGCCCATAATTTTGAGCAAATAATCTTGAGGTCAACTTGTATGCCGCAATTTACAGTAAGTACTTTTCTCAGCAGGTGGCCTGGTGGTTAATTTACTGCAGTGTCCCATGCTTTACTGAGATCTCAATAACAGGAAAATAGATGTGGCGACCATCATAAAGGTTCCTACAGTCACAAGGTAAATTTTTTAGTGGTTTCAATTATGTTGTTGTTTTTAATTCAAAACTTTCTTCGTTTTAATGTGAGTTTAATTCCAACATCGGCATTTAAATTTAAATTCAAGAGTATTAATTCAGCTACCATACTCAATATTTCCCACAACTTTCCTGTAAATAAGCTAAACAGTCAATTCAGGTGAGAAATAGGCTACATAAACATAAGAAAGTGCGAATTCGTCTGAAAATAACATATTATTACAAACTGTAGACGACGAGTTGAAAACTAATTATGCAAGCAAAACAACAATATGAAGAAAATATTGCAGCTGAAAGCAAATACAATGGTAAAATGTTTTTAGATGCATTAAAAACTACTAATCATCATTCAATACGACCATCACCATGATCACACATAAGCATAATAAACAAATAAAAATAACAAAAAGATTGTACTTACCATCCGTAAACTCTGGTGTCACATACACAACTCGATATGCACCTTCTAACATATTGTTGTGTGTTTCCCTTTTGTTTTTTTGGCCACTACCCAGGAAACAGGCAGGTATGTTCATGGCCTGGGAAAGGTAGAAAACATCAATAGATCATGATTGTTATCCCAGTTAATATTTAGGAGATCCATATTTCATAACCTGCCACTGTTAGATGCTATCCCCTTCATTTTGTAAGAAATCCATCCCCAATTATAGAGTGGTCATAGGTGAGGATAAAACACTGAGTCTAAGAGCAGTAATAAGAAACTGATGGAGAAATTTGATATAACAATACCATGTTGGATACAATAGTGATTTTTGAGAACAGTGACTATCCATATCAGCAGTGAAAGTACTGCCACAAAGGGAACTGGAGGTAAATATAACAAATCTTCATATCATCGTAAAAAGCAGAATACACTGAACCTATTCCCTACAGCAGGTGAACTTGGCTTACCTCTAGGCCCATTACTTGATCATGCATAAGGGAAATGAGAGGGGAGACCACCACAGTCACACCTCCATGATACACTGAAGGGAACTGGTAACACAAGCTCTTCCCATATCCTGTGGCCATTACCACACAGTTATCTTGTTTCTGAAAATAAATCAGTTCATTACATAAACAAAGTTCAAAAGTAATAACAAATCACATTTAGCATCAAATTAACTCAATTTTCTGCAACTTTGTGTCAGGAGCTACTCTAATTAAGACCTACCATATGAGGAAAGATTAAAAGAAATGCACTTAACAACATTGAAAGAAAGAAGAGAAAGAGGTGACTTAATCACAATATATAAATTGATTAATAACCTGGACGAAACAAATAGAAAAGACCTAATATTAAGAAGAAAAGGAGAGGCTAAAAATTTGAGGGGACACAAGAAAATACTGCATAAAGGGAATTTGGTTGAAAGATACAAAAAAGTACAGTTTTCCCCAAAGAAGTATAGATACTTGGAATGGACTGAAGGAAGAGGTGATATGGTAGCAGGTCCATCCGCCCCCGTGACGATGCGCCCCAAGTCCATTTGCCCCGTAAGTTGGGGCAAAACCAAGTCTTTGTGCCCCAACTCTCATACAAATACTATATACTATAGGTTAGGTTAGGTTAGGTTAGGTTAGTCTTTTCATCCTGTTTGTATAATATTCTTTTTTTAATTGATGATGAAGTAGATTCGCCCCACCTACTGGGGCGAATGGACTTGGGACGCATCGTCACTGGGGCGGATGGACTGTAAACCAGTGATAATGGCAAAGAATGTACATCAACTGAAGGAAAAACTAGACAAATATAGATACGGAGACAGAACCACACGAGTGTAGCTCAGGCCCTGTATACTACAACTAGGTAAATACACACACACACACACACACTGTGGCTAGTCATGTGACCATAACACAATCATTGGATCAACAACATTCTTATTCATTAATTATAATTATTTAAAGAGTTGCTGATATCTAAAGCTGGAAGCAATACATTAGAGTTGGAGACTTCATCAAAAAAAAATAATAATTAAGATGAAATATAAGCAAGAAAAAGAAAGAAGACAATAGAATAAATTAACCAATTAAACAAACAGAAAAATGTGAAGAAAAAATGTGAGGTGATGAGCAAAATAAATGTGTATGTGATGTGTGTTGTTTATAACAATATTTTTTTTTCTATTTATGACCTTACATTTCCTGTTACAATCACTTTTTTTACTGCCACTCTACATGTGTCATAAAAATGTAAATTAATAAAAATCTATACATATCCATCTTTCACTAATCATAATGATGGATATAATAACTATGTATTTGCAAAGGTAAGTCAGTTACCTGCAGGACAGCATGGATAATTTTCCATTGCATGGGGCGGAAGGTGGAATGACCAAAGAAATTTTGAAGGGTTGTTAGATGGTCTTTGGAAGGTGGAGGCACTCCCTCTGGCAGGACATCCTCCTCCTCTTCTAGTAAAGTATTCTGAAATATCAAACAACAACCTTTCTAGATTCTAAATTCAACTACATTTATAACTGTTAAGTAATCATTAAAAAACAAAAGATGTGCAGATAAGGAAAAAAAGGGTCTTATACTAGAATGTAATGTTTGATGACATCAGCTTCAGTAAAATTTGAGTCATGATGCAGTAAACTTTCATAAGTTCATACCAAAGAAACATGTGTTAAAGGAGATTCATCATCGACTTCATCTGTCAATGACTCTTCAAAAAAATCCTCCCCTTCATCTTCCCAACTATCTTGAAGGAAGGCTTCAGTGGCCTCTGTGATTTCTTCATCCTGTGCATCCATGTTTCTTCACTTAAAGAATACCATTTCTGTAGATAGGAAAAGGAGAAGAAAATATAAAAAAGGCACAGTTTACAGGTACGGCAGCCGTATCCTCATAGCGCTTGGTTATAGATACGGCACGTGCCTAACTTTTGGGTAATAAAATATAAAAAGCTTATAAAACCAAACCTAACGGTACCTAACCAGACCTAACATAACCTAACCTAATCTAACCATAACCTAACGTAAGCCGTATCCGTATCCCAGTTTCCCACAGGTTCAACAAGTTTGTGAGGTGGGGGCGGAGGGAAACAGCAAAATATGCCTTGCCCCAAAAATTAATCCCAAAATCAGTTAAATCACATCAAATCACACAAGAAAAATGTATATTTCCTTCAACACTTATTTGAGAACTTCTTTCAAAGCTAATAAACCAAACTTAATTCAATATAATGAATTACGTATGCATACAAATAATGGCACGAACCTCATCTTAGTTTCATTACAAGGTGCCACGCCAGCGTCACTGTTAACAAGCTTGAATTAGGTGTTAAGGGCTGTGACGACTTATTGTTTACCACATTCGAGCGGCAACTAACTAGTGATGATGATGATGATGTATTGGTGGGATATGCCTTTGTAACGGGTCCCGTATCTTTCCTCAAATTCTTATTATCAATCTAGTGTTTGTGGCCTTGTCTTCATAGTATGTTGTTTCAATTTGTTTGTTATTGTTTCCCGTAAATAAGAAAACTCATATAAATCAATGAGTGACTCCCTTCTCTTTGTTTCATCGCTAAATCTGGTACAATGATTATTTTTCTATAATCCTCCTTTCTTATTTCTTTAATCCTCTTGGAATTTATTTATTTGCCACTTGGTGAATGTCAGTCAGTTTGACAAGGAGTGCCCTGAATTTTCTTCCCTATATTTCTTTTGATATAGTATTGAAGACTAGTATGTTATTCTTTCTTTGTTCTCCTTTTCCTCTATTATCGCCACCATCTTCCGTTATGTTATCCTTTATTTCTGCCTCATATTTCGTCCTCTTCCTTTCAATACATGCCCTATATTTGCCGTTTGAGCTTTACACTTCACCGCTGTCTATCTCACTTATCCACTTGACACAAGCTGTAGAGTAGTCTATATTATACTGTATTTGATAGTTATGATACTTACATAATTGCAGATTGATTTTCAAGCTGATATGGCTGTATGTATATTTCCTCACCATTAAACCGATTTCCATGAGCACGGAGGCATAAATCAGTGCATTGAGAGCCCCTGGGTTACTAATATATACAAAACTACATTCTTATATGGTAAAGGTCACTGAAATAAAAATTCTCTCAACAGAAATACTCTAATTTTAATGATAAAATTACAATTTAAAAATGTTAACAACTGGATTCAATGTTTATATCTATATTTCTATTGATCAAATTTAATCTTGAATTGCGCAATGTTATCTCCATATTACTTCTTTAGCAGACTTCGGAAATCATCATTACTGAGTTTTTTTGTAGGTTTTTCTGGGGTGTCAGATTCAGGCACCTCTGCTGGCTGCTGCCTAAGAGCTCTGGGTACCAGGCTGAACATTCCCTTGCCTCTCCCTGTACTATCCTTCTTTGGTCTGCTACGACCCCCCAATATGTCTTCTTTAGGGGTTGGAGTCTCTGTATTCTTTTTCAAAGGGTTACTGATAAGGACTGATATAGTATTGTCACCAATCTGAGTTTCATTCATTGTTTGCTGAACCTTTGCTGCTGTCTCGGCATCATAGTAATCAATATAACATAATCCTTTAGAATGTCCATTTCGAAATGTAACCAGTCTCATAGCTTTAATTTCCCCTAGGTGTTGAAATGCTTCCTTTATGTCATTTTCACTCATGCTTAATGGAAGTCCACTCACAAACAATTTATCTTTTTCTAAACCTGTTGAATATTTAAATTTATGAGTATGGTTTTCTGGGTCATAAGGTGACACAAAAACAGGTCTTCTATTGAGAGGACTTCGATCCATATCCAAACCCTTTACAGCAGATTCATGTGATTTGAAGACCAAATAACCAAAACCTTTACTGAGGCACTTGTAGTTTTTCACCAGCCGGAAGTCTACAATTTCTCCGCATTTCTTAAAGAATTCTATGACCTCCTTTTCAGTTGTTTGAAAGTCTAGGTTGCTGATGAAAAGAGTGCACATCTCATCTAATATAGAATTCTTGGTGAAGACTCCATGTTCTTTCTCCACTGAAATCACAAAATCACAAAAGAGGGTTTAGACAAATGAAAATATCATTCCTGGATTAAATTAACATAATATCTTTGTTGTATTAAAATGGTTTTGCTGCTGTATGTATCAATTATGCATGCATATTCCAATAAAAAGCAGTTTGATTTTAAATGATAAAGCAATAAGGTAGATCAAATTACAGTCAGTTATTCAGTTGTCAGATGAAACTCTACCATTACATTTTCAAGAGATGAGTTTCGTGTGCTTTCATTATTCATGTTAACACCAATGCAAATATTCTATGTACAGGTGAAAATTTTTAAATGTACTGAGTGAGTGATGAGGAATAGATAGTGCAGGTTGACCATTGATTTTTCTGTACTGGATAGATTGGCAACTCTTAAATGGTCAAACATTCAGGCCAGCATCAAATTAGTTATTACAAGGTGCCAATAAATGGCGGTACCACACTTGTTTGAACTGCAGCATTCAGCTGTAGCTACAGTTATTTTCTAATGATTTCTGGCTTACTTCTATTGCAGATTGAGATTACGTACTCCATATCATGAAATATTGAGAAATTAACCTTAAGGTGGCCATGAAAGGGAGTGGTAAAGGAGCACTCAAAGTACAAAACTCTTACCAATTGAACCGTAATGATCACCAAGGCCCAAGTGGATTTGGTAAGCCTTGCCACTCCTGCAACTAAATGGGTTTTCTCCTCCTTTGTAATAAATTTGAGCTTAACCTTTTTCGGTCACCATTTTCTTTTTTTTATTTTCTCCTGAGTAACATTAGCTGATGCATGTCTCCTTAAAATTGAGACCTAATACCTAGTGGTTCCATATATACTTTTCTTCTTCAAACTTCATATACTGGTTACTTGAGTTTTGAGGTTGCTCTCATGGAAAGCTAGTGCAGAATTACTGAATCACAGAACTCACATAAAGTGTTTGTATATTACAGCAAGTGCCAGTGGTGGTATGAAATGCAAAATGTGAATATATTGGATTCAAGAAAAGGTAGAACTTTTAAGAAACCTAGACCATGACACACTTGTGCGATACCTATTGGTGTCTATTTAAGGTACAACTCTATGCTTGGGCAGCTTGGTTTTCAAGCGCAGAATTTAGTCTTGACGATCAACAAAACCTCAAACCATGTCATCACTCCTCCACACCTTGCTTGGGGAGGATACTAAATGAAAATTGATTTTCATCATGCCAATTTTGTAGCTGATCTGCATGCAAAAACAATGCAGTATGGTTTCACCCTAGATGGTTTTATAGCCAGTTGGACTGTGAAAACACATCCTATAATGTTAGTGAATCCGTGCAGATGGTGGAGTACACAGTGGTGACGAGGGGCACAGAACTCTTTGACACTGGAAAAATGGTTAATCTGGCAAGGCTCAGGAATAACAATACCAGAAAACTGAGGATGAATCTGTAGTACTTTTAAGGCTTCTCATGACATTATACACAATTCTTACATTTCAATGAGGTCAACAAGAACATCAACCTGTCACATTGCAATGATGATGAATGGAGCCTTTCAAAATGATCACTCAAAATTATTAGAATATTATAAAAATATAAATATAAATTTCCTCTTATGTTTGATATACCTTGAAAGTAAAATGTAGTCTTGAATTCAAATTGTTTTAAGTTCATCACTATGACTTTTGAAATTATTGAACACAACAGTAAGCAAACATGAAAATAAGTGAGGAGCATCTATGCCTACCTTTTATTCTTTTGGCATGTGCTTCTTCTGATTCTTCAGCTCGCCTCTTTGAACCCTTAGATGCCTGAGGAGCCTCCCCCTTGAAGCCTGGTGGAGGTTCCACATCCCCAAGCTGGCCTGGGACAACTGGCTTCACCGTATTACCATCTTTCACATCTGTTGTGTCCCTGAAGCCAGGTGGAGGTGCAACATTGTGGGTTTTCTGGGCAACGATACTCTCTGATTTACTGGACTGTTTAGGTTCTGATGTGGTATTAGAATCACCTCTCTTTTCTGAAAGGAAAATTGTAGACAGCATAAATACTCATGTAATGATATCTGGAGTGAATCACTGCTCCTCAACTATAACTTATGAAGAAGACCTTTCTATTTCATCAACTTAAATCACTGACATCACAAAAGAGCTATTTGAATCCTTGCTATTTTAGTGGCAGGACAGCCAACGTTGACCAAACTCCACATGAAACATTGTGGTCATTATTGCGTGGGCTTCAAATGCACAAATATGTTAATCTTACTCATGAGTGTCCCTAGTAGATTAGATTTAACCAAAATGTTGAGGAAGAGTGCAGTAGAAAAGCAGAAACTACACCTGGCTGCTCAAGAATAACATTTTGTTATAGAATCAGTGGAGAATGGAAGTGTTTCACCGTCTTTGGAACAGGGCACGCATGTTTCCAGCGTGAAAAGTGGATGTTGTGACATAGAGATGGAAATCTGATAAAACAGATCATCAGTGCAGAAGTAGTTTTTGAGGACAAGAAGAGGGACTACATCAAACCTGTAATTCTCAATTTCAATGCCACACCTCTACTCTCCCTATCACCTAACAACCAATGGACTATCAAATGTAGCAGCAACAGACTTTGCAAATATATGATGACTGAAAATTATCTAATAAATAAAATTTGAGTTTTACATTACCTTTTATGGATTTGGAGACTGGATGAGGAACCTTGAATAATTTGCTGTCCTGTTTAATGAGAAAATATAATTCTAAAAATCTATTATACAACTCCATCCTTTCCAGATATAATACACACAAACCATCCTAATGTCCTAAGAAAAAGTTATCAGTGCGATTTTTCAATTTCAAAAGTTATTTGTTCACATGTAAAATTACATAATTCGTTATTATAATTATCCATTTAATCTTTTAAATTAGAAATACAGAACAATAATAAAAATGAAACTCACCTGTGAACTGCCATTTTGGTTAAATTCCTTCATTGGCACAGCCTTATTGCCTTGTTTATTTTTCTTCTGTTTCTGTTTTGTATCTCTTCTCTTTTCATTATCTGGGGAAGCCTCTAACTTGGCTGCATCTTCATCCCTCTTCTTGTTGACAATTACCATCCTGCATAAAAATAAGGTTAATATTGTAATGCATTATCTGCAAGATAATTAGTTGATATATTTTTTTTTTCTTCAAGATTAAATGTAGTATTGCCACGTCATATGTTTATGTCAACACATATAAAACTATTAAAATGCATCACGATTTCTTTATGAAAAAGCAAAAACAATACAAAAAAATTGAATGCTTGATCTAAACTAAACTAAAAAAGAGCATTTCATAAGTATAGTATTCATAAGCACTAAATTTCCAGCATCTTTTCATCAACTTTAACGCCCATGCTTCAGGGGAATATATAATAGTTGGTGTCAAAACCTCCAACAAAAATTCATGTTTTTTTCCTCCACAGAGTGGTCCCACTCCCTCAAGACTCTCTTCCAAGCTCTATGACATTTGTTGCTCCTGAGATGGATGTCCTATGAGATACCAAGGAAAATATATATATATATATATATATATATATATATATATATATATATATATATATATATATATATATATATATATATATATATATATATATATATATATAAATCTAAAAAAATAAAAAATAAACTACGCCAAATAACAGGCAAGAGGCAAGTCCATCCTGCTTCTATAAAAAAAATAAATAAATAAAAAATAAAATTTAAAAAAAGGCCTACTGGCACTAACGTTAGGTTTATGATATAGAAAAAAAATAATAAATAAAAAAATAATAAATAAATAAAAAAAATAATATATATATATATATATATATATATATATATATATATATATATATATATCCTTGGTAATCTCATAATCCTTTATTCTCTCCTAGTGACATCCATCTGAGATCGGTGTGCATCATTCACCACCTCCTTTACTCTATAATTCATTCTTTATCTCTTACTACATATGTCATTATTTTTCATATACACTTCCATTGCTTTCCATCTGATGTAAAAAGAAGCTGTTCTGCATTTGCATCCATTGTCTTAAGCATAAAAGGAATTTCAGTCTGCAGATTGCAATGTTGTTTATCTACATTAAAATTAACATAACCTTATCATATCTTTGACTAACCTGTCTTCACAGCGCTGTTTAAACTCCTCCATTGACTCCAGGTCACCAGTTTCTTGCTCAAAGCGAAGATAAGCCACACTGATTAGTTCAATTCCATTCCACACCCTCTCCAGGGCTCGCCGAAACAACTTGCGGCAGTGTTTTCCTGACCCATAGCTCCTGTTGAAGGAAGAAATGGGTGGTAAGCTTTGCATATATTGAAACTTTAAGATGTTAAATCTTAAAGTCTCTCTCTCTCTCTCTCTCTCTCTCCATATAAAATGAAGAAAACATCAATGCTCTTACCTCTCAAGGTTGATGAACTCTAACCATAAGTCAGAATTTTTGAAATTGTTGTTCCTTTTCATTATAGTGTCATTCCATATTTCTCTTGCTCTTTCACAATTCCCAACAAATTCAGCTTCTATACGAGCCCAGAAACGGGGAATTTGACTCTCTAAGTCTCCTTCCTCACCAAAATCTGACAACAGAGAATCAATGCAAGTTTAAACAACAAAATATACTACCCACACAATGTCTGTGTTTAAATATCTAAGATAAATGAGTTACAAGAAACCTTTAGATTATAACGCAACTGCATTTCTTAATATTAACTAGATACTTCTCATTACAGTAATATCAACAATCCCAATGTTTGAAGTCTAAAATTTATACTAAAATTTGTTTGCATTACTATAACAAAACTGGACTATATATATATATATATATATATATATATATATATATATATATATATATATATATATATATATAAAAGTTTCCAGCATGGAGTATGTCAGCATCGGAAAAAGATGAGATTAAATGATATGGAGATGAGGTGTTTGAGGAGATTGTGTGGAGTAATGTGTATGGACCAAGTGAGAAATGAGAACGTGTGAAGGAGAACTGGTGTTATGAGAGAGTAGGCTGGTGGAGCAGAGCAGAGTGTGTTGAGGTGGAGAGAATGGAGGAGGACCGGTTGGTGAAGAGAACAGTAGAATCCAATGTGAGAGTTGTGAGGTTGCAAGAAAGGCACAAATGGGATGAATGGACAGTGTGAAAAGAGCGCTAAATTAAAAGGATTGTCTGTGGAGCAAGGAAGGATGATTGTGCATCATAGAAGAGAACAGAGAGCAGTGGTAAATGCTTGAGTAATGACGTGGCCTTGATGACCCTTGGAGGAGGTTCTCGCACATCTGGTGTGACCATTGGATCATTTTAGGTGCGGTATAATAGACACATAATGATAATGATTAAAAATAATGATAATATTGAAATGAAGAACACTAGTACTCTATATTACATTTATCAATCATTGTTATGGCTTGCTGTACTGCTTCTCGGAAGAAATTTAGCTCTTCTTCATGAGACTGATCCCATTTGATTTGTCGCCGCAGGAAAGTCAAGTAAGCCATCCACATACGGGTGGCATCACTCCCTATCTGAAGGCCACACCCAAGTCCCTTCTCAAGTGCCTCTGAAAAATAAAACATCAATTAGTTTTAACTCAAAAGAACTTCAGTTGCAAATGTAATTACAATTTAATAAGATATCTTATATTAATAAATAACATTATATAATCCAATAGGATTTACTTTTAATTTTGGTGGCTGTAGTTTTTTCTTCTCCCTCAACAGCAAACATTTGCTGTGCTGTAATGTTGAGTTCACAGAGTGTAGATGACCATGGACAGTTTCTTTGACTTCGTTCACATACAGGCAAAACAACATAGTCTAGTCCAGGAAACTGACGCATCACGTAAGTGACATATTCCTCCCATAGATCTGTGGGTGAAGGAAATTCAATAAATTACGAAAATGAAGAATCATGGACAACTATATCAAAACAGAACCTAGACCTGTGAAAGATCCATTGCCACTTCTCTCTCTCCTAAACATTTTACTATGCAATCTTTCTCCCCCTCCCCTTTGCCCTCCCCGCATCACCACCTCCTTACTGCCTCCCTCCTCCCTCAACAGCTGCCAGTGATTTTTCGTGGATCTACTTAAATTTCTGTTCCTGACAGTTACTTCCTTCCAGGTATAATCAGATATCATTATGATAAACGGCAGTTGATACATGTTTGCGCCCGAACCCCCAAGCCAAGGCTTGTTCCACTCGCCATCATTATTTTTATACTAGTATCAAGCTATAAACATATGTGTCCCTTATTTTCCTGAGCCTGAGGTGGCTCAGCTTCAGAATATAATATAATCTTCTACCACCTGAAGTAAATCACTATTTGACACTACATTCATACTCCTACCATCCTCGTTCACTTCATTACTTTGCTCTTACTCTAACTCTCAATTTCCACCGTACACACACCCTTTCAAACTCTTCTATCTGCTGTTTTATGATGAATTAACATTAATTGATTGATTGATCAATAATAATATATTCATTAAAATCTTACATATCCTTAAAATGAAAATTTCTTTTACCAGGAACAAGACAAAGATCCAGCACAGCTCTCTCATATAAACTCTGGACAGCAGCTGGGTTATCTGATTCCTTGGTGGCAGCAATGTAGCGACGATAAGATGCCAACTTGTCAGCTTCATTCTTTGATTCAAGCTGAAAAAAAAGAGCAAATTATTAGAACCTTAGTCATACAGTAATGATTACAAGAGTAAGGCACCTAAGCCTTTATATGAATTCCTCGACTGAGATAAAGATTTAATATTCTGTAAAATTGTCCCTGGTTTAAAAAGATAAATCCAGATAATAATACATACAATTTTTTTTTTATACATCATATACCTGTGGCGCCGATAGGCTTGATGGAGGCCAGGATAGACGGCCTTCGACAGTTAGTGGCGCAGGTTAAAATTTTTTATAGTGACGCTTCGATTTTCTACGTTCTCTTTGATAATGTTGAGAGCTAGAGAGGCTATTGCTTGCCACTACCTCAAATGCATATAACATTGCAAATTCCGCTTGAGGACAGTATATGGCAGCAATTTGGGTCATCTTTGGCCACTCGGCGGTAATACCAAAGAAAAGTGACCAGCGGATATCAGGACTCGAACCCGGGACCCAAGGTTCACATGCCCGAATGCTAGCCACTCTACTACTGCCTACTGCAACTGACCTCCTTTTATTATACAAGATTATATTACATTAAGAACATAAGCACAAAGCAATAAATATCATATATTGAGTCACATTTGAGTGTGATGGAATTGTTAAGTACCAATGAGAGAGAGAGAGAGAGAGAGAGAGAGAGAGAGAGAGAGAGAGAGAGAGAGAGAGAGAGAGAGAGAGAGAGAGAGAGAGAGAGAGATTTTCTCTAGCCATGTAACAGTTACCATCCACCTCCTGTACTCTGCAAATGTACCTACACATAAGGCATCTTGGTTTGCACTTCTACCTGAGTATTGGAGTTATTATAAACTTAAAAACAATGAGAAAAGAAACAAGACAAACAATAAAATACCAGTCAACAATATTTACCAGTTCATCCTCAAATGGGATCTTATCTTTCAGTCGTTGTTGAGCTTTCTTAAAGTCATCCAACATTTGTGCTTCAATACCCTTTTCAAAATATTCTAAGGCTTCTTCGTGCAGCATATCAGGGTCACAGTTCATCAAAGGAACCCGCATCTTCCTTTTATAGAAAGTCTGGATCCTATGAAGCTGTTTCTCTAAGTTAACTGTTTCCTGTTCTGACAGCACTGCTCCTGGCTTCTGTAATCCACTGTACACCTGAAACAGAGATTGTGTGTCAAAAGTCTTATGATGAGAGAGAATCACATAGAATTAAATAGAAAGTCAGACTATATAGACACTAAGGTCCAAACTAGGTGGTCTGTCAATAACCTAGAGTCAATAACCTAAAGATGGCTCAACCCTGTGTTTACCGTAAACAAAAGTTATGTCCCTGCCTTTTTGGCTCACCTGTTTCTCGACAAGCAGCACCACCTGCCACACTAGCACACCCTCTGCCACGTGAGTCCCAGCAGCAGTGAGCGCCCGTTCTGCCACCTGACGTGTGGCCTCAATGTCACCCCCACCCAGCATAAACATGACATACTCCACCCACACGTGCACACCTGAAAGGAAGTGGAATTAAGATGATAAACCTATGGAATAACAAGCTTCCTAACCTCATTAATCAGGATTCATTAACATAAAATTGCTATCTATCTATTTTGCCATTTGTTCTTTGAAATTCTATCTATCTATGTATCTAATTAATATTCCCCTAAGTGGGGCATAGCCAAGACAAGGCATTTTGGTTTGGGGAAACAACTCTCGACTACCCCTCTATTCCCTGTCTTTTCATTGGAGAGAATGCAAAGAAGGGGCTTCCCAGACCTCTCGCTCCATCTATTTTAGTCATCTTTAACAAGTAATACAGTGGTAGTATTCTTGCAGCCACCAACATGGGGCTGAAATTATATATAGTAATTTCAACACTTTAATGTATGATGGATCTGCAAAATGTCACATTGTCTTGTGAGAAAGTTAGGTAAAAAATCACAAATTTTAAAAAAAATGTATTTCATCTGGCATCATTATCATCAGGCTACACTAGGAGTGAGAGGTAGCCACAGTAATCTCATGTATGGTACCTTGTCAAAAGCTTTCTTAAGATCTAGGTAGACACAATCATCCCAACCATCTTTCCTGCATCTCGTCAACCACCCTTGAGTATAAGCTTAGCAAATTCATAGTACATGATGTCTATTTATCTATATACCAGGCTGGCATACCCCTAAAAATAGGTAGCCAAGACAAGGCATGCATACACACACCCACACACATATTCACATACACTCTTCTCACTTAGCCCCTAGGCCCCCAGAGGAGAAGAGAAGAGCACCCCGCCCAACATAGTGTGTCAGTTCATGCAAATGAGGCTATGTGCGGGGGTCGAGAAAAGAGCGTTGAATGAAAGAGGAATGCCTGGGGAGCAGGGAAGGATAATTGTGTGTGATAGAAGTGAACGGAAAGCAGTGGTCAATGCATGAGAAATTATATAGCTGTGATGACCTGTGGAGTCTGGTGTGACCCTTGGATCGGTTCAGGTGTAGAGAGGGAGAGGACATGACTTAAATATCAAGTGGCTGGGGTAAACCTTATGTCCATTATGTACATCTTCTCTAAGTCCAAATTAACACTTTGATAGTAAATTATTTTCATTATCTGATACATCTTAATGACTCCAAGCACATGTATCCTTTTTGATGGTGATGATAATGATGATGCTGGTCAGGCCTATTAATAAGGCTGTAATCTAATGGTATGACTTTTATTATTTTATAGAGGGATAGGTCTCTTCATAGTTAGTAAGTATATAATTCTATACTCACCTGTGTAATCTTGTACCGCCCTCTCAAAAAGGCCTACAATAAACTGTCGTTCTTCATCTGTTGTGCATACCTTCTGCTCATCTTGAACCCATTCTAACCACAATTCTGCAAGTAATTCATTGGTTTGAGGCAATATTTTATATTATATTCATTATATATGATTCTCTTTTCAGACTTCAATCAAACAAATAAAGCAACAAAATCATAACATTTCTTCACCTGGTGTCAGAGGGTATACAAGACTCATCTTCTCTCTGGCCTTCCTTGCTTCCTCAAGTTCAAAAAGTTCTCTCAGTGTTCTAATCAAGCTTACATGGCCATCATAGTACATGGAATTTTCTTCCACCTGAAAATTTGGGGAGAACCATGAATGGTAAAATTTTATTGACATTAAACAATAAACCTCAACCTATACTTGAAGCTGAAAGAGTGTGGGTTTGTGTATGTTACTCTCTATATTCATGTAGGTTTTATACTTCAGTTATTTTCAATAAACTCTCTTTATAATGCATGGCATGTTAACATAAATGTTCGTTGTAATTAGACTAAGTTTAAGTGAATAGAATCCACATTCTTATACTGAACCAAAACTTAAGCTGAAGACATTGGGAATGCCTAGAGAGCCCAGTTCTGCTTAATAATAACATAATAGTTGCGTGGAAGTAAAAACTAACCCAAGTTTAACACCATAAAGGGTTGTCTCGGTGTGGTCTTTCACCATCATTATGAGAATCAAATGAATGGCCATTCCTATTCACTGTAGTTCTCATTCAAGCCTCAGACTATCTTCCAACCAGAAGGCCTTTAATGCGTGATGTGCAGCAAAACTGGTGCCCTGCGCATTATTTATCAGAATCAGGATCAGAATAATGTGAGGAGCCTCAGGTACCTACTTGCTTCTGTAAATCCTTCACTTTTAGCCACAGTTCCTTCTGTCGTTCTTCGTCCAAGGCATCGTCAGCATCATCTGAGTCAGAATCACTGGTTGAAGCTTCTGTAGCGTCCATTTCTTCCTCATCTTCACAGCGGTTCATTTTTCCTTGCTCAAACGTTGCTGTTTGACGCATACGCCATACAACACAAACGAAAATAAACATCAACTGTAAACATTGGTGAACATTTATTTGGTGAACATTTATTTGATAACCTACCATCCGAAAATATGTATGAAATTACTAAATAATCTTTTAATTATGTTAAACTTTAAATAAGCTTATAATAAAAATGTCAATATATTACAATTATCATCATCAGTCTCTATGAAATTATTTGGTCTTGGTCTTGGTTGAGAATCCCTTCGTCGTCAGAGTGACCTTTGGCCGGGGCCTCCGAAATAAAATATTAGGTGGTTAAAATGGCTGATAAAATGAATTTACTGCAAACTGAATTGTGACGGGTGAGTGTCGCTTGCAACAGGAGAGATGCAGCCTCTCGTGATGTGTCGTGCGTGAACGAGCCGGCTCATTGATGAACGATAAGAGCCGGATCATGACTCTGAGAGCCGTTAGAGAGCTGATTAGGAGCCGTTTATCCTTAAGTTTCCATATTTTTGCTATTTCCTAATCCCCCTTTCACACCAGGGTGTGAAAAGGGGGTAACAGTGTACACGAGGCCGCATGTGGTGGGTGACGGGAGCCTGGCCACTGGTGTGGTGGGCAGAGCCGGGGCCTCACACACACACATTATTATTATCTTTATCTATTAAATTGTTGTAAGAATTTCCCTCACCACCACCACCACTACCACCATCACCATAATGATGAATAAATACTATAATAATAATAATAATAATGAATGTGAGGTGATGGTAACTGGAATAATGAAAGTATTTCCTGTATCTTATTTTTTTTTATAGATTTGTTAATGTTTGATATTATAGTAATGACGAAACTGAGTCCAGATTCGTGTTCAGTATGACCGAAAACCTTTATGTACAGATTTTCATGAAATTCCGAGGTATGCAAATTTTCATGAAATTTCCAAGGGTACCACCTAAGATTTTTTGGCAGAAATCATGTATTTTGAAATAACTCGAAAACCATGAGGTTTACGTAAAAAGAGTATAGAATATAAAAGAAAGAGCAGGACACGCCCGTTCTTTTGAGCTATAGTGATATGGAATTGGAACATATGTATAGATGTAGGAATTGAAAAAAGAAAACATTAATTTTGTTCACAATAATTAACTTTTCTCCAAAGGTATAATAGATATTGGAAATACGATGACGTCAATTGATAGATCTTTTCAAACTGCATAACATTGTCTCTAATCCTTTTTCCTGTAAGATAAATAGTTTCGTAGTAAAATGGCAAAAACATATTCGACCTCAATTCGGCTGGACATTTTCGGACCACAAAATCAAAAATTCCTTACCGTCACAGATACGTGAAAAATGACTTCAATAAAACTTTTAAATATTCCAATTTACAGTAAAATTAGTTGAAAAAGTTATCGTGTATGACAAACAGTTTTAACGGCAGTAGCAAAAAACCTTTTACCCTATACCTGAAGGGGTTAAGGGGGGGAAGGGGTTAAGGGGGGGAAGGGGTTAAGGGGGGGGGATAATGATGAAAATAAGGCCAGATTCGTGTTCAGCATGACCTAAAACATCATTGTAACAATTTTCATGAAATTCGGAGGTGTTGAGTTTCCGCAGCGCACAGCAAGAGTAGACATTTAGGCGACCACCCGTGCAGCCTGCTCGTACTCGGGATCAGGGGACTCGGCAGCCCGGGAACGTAGTCTGCAGGTACTTGGGCAGTGAAGGACGTAGTGTATTAGTGGGTCATCAGGGACTGTGAGGCAGTGTGGGCAAGGGTAGGAGTCTGTGTTTGTTATCTGTGACCAGCAGAGGTAACCAAGTCTTAGGCGGACGAGGTGGGATACTATTTTTTGGGATGTTCCAGGTGGAATTTGAAGTGGTTTCCTTTTGGTTGCAGTCGTGTACCAGGTTGCTGACCGAGAGCCCTGGATGACAAAATTTTCCAGGAGATGAGCAGTTTGAGTGATGGCTGCCCTGTTGACCATAGAGTAGACAAGAGTAAAAACGTGAGGTTAGGTTAGCTGCGGTGCCACATCTATTACTGAACCGGAACAAATACATACACACTTGCTAATACTATATACTTAATGTAGTATTATAGTATATATAGTATTAGTATAGTATTATAGTAGTATAGTATATAGTATTAGCGAGTGTGTATGGTATTTAGTCTGGTTTAGTAATAGATGTGGCACCGCAGCTAACCTAACCTCACCTATTTACTCTTGTCTACTCTAGCTGTGCGCCGCGGAAACTCAAAACCTCCGAATCTCATGAAAATTGTTACAATGATGTTTTAGGTCATGCTGAACACGAATCTGGACTTATTTTCATCATTACGTTTAACCCCTTCACCCCCCTTAACCCCTTCCCAGGTATAGGGTAGAAGGTTTTTTGCTACTGCCGTTTAAACTCTTTTGTCATACACGATAACTTTTTGAACTAAATTTTCTGTAAATTGGAATATCTAAAAGTTTTATTGAAGTGACTTTTTACGTATCTGTGACGGTAAGGAATTTTTGATTATGTGGTCCGAAAATGTCCACCAGAATTGAGGTCGAATATGTTTTTGCCATTTTACTACGAAACTATTACTCTTACTATTACTAGTACTATTACTCTTACTCTTTCTAATGTATTTTTCATTATCTGGATATGCACAATTTTTTTTTATGATTAAGTAAATGTATGCTTGGACACATTCTATTACTTCGTCTTATATTTTAATTTCAATATATATATATATATATCTATATATATATATATAATATATATATATATATATATATATATATATATATCTATATATATATATTATATATATATATACACGGCGCGATAGCAACTGCGCATGTAAACATAAACGTACGCACACCGTGTTCGAGACCTTCGAAGAGATCCAGTGTAGGCGACTTTGTATATGTTCATATATTCAATGAAATATTTAGAATTGTCTGTCATCATAAAAAAATCAAAACAATATTAATAAGTACTTGCATAGGCGACCACTTATGTAAAAGTATATGGGAAAGGAAAACTTTTGAACCTCCGCTGAAGTCCATCAAAGAAGGCATGGGAACAGGTGCACAGTTGCCATACTCGTGGTTTACCCGCCCAATTGGGCTATTTATGATGCATAGCTCTCATCACAGTCGAAGATTAGGTTATTTCAAATAAATAACTTAATCTAATTTGTTGGTTTTTTATTTGTAGTATAGTAATATGTAACACTACGACACTGTGTTGTTTGCAGAGAGGAACTTCAAAGGGTGATGGATGAATTTTATAGTGTATGTACGAAAAGAAAGGTGAAGGTGAATGCTGCGAAAAGTAGGCGCTTTCGCACTAGCAATTACAGTCAGTGGCTCAGTGTAAACCTCAACAGTTATGAAAACTCTCAGGAGACAGGGGATTGAGGAAACATATGTGAAGATATTAGAAGACATCCATAAGGAATACATAAGGTCAGGGAGAAAATACCAATAGGCTACAGAAATGGGTCAGACAAGCTGTTCACAGCGGTTTTAGAAAAAAAAGTTTTTTAAGAACTTAGAATGGGTTAAGTCAGGTATTCAGATAAATGGATAATATCTAAATAATCTTCGATTTGTTTATAATATTTTTTCTAATGAGCAAATCAACAGAAGATCCTACAGCAGATGATTTTACAGTTGCACAGATAAAGACAGTAAGGGGTTTATATATGAATATGCAGAAAACTTGGGTGATATTCAATAATTACGTACTAGACTATAAAGGTAGATAACGAAGCTATAAAATGTATCCAGGAATACATATACTTGGAACAGAAAATGGTGTATGTCCAGATAATGAGAAAATAAATCAAAAGAAGAATAGGTATGGGATGGAGTGCTTTTAGTAGACAACACAATGTTACGGAAAGTAATCTCACATTATTACTGAAGAGAAAAGTATATAATCAATGCATTCTACCTGTTCTAACATAAGGATCAGAAACCTTCCGTAAGACTTCAGGAACAAAAACTTCAAAATGCCCAAAGAGGAATGGATCGAGAGAATGATGCTTGGCATAACATGGAGAGATCAAAAGAGAGCATCATGGTTAACTAGCAGACCAACGTTGAAGACATCTTGACAACAATTGAAAGAAAAAAGTGGACATGGGCAAGACACGTACGTCGATCATGAGATGAAGAGGTAATAAATGGACTGTTAGAGTAACAGAATGATAACCCAGGGATGTTAAAAGAAGGCAGGGCAGACATAACTAGAAGGAGTTTTGTTGGAGTAACCTTAAAATAGACAGGCATCTGATAAAAATGAGTGGAGAAGGCTGGGGGAGGCCTTTGTCCTTCAGTGGACTGAAAGAGCTAGTGGTGATGATAATAATGGTTCAAATTAATAGTTAATGAAAATATATGTTTGTGATATCAGATCAATCAATTATATCTAAGTGTTGCACAGATGCAGTATCAAGCGGCATGATAAATTTTTTTTTTTTTAGATAGAAACGGTTAATTTTTCTTTGCATACGCCTTGCAACGCAATAACATCATGCAATCCCATAAACTCCCTCAAAGCAGATACATTCGTAACTCACATATCATATTTGAGTGCTTGCATGGAAGTTTGGGCTATATTGTTTGGGCTTGTCATGTCCTAGCAAGGCTGTGAGCCGTGGTTTGTTGAAAGGATATGGCATCACTGAGAAAGGCGGACTCCTCCCACCCCCGCGTACCCCACTGCCAGCCGTGACTGCTCCAGTCATACTTAGAAAGTGATAGGTGGGGGACGCTCGTAACTTCAGCTGGATTTATAACTACTTTCAACCACACTGTAAGTATCAAAATTTTTTATTTGTCTGACTATCGTGGAAAAGAAAGCGTGAATTTTTAAAATCAAGGCTGTTAAAGTGTATATCCATAAGAGAAGTTGACGAATTTTATCATATTCTTGCGAAGTGACCACTTGGAGATTCGAAGAATCAGATGATGCTAGGAGAAGGTAGCTCGGTGAGGTGTATTTAGCCAGCGTATCAGGTGATTACCATGGGGATAGTACCAGTGTGAATAAGTGCATGCGGGACTTATGGATTTATTAATCAGCTATGTATAGGTATACAGAAGGATATGAGACTAAGAAGTGGATGGTGTCTTTTCGAGGTATTTGTATGCCATGATTGAATCAGCGCAGCATCACACAAACCCCCATGTAAGAAGGCATCTCCTGCTCAAGGGTGGCACACAATTTCATGTTGGGATAACATTTGTGCCTGGGTTCAGACCGTGTGAGGAAGGATTTTGTTACCTGAGAAATTCAGCAAATTTATTCCGTGCCAAGGTAGAGGAAAATCTGTGACTGATGATGGTCCAGATCATTAATGAAGATCCGTGTATTAATTGATTGGTATTTGTGCAATTTCAGCCCACCAATTCAGCCATAAATTTTTGTACTCTTAATAAACATAATACAAAAATTCTAACAGCTTTTCCTAGCAGGTTTTTCTCAATAGTTAATATCAAGGTTGATATAATTAGGCATGAAGCTGCTTTTGGTTGAACTCAGGGGTCCTGGTCGTTTCGGCTGTAAGTAATTTAGGCCGTAACATCCAAACTTGCAAATGGCTTAATCGTCTCATGGCCTAAACAACATCCGGCTTAAATTGTATACAACATAAATAACAGAACTTCATCAAGATAACTCTGTTGAAGTTTTGTTCATCGTTACATTATCAGATATAATATCTCGACTTAACATTAAGCTGGATGTCATAGAAACAATGATAAAATCCAGAGAGAAAAAAAACAAACAAAATAGGTAAAACAAATTAGGAACCGGTTGCCCAACTCAACTCAAACCGCGGTTAATCTGCAGAATAATGTCTCCAAACTGATCAGAATAATTTTTGTTGTAGTACACATGATACTTGCTGTACTGGACATTATAAGGAGTAGGCAGTAGACACCTGCCACCCGGTGGAATACTCCAGGAGAGGTACTTACGGGGATGTAGGCGGTTCTGCAGACTGAGTGATTCCCCGTGTCCTCTCTTCCCGGTTCCCTTAGTGTCTCATTTACACAAGAGAGCAGCTGCAGCCTGCCCTCTAAAGACAACTTCTACTACCTACATAACATTACTACACCTTACACTTTTACACTCTCTTCAAATCAAAATTTAAAAATGGCTACTGAAAACCAAGCCTCGGAGTCCTCATCTGGGGAGGGGACCACAAATGTTCCCAGGTCGGACTGTCCCTCTGCTGACGACCTTGGGTGTCTTGACACTTCCTCTAATACTTTTACCCTCGATTTCTGCAATATTCGTGGCCTTAGATCTAATTTCCAATCTCTGGAACACCATCTCTCCTCCACTAAACCTCATCTTCTCTTCCTAACTGAAACACAGTTGTCTGTGACTACTGACAGCAGCCCCTTCTCTGTTCCCTCCTACTTTCTCTATCCTCATTTTCAATCTAAAGCTGGCTGTTGCGCATATGTGCTTAACGATATTACTTGCTCTCATGCCCACAATCTTGAATCTTCACAATTTTCTACCATCTGGCTAAAACTTCAATGTCACTCTCTAACTAAATTGATCTGTGCTGTATATCTCTCACCTAATTCCTCTGACTATGTAAAATTCTTTGACTATTTGACTTCCAAATTGGAGTACATCCTCCTATCTCCATTTTAGGGGATTTCAATGTTCACCACCAGCTTTGGCTTTCATCTTCTTTCACTGACCAACCTGGTGAACAGACCTTCAACTTTGCTATCCTTCATGACCTAGAGCAGCTGGTGCAGTTCCCTACCCGTATCCCTAAACGCCTTGGAGACACGCCCAACATTCTTGATCTTTTCCTAACTTCCAACCCTTTAGCTTACTCTGTTAAACTTTCCTCTCCGTTGGGCTCTTCCGATCACAATCTTATTTCCGTTACCTGTTCTATCACTCAAGTGCGGCCTCAGGACCCGCCTAAGCGGAGGTGCTTCTGGCATTTCAACTGCTAAGTGGGAGGACCTAAGGCAGTACTATTCTGATTTTCCTTGGGATGATTATTGCTTCCATGTCAGAGATCCTTCTCTTTGTGCCGAGCGCATAACAGAGGTGATTATCTCTGGCATGGAGCTATACATTCCTCATACTTTCTCTAATACAAAAACTAAAAAGCCCTGGTTTAACTCTGCTTGTTCTCATGCTGTCAAAGACAGAGAGGCAGCTCACAAACGGTACCGTAGCCATCCATCTGCTGAAAATCATGCCCTATATATTTCTGCCTGTAATCATGCCAAATCTATTCTCGCTATCATTATTTTTAGTACAGTCTTCTGTAATATGGTTTATTGTGTAGGATGCTGTATTACATCCTGGACAGGCTTCTGTAATGGACCAATCCAGTCTCTTCTGATTGCTCAGAAGAGCCGGAAGGTGTCCACACCGTAGCGTGGCCAGGTTGACTCTGTCCTCACAGGTAAGAGAGGCCTCGGAAAGGTGAATGTCTGGGGACTGTGCAAGCAGCTGAGTGTTGTCCTAGAGTGACTGGATGGAGTGGTGGGTGATCTGGATATGAATATGCTCCTGTAGGCTGGTTTGGAGACAAGATAGGATTTGTGTGTTAATGTGTACTAGGTGACGTCTTTGTATTGAAATCACCACCCAGAATAAGGTCGTTTATGTTTGTGATATTTCCGAGTTGTGGGATGTAGTTGTTATCCACTATGGGTGATTTTTGAGTGGGAATGTAGTTGAGTGGTAGTGTTGTATGAGGAGAGTAGAGATCTAATATGTACACTGACATCTGTAAAGTTTACCGACCTATGTACAGTACCAGGGTGATGAATCCACCTCCACTGCCATCAACCTTATTCTGCCTCTTGGTGGTGAAATTGCAAAATGAAGGTGTCTTGTGTGTTCTGTGGAGTTTTGTTTCTTGTATGATGGCAATGTTTATGTTGTGTCATTTCATGAAGTGGGTGAGTTCTTGTTTTCTGGTGTTAATGCCATCTATGTTTAATTGAAGAATGTCATGTGTGCCGAGTGCAGGAGGTGCTGCTGCTCGGGGGTTAAGTGGTGGTAAGGGTCGGGTGTTGGTGAATGAGAGGAGGGAGCGTTGTAGCTGGAAAATGGATGGATTGGGAGAAGATGGAGAGGATGTAGGTAAGGAGCATAAGGAACATGTCTATGTGCTTGTGTAGTGTTTCTTAGCAGCAAGTGTTGCGCAGGTGAAGTGGGTCCAGCTCTTGCAGGAGTTGCATGAAACTTAACTCTTTGTCTGTTGACTTGGAAGTGATAGGTTTTGAAGCATTAAAATTTTTATTTTATTTATGCCCTGAAGCGCCAGTAGGCTTAATGGAGGCGTTAGAAGTTGGCCTCCGTTAGTAGCGCAGGTTAGATTTTGTGAGTGACGCCTTGTTTTTTTTGTTTTTTCTACTCATGGCGCCGGTAGACTTAATGGAGGCCTTAGATGGTCGGCCTCTGTCCGTTAGTAGGGTGGGCTAGATTTTTTTTAGTGACACCTCGTTTCTTATTGAGAGGCTCATGTTGCCAGTGAAAGCTCCTTGTGCATATAACTTTGCAGTCTCGTTGAGGATAGTGTTATGGCAGCATGTGGGTGATCTTAGGCCACTCGGTGGTATTACCAAAGAAAAGTGGCCAGCTCGTGCCGGGCCTCTGAGTTAGTATGACTGACTGCTAGCCACTAGGCCACTGCCTCATGTTGAGAGGCTCATGCTGCCCACGGAAGCTCGCTCCTCATTGCATATAACTTTGCAGTCTCGTTGAGGATAGTGTTATGGCAGCATGTTGGTGATCTTTGGCCACTCAGCGATTTTTCCAAAGAAAAGTGGCCAGCTCGTGTCGGGACTCAAACTCGGGACTCTGAGTTGGTATACCCCTCACGCTAGCCACTAGGCCACTGCCTATGTGTATTTGTTGGTAGATCCAGGGTTGCTCTCAATGTCTCAGGTTAGAAGGAGGAGTGACATGACTCTCAGGAAGTAATTTCTCTTTGTTGAAAAAATGTGTGTGTGTGAAGGGTGTGGTACTTGCCCGGACAACCCAAGCCATTCCCTGGTGCTTGTGTCTGATGAAGGGACAGGGGTTTGTTGTGGCTGTTTGGCCCCCATTGTTTCTCTTCTTGGTAGCCACTGGGAGGGTGGTCTCATGATGTAGTTTCTGCCACTTCAGGACCTACAGTTCTGGATATACTGTAGTGGAGTGATTTCACCATGAATTATATTTTCATAGCTACGTTAAGGTAGATTTATATAAGGAAAAAGAGATTCTGTAGGGCAGTAATGAGTTAAGAATTTAATTGGACAAGTGAAGGTGCCCCAACAACTTTAGTTGGAAGAGGATTCAACGTTTGTGTAACATGGCAGAGTAAAAATCACCTGTAAACCTCAGTGTAGATGTGAGTGAATTAAACTTTGGATAACAAATATGTCAATGGGTTTAAAAGGAGATATTTTATGAATAATTTTATAGCAAAAATTTAAATTCCTCCTATGCAACCTCCCCATGATAGAGCAAATTTTTAAAGTAACTAATAGCTAAATTGATTCTCATACAGGAGGTGAGAGAGACTGTCAGTAACTCAAGATTAAGATCAGTCAGGGATCCAGTATGTATTCTATACAGGAGATGCTAACTCAATTATCGAATGAATATCTAAGTTATGTACGTATTCATAAATGCCTCACAGTTTTTGTTAATCTTCAGAAATAGATAATATAGATGATGTCAACATGGTACTGGTTGTATAAGAAGAGAGGAACTGCAGGTTAATTTGATTTAATGATAGGGAAAGAGTCTTGGGAGCAGAACCTCTTGTTAGGTAGGTTTTAATTTCTGCGTACAAAATTATAAATTGTTTGATGCAAGTGGAAGTGGAATATAAAGTTTTGGTCTTAAATTCACAGAAAGAGATGTGGAGTTACACTGCAGGGTTATTGGTAGGCTGCAGTCTAGGTTGTTAATGATAAAGTGAAGGAAACTGTTTTCTTAATACTCATTTCTACCTTTTTGATTTATGAGTTGGTGGAAGGTAAACATCCCTTACTCTAGCACATATAGTTGACTGTTATGCTTGGGTTACCAGTTTAACTTCAGGTTTTCCAAGGATTCACTGACCAGCTGACCATATTGAAGCAATGTCCTGCATATGTGTAGCTGTATATGAGTTTTTGTGCTGAACAGATATCAAAATACGTAACCCTAACAGTGAAATATATTTGTTTATTTTCTTACGTGATCACTTCCTTTCTATTCTCACAAAGCTTATTGGTTGCTACTGAGGGAAGGTGTGGGCTTATCTAAATATTTATTTTATCATTTTTTATCATTATTTTATCATTAATTTATCATTTGTATCATGAGTCAGGGAGATACATTAATAAAGTAAAAAAAAAGGTAGATCATTGTATTTATTCAACATTTCAGAACAAAATTTGCTTTTCATTCAAGTACATTATGTGCATGAGTGTGTGTATGCGTGTTTTGTCTTGGCTATCCCCCTTTAGGGTGATAACAGCTGGTATATAAATAGATGGATCGACAATACCATGTGATCAGAAAGCCCAAGTATTGAAAATGGTACATATATCATATTGAAAATACATACAGTATTGACATAACAAGGTTTTAATATATATTATTGCTCATATCCATATGTTGTAAGATGTACTTCCAAACTGATCATAATGGATTTAGATATTGTAAATACTAAGAATTTAAAGTTTGATAAGATAATGTAATCACAAGATGATTTGTTGATGTATTTGAGTTCATATCACCAATACAGTTCCGCATTACACGAAACTGACAGGTTGGTAAAAAAAAGTGTGAAAATGTTTTAACTCAAATGACAATGAATGGAATATAATTATAGACAGCAGCATTTAATGATATGATTGTATTGGGATTGCACAAAACATATCTGTTCGGCCAAAGAATTGTCAAAGATGGAAGTGAGGGTGAATTTAATGTATAGGAAAATCTGGAAGGAGAGGCAATGTGCTTAGTTTATATATAAGATCGTTTTGGTAGAAGAGATCTGAAAGGATGTGTCATTGTCATAAAAGAAAGTCGAATATAATGTTAGAAATATGGGTAGAGGGATGCAAGTATAGTATGAGTAAATTATGAAACTGGGTAAACAAGTCCATATTTGTGTCCTTGCATGCCCTTGTAAATGTCAAGACAAAACAAAGAAAAATGAGTGGTAAGGTTTGGAAGGAATTGAATGAATACATGGAATTCAGGAAGATGGCAAAACGTGTGAAATGAAAGTGACTTAATTATTTGGTAGATTTTTAAGTGAGATGTATAAAGAAAAATGAACGTAGCCTATTTGACGGAAATGGAACAGAATATAGAAGAAAAATGAATGCAACAGTGATGGGGATGAAATGAAGGCTAATAATGATAGTATTTTAAGAGGAAAAAATGTCAAATGAAAGAATAATTTGAAAAGCAGATGAATTGGAGGAACCAAAAAGAAGCAGATAGAATGTATGAACGAGGTGATATAATTGGAAGAAATTGTAAAGGTGAGATCGAAAATTTTAAGGCTAGAATAGCACCACACAGGCATAGATGAGGTAATATCTGGAGAGGTTGTAGCGAGAGAGAGAGAGAGAGAGAGAGAGAGAGAGAGAGAGAGAGAGCATTGGTTAAGAGAATCCTAGCAAAAAAAGGGCAAATATGTGCTACACTTAAGAATGTGGAAACTATTCAAAGGAGACTAGGAAGCAATGGGGAAAGTGTGAGAGGTAAGGATGTGTAATGTCACCACTATGGATTGAGTTGTAAGATAGATGAAAGCAAGGGTGGCTGATGTTAAGGGGCGAGAGGTGAACATCAATAGAAAGAAAAGAAAAAAAAGCGAGGTTTACGAATGACAAGGTTTTGGTGGCAGAGTGAAAAAGAAAATAAATAAAGAAATTAGTCTATATGTGAGAGGAAAGTGTTGTAAATTTGTGTGGCTGGAAACAGTTAATGGAAGAAAGGAGGTTTTAAACATCATTGGTCCATCTCGTGTAAGCATCGGGAGAGAGAGAGAGAGAGAGAGAGAGAGAGAGAGAGAGAGAGAGAGAGAGAGAGAGCGAGCAACAGATAAAGGTGACAAAGTCGAGCCGAGGTGCGTCACAACTCTCGAAGGAATGGGAAGGGAAGGGCAAGGGTGTTGGTAGTGTGGCTGAAGAAGGTAACCCATCACCACCACCATCACCGCCGCCGCCATATTGATTCTCCTGCCCTAGTTCCTGCTCGCTGCCCACTCCCGCCAACCACCCTCCGCCCTCCCGCCTGCAGTACACACGCTCCTTTCGCCACCCCGGGGGCCATTCAGCTCGCCGGTCCGCTTCAAGGGGACGGTCCACTACGGCCACCCTCCCTTGCTCTGGTGCTGTGCTTGCGAGTACTCAGCCGGACAGTGTACTCATGCTTGAAAACTGTCTGCTATATCATGGGGTAAACGCTCCTAAAGGGTGTGCGCTGTCATTCAAATTGATAACTAATGAATTGTAATAAAGTATTTTGTTACACCACACATAGTGTTTGCATATTGATTAGCTAATGATTTGTTCAATACTGATTGGATATAGGAGTGTACCTGTTTAGTGTTGTGCAGGTGTTTTTGTGGGGCCATTCATCGAGCAGCGCGTCACGTTCCTCCCGTTATCAGTATTGGGCAATAGCACTCTGTTGCGTCGAGCGAGGCATCGGGCGACGTGATCGGCCAAGCATTTCCGAGGCTGCACCAAAGCCAAGCAACCCTTTACTTGGCCGGCAGTCGTGGCTGCACATGGGAGGCGCTGATCACACACATGTTTCTGCAAACTCATGTTATCTGGTGCCGTGCGTACGTGTGTGTGTGCGGTGGGATGCAGGAGGAGGGGTTGCAATGCCCCCTTAGCGAAGGTCTGGCTCCTCACCTACATCACCTCACCTTTAATGGAGGGGCGGGGGAGCGCACTGGCTTGGGCTAGGAGGGAAGGACCAATGCACTTATTTCCAAGTGTACGTAAGGTAGCGAGATATCGGGAGTCGCTCTCTCTCTCTCTCTCTCTCTCTCTCTCTCTCTCTCTCTCTCTCTCTCTCTCTCTCTCTCTCTCTCTCTCTCTCTCTCTCTCTCAGTTAGGGTGTAGGCTGTTACTTGCTAAGGGCCACAGATCCTCCAAGCGGTCTTAGGGTTTGTATTCAAAAGAGACTGTTGGAGGCCTCCGATGGTCCAGTTCTTGAGAGGGTTTGCCCTTATGTAATGTCAGGTTGTTAGGAGTTTTAGGAGTCACATTGTATTTAGCCTCA
>JAPQNM010000003.1:4863132-4878132 GCA_029783475.1 Metacarcinus magister | reverse complement strand
CGGCACCGGGGGATGGTCATGTGGATAGGATGTTAAACAATGCAAAGATTAGGGATGATCATCAAGTCATGGAGCATTGTTTTTCGCATTACCTATTGCTTGTTTTAATCACCTTTGAAAAGTTTCACACACACACACACACACACACACACACACACACACACACACACACACACACACACTTTTCCCCACTGCACATATTTATTACAAGACTTGACGGCAAACAGCTGCTCGTCTCCTACTCGCGTCACCTTTGATAAAACACAGCCACGGTTCCTGTTTCCTGCCCTCCCCTCCCACCGCCCCCCCCTAAAACTACATCCAAACATCCGCAAGTCAGAATATTACGCGCTAAGAGTAAACGCGATTTTATAATCCGTCGAATATTTTGTCGTGGCAATAATTACAATAAAAGACCTGTCTAGCACATTTTGTTGGATGAAGAAGCGAAACACTGGCCTGTAATAAACTGTATATAACCCATTCCCAAACCTCATTGTATATACAGAAGCTGTATTTTCCTGTACATAGGGCGAGGTATGGACTGATTTCCTCCCCTGATGTGTATTTGAGAAGTGGGACACGTGCTGCGAAAAGGGAAAGTGTGTTGCGCTGAACAATGGACGCCTGGGTTGCCTTGTAGTAAGGACAAATCAGCTTCAGGTGATGTGGCCTCCCCAAACCCCATCTCACTTATTTAATGCCTTTCTTCTCCTACTGTGAAGGAAGGATGGAGGGGAGTGTTAAAGTACACGAGGCGGTGGATGACACACGGACTTTCTTCGTGATGTGGTGACAAATTGGAGGGTGTGACGTTGGAAAGTCGGTATTATCTTACTCATATGTATTATAGGCTCTATAACAACAGTCTATAACGTGCATTTCTTTGTGGCGTCGCTAAGTCCTAATGACAGGAAGTTACAATAATATTATCAGTACAAAAGACATTTCCGCCTCTGAGGCCTTGGGTGGGCTGGGTTACGCCAGTATTGTGTTTATCATATTCTTTATAAGATGATAAGGATGCTGCTTTTGACTTCACCTGCTGTTAGAGAGATGATCAACACATTGCAACACTCCCTGCTTTAAGTGTATGTGAAATATATTGGACATGTATGATTTTAGCTTTTCAAAGATGGCTATTTGATGTGTGAGGTTTCCAAAGATTTGAAATATTTAGTTGCATTTGATACAGGAAATGTGAAAGGACTTATTCAAATACGTATTGTGAATCAGAGTGTTCATAGTGAGACAGTGAGTAATGATACATCACCAGTATTGACTAGTAACAACTAATGGTCAAATGATGGAACAGTTACCATATTCATACAAGTACTTATATATTACATAAAACATACTGCACTTGTAGAAATTATTTCAAGGAAAGCTTTTTATTGTAATAGTTTACTTGATTCATCATGTTTTCTTTTTAATTTACCTTAATTGTATGGTTATAACTCTATATACTAATACTATAGATGTTTTCCAATATATGTAAGTTACTCTGAATCAGACCCTTTCTCCATGTATGCTATTCAAAGGGAAAACATTAGTTTTATTTTTAGAATGCTTAACAGTATTAGGGGACTTCTGTAAGGGCTATTTTATAATTTTTGTTAAAAGAAAAGAGCTAAAATTCGTTTTGTTTTGCAGATCCTTATGCCTAGTCAACCAGCCGTCCAGTCAGCAGCCTGTAAGTTGTGTCGGTGAGAGGTGTATTTTGCCGCTCTAAGCCATCATGACTTTGGACCACTACAACACAGGGGCCCCTGTGGTCCTGAAATGGGATCCCAAAAACTTGGAGATCCGCACCATGTCTGTGGAAAAGACTCTTGAACCATTAGTGATGCAGGTGATACGTGATCATCCAAATATTTATTCCATCACCCCAGATTCTTAGTGTCACTGTTAATTGAGCTGATGGTGTGCTAATGTAAAGTTTCATCAAGCAGTGATCACTGATACTGTTCTTCTGACTATTTGGTCATATACTATCATATTGCCATCATCAGCCTCTAGTAACACAAGTGATATGATGCTTTTTATTTTATTTACATATGTATTATTTCTGCCTGTGCTTGTATAGTGATCAGTATTATCTTGCACCTTGTACACTTCAGTGAAATAGTTCTGTATTCCTTCCATGATTGGTTGAACAATGTTCTGTATCAAAATATGACAGTTAATCATGTTTTTTTTTATTTATTTTTTTTAAGTTTGTTGTGAGTACAACACCAAAGTACCCTTTTTTTCCATGCTGTAGAACTGGTAACTTAAGGTGAATGGTAGAATTTGTTTTATAATTCTTTAGGGAACTCTGTAGAAGTTGTAGAACATTTTATGATATTGAAGATAGGGTGAAAGCACAAGCATATTATGTGAATTTAGGTCCTGTGTTAGTGTTGTCTGTTATACATATATTTTTTTTCCATTACAATACATTGTACACTCATCTCTTGAAATTCACTGAGGTTAGGGTACAGAGACCCCTATGAATATGTGAAATCTGTGAATTGATTCCATCCTGCTAATTGCCAAAAAAATGTGTAATGTAGTTAAAAGCACAATTAAACCTCACAGTCCTTTGAAAGATAATGTCATCCTCACTATACACACTACCTTTCCCCAAACAAGCATCTAACAACACTATATTAACCTAGTAAACCCCATACAATGTACACCATTATTTGAGGTAACCTGCAAATTACCGAAAGTGCCTTTGTTGAATGGGCAAATGTAGTGTACAAGTGTATTCTTTAGAATTTGCTGCAACAGATTTTACAACTTTTGTACTCCTTTTCTTTTCAATTGCACTCTGTAGTAGAGTAATGCAGTGTCTTGTTTTTAATTGAGCATCATAAAACTAGAATCTGGGGTTCATTTTGGATTTTTTTGTTAATCATTTATTTTGTTTTTACCTCTTTAGGTTGATGTGCATGAAGTGTTCAGTGTAGTTTGAAGTGCATGGACACATCACTCCTGGAAGAGAAGTGTTGCATGAACTGTGAAGGGAAAGACTCAGCCCTTTGTGTCATGAAACTTATATAATAAATAAGCTGAAAGGCCACTAGTAATCTATCATTAGAGTGGTGATTTCAAGGCATTTAAGAAACAGTCCATAGTGCATTAGAAAGACACACATTTGTAATAGCACCACAATGCCTGAGACTGCATACCAACAAGGGCAAGGGACAGACAATGGCAGCGGTCTGGTGCTGCGATGGGACATAAAAAACCTGGAAATCAAGACCAGATCAGTTGAAAAGACTCTAGAGCCACTTGTCATACAGGTAAATTTCACATATTTTAGTCTCAGGTAAATATACAATTCTTCACCTTTATGTATGTGATGAGTTTGACATAATAGCATGACTTTGTTTTCATTAATTGTGGATTGATGGCCACATGCTTGTGCACATTTATGTTTAAGTGGCTGCTTTTTTGTTTAGATATATGTTAAGTCTATATACTTGTGTGTGTGTGTGTGTGTGTGTGTGTGTGTGTGTGTGTGTGTGTGTGTGTGTGTGTGTGTGTGTGTGTGTGTGTTCAGGTAATTATATTTATTTAGTTATATTGTATAGGATTTGATCTTGCTATGAAACCAAAATATGCATAGTTCCAGAACAAATTGACATTTTCCCATAAACTCAACTTTATTAAGGAGACTAGAGAGTAAATACTATATCCTTTATCAATTCAAATATAATATATTATATCTTTGTGGGTCACTGTTAATATGTCCTAGCCTGTGACTCTCTGAAAGTTATAACGATCTAACATATAATAATGAATAATATGAATATTTTTTTATATCAATCAATGTTTGCATCTTATTGCAGATGCTTGACTTAGATGAGAATTAGAAAAAACAAAGTCCTTTGACCTCTAGGCTGCACACTTCTTAGTTCTGTAATTCTCTGGTTACATATATGTGGCATCACATGTGTATATGATAGGGTTTATTATATCTTAGTCTGGCCAATTTTTTTCCCTCCTATGTATTTCTTGATGGCAATTTAAGTTTCTTATACATTACACTTATATGTGTTCTTGCCTTGCTTATCCTTTTTTTTTTCTTTAAAAATTCTCCTTTTACTTTCTTCCTTTCTATTCTGATATGTACATACTTAAGTTTTGCTTTACTTTGTTTTTCATTTCTTGCTTCTGGTATCATGTCTTTCTTGCTATTTTAAGGGATTGTCAAATTTCCGGTATATAAGGGAAAAATGCATACATTAATGATTAGGGTGAGAAAAAAACACTAAGGCTACTAATACTAAAAAGAACAAAATTAAATTAGTTCTAAATTGTTAAGGATAACAATATGCTAGTATACAGTATATATATATATATATATATATATATATATATATATATATATATATATATATATATATATATATATATCTGTGTGTGTGTGTGTGTTTCTGAAGCTGAAACATACATCAATGGTGTATGCATAACTCATGTTTTCTATGTATATAGGTTACTACTTTAGTCAACACTAAAGGTCCTTCAAAGAAAAAGAAAGGTAGAAGTAAAAGGGCACATGTCCTGGTGGCGGCAGTGGAGGCTGCAACAGCAAATTTCATTGAACGAGGTGAAGAAATTGCCTATGAGAACCCTGACATCCGAGGAGAGATGCTTGGAGCAGTGGAGGAAGTAAGGAAGACTGGTATGTATTGTGGGCAAAATTTTGAATCTTTATTACCATGAAGGACAGTATCAGAAAATAAGAACTATAAGGTATTTGAACATAGAAGTTAGAATAGTTTGATGATGTGAGTGGCTCTTGCGAGCATTATGTGAAAACTTTTCATAAGTATCATGTAACCAAACTTAACCAGTATTGTTTAACATTTAAAGTTAACATAAAGGTATGACAATGAGTAAATACAGGCTTGTGAAAGGGAAAAGAAAAATTATTTTGTTTTTGAAATGGAAGTGTCATTATTGAATTTTATTACTTTTTCTGTGATTTACATAGCATTGGATCTAATAGCTTTTTTAGTGATTTGTACAAATTATATATATATATATATATATATAATATTTATGAAAATAATAATATAAAGAATTACAAACTGTGGATTACTAAAATGATATAACTCCTGGGTGACTGGCAACAATGGTGGGAGTGAGTGTAGTGTCCTTAGTTCAACCCTCACCCCTATTCAGTCTCCCGGCAAGGTGTTTAGTGCTTACAATATTGTGCTGCACTCTCAAGCCTCGGATCCTTGGTCTAGCAAGCAAGCACTTTGAAAATAATTTTGTTTTTGTTTTTCAATCATACTTCCAGTGCACTTTTGACATAAATGACATTCCCAGAATTTAGAGGAAGAGTCTAAATAGTGCTATATGGCCATCTTTCAAATTCAGGTGATGTGGGGTTCACATCACTTGACTGCCTGACTCCTCACATGTGACTTGTGTTTATATAACAAATAGAATTACAAAATTAGGTATCTGTTCGTGATCCACATTTGAAGTCCTATTTATGTAGTGTATCTGTAAAGAAATTGTGCATATATGTGTGCATGTAACCTTTTTAAGAAACTCAATTATGTTTTTAAGGTTGGTTTTTATATTTCTGCCAATTAGATACCATGTCACGGGCAGCTCGGGAATTTGCTGAAGATCCATGCAGCAGTGTGAAGCGCGGTAACATGGTGCGGGCAGCAAGGAGTCTGCTGTCTGCTGTGACACGCCTCCTTATCCTGGCTGACATGGTGGATGTGCATCGCCTCCTTAAGAGTCTGCAAGTTGTAAGTATATTTGAACATGGGACTCTGTTACTAATATGAATGTACTATTTATTTACAGAAATTTGTTTGCTCTTTATTTGCCATTTGCAATGTAATGTATAGATGAATGATGAGATATTTATCACTTTCACCAATTTTAGTGTAATAATGGGAAGACATGAAACTCCAGAAATGCTTCCATGTCCAGTGATGCAAGTTTAGTCTTGCCTCTGAGTTTGTACTAGATTGACAGAAATGATGGAAACAGGAATGGAAATAATACTGACTGTGGAGGCGGTAGCTTAGTGGCTAGCGGCAAACACATATTCATTCCCTATATGAACTTTTTGTTAACTTTTACCTGGATCTGGTTATATTCTGTAACTTCACTTGCTTTCCTTCATGTGAATTTAGAATATTGTGCTATCTTATGTTATCAGCAGTAAGTATTGAAATATATTCTTTTGTTTACACCAGGTTGAAGACGATTTAGAGAAGGTGAAGAATGCCTCCAGCCAGTCTGAGCTGCTAGACAACTTCCGCCTTTTTGGCAAGAACACAAGTGATCTTATTAACCAAGCAGCAAAGAGACAGAATGAGCTCAAGGATCCAAGGCTGCGAGATGACCTTGCCTCCGCTCGGGCTGTTCTGAAGAAAAACTCCATGATGCTCCTCACTGCTTCCAAGGTTTGTTCAGAGCCTGGCTGCTGCTTTTGGTCATCCAGCTTATGTTGTGGTGGGGGTGCAGCATGCTGAATTGTTTTGTATTATAAGTAAAGTTAAGGCATAGATAGGTATATAGATAGATAGATAGATAGAAGAACTGCATGTGTCAACACCACCGTGATTATGGCAATCCTAAAGTATGATTATGCCTTAAGGTGTGGAAATGAGACAGTGAAGTGTGGGAACAATTGACATGGAACTTGAAGACATTATCAAATATGTAAATTATCCTATATTCAATGAAGGCAGAAGGCCTATTATGATTTTTTATTATTAATTATTGAAATACATATGTAATTTTGTAAATTATAATTTTTCCATTTAACTAATGTAATCATGTTTTGATATTTTAGAAGTAGTCTTATAATTTTACAGGTGTCCATGGTTGCTGTAAGGCAGGAGGTGCTTCTAGTTATACTCATTACAATTGACAAGTGGATGTGAATGTTAAAAAGTGAGCATATACTGTATCATTTGTACTACTTTCACAGGCATACGTGAGACACCCTGAGCTTGCTGCTGCCAAGGCCAACCGGGACTTTGTGTTCAAGCAAGTGTGTGAAGCTGTCAACACTATAAGTGATGTAGCACAAGGCAAGGCCACAGGGGCAGGACAGATGCCCTATGAAGGTCCTGGTGAATTGGCATCAGCACTTGATGACTTTGACGTAAGTCTGAGATTATGCTCTTTATTGTCTCTAAAACTGTTGCATTAATTAATATTGTGATTTTCTTTTAGAATCCTATATAAACTTTTCCATAGTAAGAGAATACTACCTTGAAGAATGTATCATTATTAATTTGTTGTCATACACCTGTCTTATATACTCACCTTCTCTTACTTTCCCCGCATCTCTTTTTTCCTTTCTGCTTCTCTTTCCTTCCTTGTTTTTACCTTTTCTGCCTTTCTCTTAACCAAGAAGCTATGCATCACCTATCAGTAAACAGATTCCTTGGGATCAAAGAAAGTGTCCAGGGAGGGACTGAAAGTGATTGGGTCAGGTCATTCAACTTCTGTCGGAGGATTTGCCTTTTAGACACAGTCATATTCAAAGGGATCAAAGGTTTAATGTTTAAAGGCAAAAATAACCATGTCATCTGCTAGTCATGCAGCCATGTTAGTAGATTGAGCATCTGCTTATTAATCACCAGGAACGTATCAACATGGACCCACTCACGTACAATGAGGTGCGCACTCGACCTTCCCTGGAGGAGCGCCTTGAGTCCATCATCAGTGGAGCTGCTCTAATGGCTGACTCCTTCTGCACACGAGATGACCGTCGCCTCAAGATAGTAGAGGAGTGTAATGCTGTGCGGCAGGCCTTGCAGGACCTCCTAACAGAATATATGGACAATGTAGGCATTTGTTTTTGTTTACATGAATGCTGTGCTATTTTTTTTTCTTTTTTTTTTTTTTCTTTTTTAGTTATGCACTTAATGAATGGTTGCAAATGTTTACAGCTATTGAAGTGTTCAATCAATATTTTAATGAATTAGAAGTAGCCAAAATTGTTTTATGATTTTCCGTAGATGGGACGCAAGCAACCATCTGAAAATCTGGATAAGGCTATTGACCACATGTATCGAAAAACGAAGGATCTGAGACGTCAGTTACGCAAAGCTGTAGTTGATCACGTTTCTGACAGGTAAGTCTGGATAGGTGTGCTTGTTATGTGAGAAATTCATGTTTTGATATAAGTGATAACCCCTGTTGATTGCCTATGTGGGAACCTCTGGACCATATTGTAGGTTATATAAGTTCCTGAATTGATGCATGAAAACTGCAACATATTTACCTTGTGGACTAATATTATAGGAAGTCCTCCATTACCGTTTGTAACATGTTTTGTTGCCTTTTATGATCCGCAGGGATTATGGTGGTAGAATTCTTGTAACCCCCCACTAGAAGGCTAACACATATACACAAATGAATATTCATTTATGTCTCGCAGTTGACAGTAAACAACTGGACAATGAACTCTGCTTAGCTAGTGGTGATGGATTGTTTACATTTACACCTATCACTGTTTATTGTACTTATGGCTTAATTGGTAACATTTATACCCATCACTGGTTGTTGTGCTAGGCTCATTCATAGCCATTGGGATGTTATTGTTTGCTTCACAGGAGCTGCCTTGTGTAGGTCAACTAGCCTTTTGCAGCCTCCTTATTTTCTTATGTTCTCATTTTGCTTGGTTCTGCATCAGTTTCTGAGCCTTAGAAGTCCTGCACTACATTGGTGACAATGAAAAAAATGGTAACTGGCCATATATAGCCATTTTAAAGAGATATCTGTTACATTACTTGTCTTGCACTGTATAATTCAGATTCGTTCAATACTATATTTAAATTGCTTAAATTTTGGTCTTGGGATGATTTGTGATGAAAAGACTGATAATTACATAAGCTTGCGTGAAACAGAATTTTTGTTGGATGGACTCATTTTGTAGTGTTTTGGGTGATATTTAACATATGACTTATTTATCTTATTTTGTAATTTTTTAATCCAAGAATTTTAATCAATTCATATGTGGTGTTGTATGCTTTTCGCAGTTTCCTAGAGACCAACGTCCCTCTCCTTGTACTTGTGGAAGCTGCACGTAATGGTAATGAGAAAGAGGTGGAAGAATATGCTCAGGTTAGTTAATATTCATTAAGGTTTATCCAAAGATAAGGAAAATTATAAATTGATTTGCTTAAAATCTTTTGAGGATGCTGAAGCTATTTGGAATGATATTTTGGAAGGACATAAAATATAAATATATATAATATATATATATTATATATATATATATATATATATATATATATATATATTTATATATGATTTTTCCTGTGCACAGGTGTTTACAGAGCATGCCAACAAGTTGGTTGAGGTCGCCAACTTGGCATGCACCATGTCCAACAATGAAGATGGTGTCAAGATGGTAAGGTATGGAGCTGCACAGATAGAACAGCTGTGTCCACAGGTCATCAATGCTGCCAGCATTCTCTCTGCACGACCAAAGTCTAAGGTTAGATTGTATAATATTAAGATTTAAAAATTTTTCTCTATTCTTGCAGTTGCAATTCAAAATGCCTTATTGATGCCAATGTACTATATTTGGATTAAAAATTTTTTTTTATCTCAGGTGACACAGGAAAACATGGATGCCTTCAAAGATGCCTGGGAAAACCAAGTTCGCATTCTAACGGAGTCAGTTGATGACATTACCACAATTGATGACTTTTTGGCAGTATCAGGTATTACAGCAATTCTTACCTTAGTGTGAAAATTATTTGTTCTGAATTTGAGATTAGAATTGTAGCATCTTATCAGCGTCCAAATTTCTGTTTCATTTGACTTAATTCCTCAGAGAGCCATATCCTTGAGGATGTGAAGACCTGTGTGAGGGCTATCAACGAGGGTGACCCAGAAACTCTTGACCGTATTGCTGGGGCTATCAGGGGTCGCTCCACCCGTGTGTGTCATGTAGTAGCCTCAGAGATGGACAACTATGAACCGTGCATGTACACTGATCGAGTGTTGGAAGCTGTCAAGGTTCTCAGAGACCAAGGTGAGGATGCTATGGCCTGCTCACCTCTTCAGAAAATTACCTTTGTCATATTTCTCTGTAGTTGTTTGTCACTTTCCCAGAATAATATGGAATAATTCTATAAACTTTTCTTCGTGTTCTGGTTTTTAGTTTTTTAAAAGAAAATGTTATTTTGATCAATGAACAGTGGTTTCACCTTAAAAAATTGTAAATTAAATGAATATGGGGTCCATTTCTCTGGATACTTTTTTCACTTTCATCTTGAGTGACCTACTATGTATTCTGTTTAGTATAGTAAACAATATTATTAATAGTATTGTAAGCTGTTTGTTTCTGGTTTTGTTTTTCGTTTTGTTTCTGCTTGTATGTCCAACGCTTACTATGCCATTCCTCTGCAGTTCTGCCCAACTTCGCCCAGCGTGTGGATGTGGCAGTGGAGGCCCTCAGCAGCACTCCAGGGAAAGAGGTGGATGAAAATGAGTTCATTGATGCCTCTCACCTGGTGTATGATGGTGTAAGGGAGATCCGCATGGCTGTCCTCATGAACAAGGCTGATGATGAGCTGGATCCTGATGATGTGCTCATGGATGACTATCATACACTAGAGATCAGGAGCAAGTGTAAGTCTCCTCCTCTCCTATATATATCTATCTATATATATATCAGGCTGTCATCCCCCTTAAGGGAGGGTAGCCGAGACAAAGTGCGCATACATACACATGCACTTCTCTCACTTAGCCAGTGGACTCTCGAGGAGAAGAGATTGGTCCCCTGCTTCCATGTAATGAGGGTCGAAGCCTGAATATATTGTCATGACGAGGTTGCAGATCCCTTCAATTCACATGTTTTCCAAGCCATTTGGACATCACATGAGCACTAGAAGTTACATGTTGTAAAAGGCGTGTGATTTAATTTGATCTTACTTTCCCCTTGCAGCAAGTGCCCACACCGTGGAGACAACCATTGATGAGTACCCTGGTGTTAGTGGCATCACCACTGCAAGAGATGCCATGAGGAATCTCAGTGAGGAAGACAAAGATAAAATTGCAGCCCAGGTAAGGTGTTTGGTTACTGGTTTTTTATTTTTTACATTTTGATTTTGAATTTGAGATTAGTTGTATGTAAGACCATGGAGAGGAAAGTACAACATTCTGTAACATCCAAATTAATATTAAAAAGGTGATAAAATTATGGAACATCTTACATATTTGTGAGCAGTGAATTGAAAGATAAACATATATGTAGATGAGGTTGAAAATAGGGTATGCATGTAAAAGAAAATAGCTGGTCATGAAATATCAGAGCCAGAAAATTGTAGGAATGTTTAATGATAACGATAATTACTCTCCCCTCCCCGTTTGCACTTTGAAGGTATTTTTATGGTACTTTTTATATTTGTTTTAGGTTGAAAACTTCCGACTGGAGAAGTTGAAGTTTGACCAAGAAGTTGCTAAGTGGGATGACACTGGAAATGACATCATTGTTTTGGCCAAACACATGTGTATGATCATGATGGAGATGACAGACTTCACAAGGTACAGCTTGCCTTGGGAGTCATTAAGATTTTGACCTTTGGTGCATAGAATTACAGTGATTTTGAGACCCATTTTTCTTGAAGAAAGTGTTTTATTCATCATAAAATATGGTATATTATGCACTTCAATGTTCATGAATGCTGCATATTGTAACTACTTATTCAAAGACTTTTTTTTAACCCAGTTTGAAGAAAAAAAAAAAAAAAATATGCAATCATCTACAATCTCTGTAGGAAAAAAATCTTTGTAGAAGATGAAAAATACAGTATCATAAGATATGTAATTAATTTGTAGAATTGTCTGGTTGAATATGTTATTGCTCATTTTAGTGTTAGCATCAACTAAGTATGGTTCATATTTTGTGTGGTACTCCTCATTTTAATTTTATTATCAACCAAATACTGTTCATGTTTTGCAGAGGGCGAGGGCCTCTCAAGACCACTATGGATGTTATCAATGCTGCCAAGAAGATCTCAGAAGCTGGAACTAAGCTGGACAAGCTCTCTAGGCAAATTGCAGACCAGTGTCCAGAGTCCAGGACCAAAGATGACATGTTGGCTTACCTGGATCGCATTGCCCTGTACTGCCACCAACTCAATATCACCTCCAAGGTCAAAGCTGATGTTCAGAACATATCTGGAGAACTGATTGTTTCTGGGGTAAGTAATTATTTATACATCTTTACCTCTCTGCTTTCTCCATTCACTCCGTTCAAGGGAGCAAGTGTGACTGTTAAACTCCCCATCAGCACTCTTCATTGACTCAAGTGTTAGTTAACCCTTAAACAACAGCTATCATTACTGTAATCAAACCCTTCATTACCTGCTCAAATGGCCATTTTTCTAAACCAATGAAGGCTACATAATGTTTTTCATCCTTTCCTAAGGATTCCTCTACTTTATACTATAAGGCAGTATTACTTAGGTATATAGATATATTGACATGAAGTAATAGGTAATTGTGTTCTAACAACTTTTGTATAATGTCAGCTTGACTCTGCTACATCGCTGATCCAAGCTGCCAAGAACTTGATGAATGCTGTGGTCTTGACTGTGAAGTGTTCCTATGTTGCATCCACCAAGTACCCGCGGCATCAAGTCACCATCCCTGTAAGTATCTTAAGATTTGCAAAAGGTTATTTTTGTCAGTTAAATGCATACTTACTGTCAAATTGTTCTAATTTTAGAGTTGACATTTTCCAACTTCCATTGCTATTACAGGGTTTCTTTCTATTTATTTCCTCAAATGACACTAGCTCTAGTGATCCGACACACTTTTATGTAACTTTCCATGTCAAAAATGGTGATGGGAATCCTTGGTTTGGACACATGAAGAGAATGGAGGAGAACCAGTTGGTGAAGAGAATAGTAGGATCTGATGTGAGAGGTGTGAGGTTTAGAAGAAGGCCATGAACAGGGTGGATGGATGATGTGAAAAGAGCATTGAATGAAAGATTAATGTCTGTGGAGCGAGTAAGGATGATTGTGCGTGATAGAAGTGAATGGAGAGCTGTGGTGAATGCATGATTAGTGACGTGGCCTTGATGACCCTTGGAGGAGGTTTTCACGCATCTGATGTGACCCTGGGATCAAAATCATGGGGAAGGGAGAGGGCATGAGTTAAATATGAAGTGGCAGGGGTAAATCTTAGGACTTGTGGATACGACCCCCGCCATCGTCCCCATTTGTGTGACTTGGCAATAGAAGTCTGACTCCAGGAGATGAACTCACTGTGCACAACCTCACAAATATCAAATGTAAAATAAAATAAAGGAAAATGACCAAGCTTTTGGTCATGCTCTTGACCTGCCTTGCTTTCTTTGGTCTTGGTGAGTGTGGGCTCCTCCACTGCAAAGATGGCTGTTTGGTTTTTGGGTCATAGCAGTAGACCCAACTCTCGTCATCAGTAATGATTCTCGACAGAAGGTTGGGTCATCATATGCATGTTGACAAATCCTAGCAGATTTTGACACTGTCTTGCTTCTGCTTGGGAGTCAGGAACCCGGCAGCAATGTGGTGCTTGTTCAAATTGAACATGAGGATTGTATGAACTGTTTTGAAGGACTTTGACAATGTCAGTCAATTTGTTGATATAGATTCGATGATCCTGGCTCTTAAAGGGGAATAAAAAAACGGCTTACCTCTCATCATCTTCCAGTTATGACTGCCTGCCTCTCTTGAAATACGAATGCTACTCAAAATACCTCACCGTCTTATTGCTTCATTGTTGTAATTTGATGATTACCCGAATTTGATGTTTGCTTTCTTCTCAAGTTTGAGGTCTCTATTGGAGTTGCAAGTAAGCACGTGAACACGATCACAGAAACTAGTACAACACAGGTCCCATTGGTGATGGGCTGCCATGCGACATGTTGACTCAGGAGTTACTGCTTTCTCCTGTAGCATGCACATCAATTACCTGTTTTGTTCGTTTGCAATGGAAACTGAGGATTTGTGATCATGAAATTCCTCTCAAAGTTAGGTGTAGCAGTTCTAATAATAACAAACTCAAACTCAGAGAAGTGAATACTTATTTTTTCATGTGGTAAAAATGCATCTTTGCAGAGTGTACCCATGTTTAGCATATGTATCTCATAATTACATATTTTTCATATTTCTATAGCAGCCTGGAGTGAGATCAGCAGTAAGTAAAACTTGTTTATCTAGTTTTATCATTGTACTTCTCCATATTTTTGGAGATATCACTGTGATATTAGTGTTTTGTTGCAGAATACACATTGAATATAGGGGTGTTTAATTTTCTTTTTGCATGTCACAGGAAATAAACCAGCCTGTGTATGAATGGTTCAAAATAAGCTAATACTAGATATAGGCTACATAATTCATAACAAATAGTAATGACCATTAAATGCAATTTTGTACGAGAAAACTAAGTGACAAATATTTCCAGTGAACTTTTAACCATACTTTTCAATTTTGGTAGATATTCAGCAGAAATTCATCATGTGGTATGGAGATGCAGGCATGTAATAGGTTTTGTGTTTGAAGATTTGCATGAAATAAGATTTTTGCTTTCATGCACATGCTTATGTCTGTTGAGGCTGCACTGTTGTGATTAATTGAATTTGAAGTACAATTATTCAGCCCTCGATGTAGGATTTTCTGGTCACTTGTGAAGATGAATACTTCGAGTTTTAACTTAATTTTGTTGACTAAAAGTATTTTACTTTAATGTGCTTTTGAATGGCAGTTGGTCACTGTTGTATGTGATGAATGAAAAATTTGTTTTTAGGAAGAGTATATAATAGTGATTACCTTGAAGAGAAAACAGGTTATGTGAGTGGCGGAGAGACCATCAGAAAGAATATATTCTTGCATTTTTTTTTGTAAAAATTCCATCAAATACTGGTTCCATTTTTGTTCCAGTAACTCTTGATTGTAAGAGATTTATTCTTCACGCCATCCTTCATGGCAGGACGAAAGGTAATGCAAGGAGTGC
>JAPQNM010000003.1:4845632-4860632 GCA_029783475.1 Metacarcinus magister | reverse complement strand
AAACTTATTTACAACAAAGAATACATCATTATTGCACCTCTCTATCACATACAAATAGATGTTTGTATATAAGAATTTAATTAATGATAGAGAATTATTGAAAACTGTCCACGTGGAGGGACCATTAGAAAGACTCTTACTCTCAAACAAGGGACAATCACATGCTTGAAGGCAGAATGATATTTACATTGCAGTCGTGACTGTCATCCTAATCTAGGTGCTTTTTGAAAATGTAATAATTGGTATTACATGTCTGTTCACTAATGAAAAGTTTACAACAACCAGCACAAAATATACATATGGAAGTTTGTATTTAGATTGTTCTGATTTCCAGAATAATCTTCATAATGTTAAACAATATTGAAACATAAACAAATGCAAATTTTCCAAGCATCTTGAATCAAACATGACAAATATGACATGGCATGAGTGAAAACTTGTACAATGCTTCATGTTTGAGGATCAACTTATCCACCAAACATTAGCCTAAACATATATTTTCAGCTAAAAAGATTGTGGATCAACTTATGCAAGAATTTACTGTAGTTTCTTATATCTATAGGCAAATATAAATTTAACTCTGTATATTAAATGATTTTGGATTATGTTTCTTTACTAAAAGATCGTAGAATGTTTTTATTGTCTGAATATATTTTGTAAAATAATAATATTGATTATCATGACATGACATACATGCATAAAAACTTCAGTTTGACAGTACAATATTAGTTTAAGTTGTGTTATGCACATTGTTGTATGATTAAAAAATTCCCTTGCTTAATTTATAAAATATTCATCTCCATTGGAAAAAGTTGCTCACAAAATATCTGTACAACTCAAATTGCACTGCCCGTCAAAATTATTTTTAATCTACTATCTAAAGTTATGAGATATAACCAGTGTTACAACTTTTCATAAATGTAGCATGGTATTATGTGTCCTTGACTGAAGTTTCTAGTATGCACATATAATATATGACAACATCCACAGATATACAGTGTGCCATATGAATGTACATGTGTATTTTCTATGATTACAGTAGATAAAGACTATCATTTGTTGGTACAGGAAGTGAGCACAGGTGGGAGTTTACAGAAACCAGGGGTGAAGGTTCCCCATATTCCCCCAAAGCCAGTAGTATCACAGGGACAGGTAGGCCTACTAATGTGCTTGTTACCTTGCCTTGAGGACCCACTGTTTCCCAGAGTGTAGTGACCACTTTGTCACCATCCATGCCTTCTGTTACTCTGCCAACTGCCCTACCAGTGCTCTCCTTAGTTGGATAGGTGCTGGTTTGGAGACTGCATGGTTTTGTATATTTTATGGATTGTGTGTGTTTTGTTGTGCTTTTTTTTCATTTGCACTGTTGAACCAGCTCAAATTGATAATTTTATGATTTTTGCTCACATTTACTTGAAATAAGAATGTAGAAATGGGCAATGATGACTAATGCAAAGTATTGATATTAATATATCTTGCTTACATTGATGTAGAAATTGGTTGGTGCAGTCATGTTTCATTTACTGTAAAAAGGTATTGGTTGCAAAACAAACATAAGTGAATGTCAACCATACACCTCGTAAATTTGAAGAAATATAATTTGGTGATCATGACAGAATGTCCAAGGAATCTAGGTGTTTGATGGGTAGAAAGCTTAAGCAAATAATCAGAGTTACAACAGTCCCGCCCCATCAAGTTATAATTGTTAGATAATTTTCAATCAAACATCTTTGTGGCGTAGTGGTTAGTGTTTCTAGCTGGAAATGAGGAAGAATTAAGTGTTGGCCAACTACATTGTGCACAGCTGCTCATCCTTCCTTGTTGTAAATGTGTTCCTACGGAAGCATTAGTAATAAGGTAAATCATGATGGCACAGTCCAAGGCATTAAGATGATGTGAAGATGGAGAGGATTGTTGTAAAGACAAACTTAATGTATAGCTTTGCCTGTACTGTTTTACTCCCAAAATATTGACTAAAATCCACAGCAGCTAATTATTACTGGAAAAAAAACAATTGCATCTACTGGTGGCTGAACTGATTAGTTAAATAGACTTAATGGATAGCTGAGAGAAATACTTCAATATCAAGAGTTGAGGGGAACCAATCCATATATCTCCAAGCACTATGAAGATAAAATTTAAATTCATAAGAAAATAATATCTAAAGGAGAACCAGTCAATTATATGTTGCATTTTATTGATATTAAAGTAAAGATTTTTTGATGTCTAAAGCTTACGGAGATTTAAGCATTACATTTTTGTGGCATAGATTGCAAGGCATAGAAGGGGATGGAAGAGTAATGTCTCCCTGAACCCTGCCGTGTCTTGTCTTGGTTACCCCCTATAGAGGGTTAACAACCTGGTATATAGATAGGTATAGATAGATTAAAAATTAGCACACACACACACACACACACACACACACACACACACACACACACACACACACACACACACACACACACACACACACATACACACACACACACTGGACTGAATACTTAGAAAGAGAAGGAATAATAAAAGATAGACAATTTGGATTCAGAACATTAAGCTCATGTGTCACAAACTTATAAAGTTTTTACTCGAGTAATAGATATAACATAAAGAAAGAGACGGATGGGCGGATTGCATAATTATATTTAGACATAAAAAAGGCATTTGATAAGGTTCCGCACTGGAGATTACTTTAGAAGTTGGAGCACATTGGAGGATTGAAAGGAACATTAATGAACTGGATGGAAGACTACCTGGAAGGAAGGGAAATGAGAACAGTAGTAAAGGATGAAAAATCTGAATGGCGGGAAGTAAAAAGTGCATTACCACAGGGATCAGTTTTGGCACCAATAATGTTTTTAGTATATGTAAATGACATGACAGAAGGAGTAAGAAGTTACATAAGTTTGTTAGATGCTAATAATTGACCATTATGGGATCGTGCCTCACTTAAATAATTCTTTAATACCAGCATCTTTGTAAATAGGATGCATACTTGTGGCAAAATGGAAATAATAAGGCAGAGACTTGATATCAGATAGTGCATTAAGGGAAGATGATGCAGAACTCAATCCCTGCCCTTAGAGTGGAGAATGAAAGGTTTTGCTTTTAAAGTTTTCATTTGTGGAGTGTTAGCATTTTAGTATCAAAGATTTAATTCTGCATGACATATGTTGTTAAGAAAATTTTAAGGTGACATTGAAAATACTCTGTGACATAACATATCATCCACCAGGATTATTCATCAGATTTTCTTTTTTCAAAATGTAAATTACATTTTAAAAATGTAAATGCTATATTTAGATTGGTGAAATAATGAACATTCATATATATTGATTAAGATTGGTGGAAGCTATGCAGTGAAGTAGGGTTGATCATTTTTATTTACAGGTTATTGCTTAACCTAATTTGAGGACAGTAATGCCTCATACTCTTCTTAATGTTTTACTTTTGAACTCATGATCTGCGATGTGGAATGGAGAATGTTTTTTTAATTTTTTATACACAAACATGGTCTCTCTTTATAACCATATAGTTTGGATTTGTAAGATCGTTTGATTTTCTTCTTTGTATCACACTCAATACAAGAGTAGTCCTTCAAATGGTTGGTGTCAATACAGTTTCATATATCACTGTATTATTTCAATATGAGAATAAGGGCTTCTCATTATACTTACTTGTCATGTTCAGTAAGAGTTACGTAGCATAATAGAAAGTAGCTTGTCTTAGTTTCTCCTTGTTTTGGGGAGACTTAAAGGAATTTCAGATTAATAAGTAAAATATGAGAGATTGCATATTGAACCCTCAGAAGTAAATTTTCTCATTTCCTCTCTTTTTGTATTGATGTACAAATTTAATTGGTGTTTTCCTAAGTTACAGTATAGAACACTAAGTGATGATTTAGATTTCAGCTATGTATAACTCATATTCACTCCAATTTTACAGTCACCAATTGTTGTGTGGAAGATGAAGGCTCCAGAGAAGAAGCCTTTGGTGAGGCGCGAGAAGGCCGAAGAAGTGCGAGCAAAGGTTAGGAAAGGCAGCCAGAAGAAGCCTGTATCTGCCCTGAAAGCTCTTGCTGAATTCCAGAGTCCAGCTGATGCAATTTAGATCAGTTTTCATGTAACAGAAAAACACATATGAGGATGTGATGGAAGGTGTGTTTTGGGGGCCTAGATTCCAATTTGGCCTTTTATGTAGTTGCCCACATACTGTGATGGCCAACTGTCCCATGTAAGGTTAGTTAGGGAAGGAGGCACATTTATTGAATTAAAGTATGTAGTTTTGGCACAGTCCACCCTTACACAAGTATAATTGCCTTTTTTTATTCAGTTTAGTTCCTGACACAACACAATATAATATATGTAGTTAGATAAATATTTAATCATATTTTTTACACCAAAGGCAGCATATGTTTAAACATGCATTCCATGTGTGATTTATGTAGTTTCACATTGTCAGCCTATGGACAATGCCTCACTATCCAACAGTATCGTAAGATTTCATATTTTCCTAATGATTCTGCCCTTATGCCCAGTATATTGCCCACATGAAATGAATGTTTCGAGAAAGAAAAAGTAGAGAAAGGTGTGGTATAATGAGATTGATGTGGTTAATTGTGCTATCATATCTATAGCTGAAAAAGTTAATTTCTATGATATTGTATAATATCTCAGAATATTTATATAGGGTCACTTCTAGCATTTGAGTAACTGAGGTCATTATATATGTATTGTTTGCTTTCCGATACTTGCTTCATACTGTATTTTTTCAAATATTGATAAATTTAGCCTTTACTTTATTTTCTTAAAATTGGTCAAATATACTGCATACCCTGAGCCTTCTTTCTAGCATAAACTTGCTGATTGGACTCATTTGCTGAATGGATAAATAGAGTACCAAGAACAAGAGTAAACGGGTTGGAATGACCAACTGCATCCTCACCTCATTTCCTTCTCTTTTCTGTATTGAATATCTAAATACATAATGTGTGTGTATATATATATATATATATATATATATATATATATATATATATATATATATATATATATATATATATATATATATACATATATATATGTAAATTATTATCTTATTATATTATTATTATTATTATTATTATTATTATTATTATTATTATTATTATTATTACTATTATAATAATTATTATTATTATTATTATTATTATTATTATTATTATTATTGTTATTATGATTATTATTACATTCTGTACCTATTCTATACTCGGTGAACAAGGGTTGAAATTTAAGAAGAGAAGGCCAAATTGTATTGAATCCCTGGTTGGGTGGAGACAATTTTGGGTTTTCTGCTTAAATGCTGTAACCCTTATTCACTGAGCAGAGAATAGGTTTGGGCCATAAACTGAGGAGTTGTGACATTGCAACTGGGTATGAGTAGGAGGCCAACAATCTTGCCCTCCCCTGAAGTCTGCTTCCAGGTGTATGTCAGCAGTTATCACTCTCACCTTCTGTAGACACGGCTCACTCAACTGAGCAAGCCACAGCATGTACGTTCAGCCTCGCTGTTTCACCTGTGTGTGCATATAACTTATGGAGGAATATATAAGAATAGCATTCAGTTTTCTAGATGAATAGATGATGATGCAATTAATTGTATCAATGCCCAAGGTTGGAATATACAACAGTGGTATGGTTGCCATAAAGAAAGAAATATTTAAGGATGATCCCAAGTCTGAGAGATATACCACGTGCAGATATATTAGCAAGATTGGATCTCACAACTCTGAAGAAAAGAAGGGAGTGAGGAAACCTTAGTGCAGTGTATAGAGCTTTGAAAGAAAGGGGAAAAAGTAAATAGGCAAGATCTATTTGTATGTCACTCAAGAGTTACAAGAGGTGATAGAAAATCAAGTTGGAAAAAAAAACCCTTGTAAGGATACTTAAAATATAGCTTTCCATACAGAAACATTGATATCTGGAACACCCTAGCTATAGAAGTGGTTCTTGTTGAAAATATACATAAATTCAAAGTTAGGCTAGATAATAGTAGATATAAAGATTAGAGACTGTACAGTACAAGCATAACTCTTTTTCTGTATGCTACAACTAGGTAAATAAAAGAACACACACTTCCAGAATGGTAGATTTGGTGGCCTCTCCTTCCTGACCACGAGGTTACAACTTTGCACCAACTTTGGTCAATATTTGCTCTGCTCATCAACAGGAGCTTGGACATGAAAGGTCCACCAAGATAGTTACCTTGCCAGGGATTCAAACCCCAGACCTCTTGGATGTAAGATGAGTCTTTTAACAATTATATCAGCAAGATGATATATTGATTATTTACCTTTTTTTTTTATTCAGTTTTAAATATGCCCAGGAAAAAAGTATATACATATACTGAAGTCTTCACACCAAATATTTATATTTTTCAATGTTTCATAAATATTGAGTAAATAGGCATTTTTCATTGTAGACAACCAGTAAAAAAAGGAGTCTGACCTATTTCACTATCTTCAAGTAAATAGAATGTTCACCATTGCACTTTTTACTGGTAGGTAACAATGTTGAATGATAGATATTTATTTATCATTATTATTGTTAAGCATTACATATTTTATTCTAATCATGTAAAACTACTGTTTTTATGAAGGTGCTAAGTAGAAACAGCGCTATCACTTTATAATGGTCATGGAAATATTGTTCAATATTTGTGTTCCACTGTATGAAATTAGCTCCACCATACCAATGGGATCTACCTCTTCCTTAATGGAATATGTTTTCTAACCAAATAGTGTTTCTTATGCGTAACTAATGATTAATTCTATGAAGTATGAATTTGAATGTGGCATGATTTTCTACACTGGCAGGAGTTAGTCATCTGTATTATGTCTTTTCCAAAGCTATCTCAGTCTTATCTTCTCTGACCTCTCACAAGAGCTGTATTATGTCTGGGATTTGTATTAACTCTTCCATATTTGAATGTATCAGCTTATGATGCAGTCTTGAGTGTGTAGCTGATTTACTTCTTAGAGACTTGAGAATTATGTTGAATGAATGATGACTGGCACTGAACTTAACCTCATTCGCAGATGAATCCTTTTGTCAGGTCAGTTATTGACTTGATACATTGTGTAGCATTGGGGCAGCTGCAGGTCATGCTGAGGGTGATGTCATCCTCAGGATAAACTTAACATGATCCAACTCTTGGTGGGTCTACATGAAGACAGTCCCAGTTTGAGGTGATGGCTGGGTCTGACAATCATTGGCGCTATACTGATGATGTGAAATTATTGGTGTCAAGCACTGGCCCTCAGGTGGACTTGCTGTTGTGAAAACCATCATACTTTGTACTTAGTTCTCTTTGAAGTGGTCAGTTACTGCTTATGGCTTTATATGATATATCCTCTCTGCTTAGTGTGGAAAGCTGGAGTATTTGGAAAAATAAATCTAGTGTTAATCATTTAATTTCTTATATAAACAATTTTGTTGAAAGCAGAAACATTGAGAGGAACCATTAGGTCAAGAGCTCAGTTTTACTTTATCACACCAAAAGTCACACTAATAATGGTAAACCCTTCTAATAGACTTGCTATTGCTGTTTTCTTGTATGTATGTGATAAAGAATAATGGTCTCAGTATGTGAAAGTGATTCTATATTGATGCACTTGCATATCATTTAGTTGTATATGATGGCTAACTGAAAATAAACTAGTTGGGCAGCTTTTGTATATTTTAGAGTAAATTGTGAGTAGAATATAAGTAACTTTAGTGGAAGGCACCAAAGAAATTACAGCATGATGGTCATGAAAAAATGTTTACAGGGTAAGCAGTGCATCATAATTTGCAGTAGAATTTATTAAACATAATTATGCAAGCAGTTTTCCATTTGAAACAAAAACATTCCTGACATGCAATCCCGTGCTCATTGAGCGAAATAGCCTGTGTTATGTTTCATAGTTGAAGAGTATTTATCTCTTGTTGGTTAAAAACTTTGCAATTTGCCTCATGATATTGTCATGGTAATTGTGAATTATCATTCACATAATATACCTCCACACAAAAAAACTATATTTTTTTCAAAGTGTTTAAAAAAATTATATTCTAACCTGTATTCTCAGCATTATATAATTACTTTAATGTACTTTGGGTGCCAAAATATATAGTAAAGAAGACAACAGACAACAGTGTTTCCTTCCTAAAGAAGAAATTGTAGTTATGTGACAAATTTTATTAATTTATTTTTTTCTTATTTTCTTAGCCCTGCAGTGGGGGCTTTGATTTCTTAACTTCCTTCATGTATCCACTCGACAACTATCACCTCTACTTCGATGACACACACCTGTCCTTTTCTTCTACACAAAACATCATTGGGTTATCCTTTACTAAAACTCTTAACTGGAAGTCTCATATCTCTTCTCTTGCTAAATCAGCTCTTAAGAAGTTAGGTGTCCTGTGTCGTCTCCACCAGTTTTTCTCCCCCTACCAGTTGCTGACTCTGTACAGGGGCCTTATCTGCTCCTGTATGGAGTTGCTAAACAAGGTCGAGTCAAAAGCCTTTCGTCTTATTCACTCCCCTCCTCTTACTGACTGTCTTCAACCTCTTATACTCCGCTGCAATGTTGCATCTCTTGTTATCTTCTACTATTATTTTCATGCGAACTGATCTTCTGAACTTGCTAACTGCATGCCTCCTTCCCTACCACGGCCTCACCACACAAGACTTTCTACTCACTCTTATCCCTATTCTTTCCACCTCCCTAATGCAAGAGTTAACCAGTATCTTTACTCTTTCTTCCCTTCTACTGGTAAACTGGAACACTCTACCTGAATCTATTTCCACCTTCCTACGACTCGATACACCTGCAACCCTAATTTGGCCTCCTTTTTTTGGTTACTCTCTTTTTTTTTCCTTAGGGAACCGGCAATACAAGTGGATCTTTTTTTTATTATGTGTTTTATTGCCGTCGGTCTGTTCTCCATTTACATAAAAGAAAAAAAAACAAAAAAAAAAAACAAAACAAGAACTCTACCACTGTATTCCTTATGGTTCGTAAAAAGCGACAAAAGAGACGGAGCGAGGGATCTGGGAAGACCCTCCTCTGTATTCTATCCTATGAAAAACATGCAAAGAAGGGGAGGGAAGGGTAATGTCTCCCTGAACTCTGGCATGTCTTGTCTTGGCTACTCCCTTTTAGGGGGATAGGATTTGCGAGTTTGATCCTAGCACACGGCAGCTTCTTGGTGAGGGGTAATGCTCTCTCGTTTATATCAAAACTATGTAGGCCATTGTTACCTAGTTCGGGAGAATTATTTAAGCAGCTTCATAGTTAACTCATGTCTTCTCCCTCTACACACCTCATATGATCCAAGAGTCAGGCCAGATGCACGAGAACCTCTTCTAAGGGTCGTCTAGGCTGCGTCAATCATGCATTCACCACTGCTCTCCATTAACTTCTATCACACAATCACCCTTCATCTCTCACTTGGCACTCTTTTTACACCGTCCTCTCAACCTCACACCTTTCATATCAGATCTTACTATTTTCTTTACTAACCAGTCTTCTTTTCTCTCCACAACACACACTGCTTTGCTTAACCAACCAACTCCCTTGTAACACCACTTTTCATTTGCACCTCCTCATTTCTCACCTGGTCTATATGCGTTACTCCTAAATATTTATAACATTCCACCTTTTCAAGCAGTTCACCAATCAGTTGGGGGAGGTGGTGGTCTAGTGGCTAGTATGCGGATGACAAGCTCAGATTCCCGAGTTTGAGTCTCACGACGGGCTGGCCACTTTTCTTTAAGAAAACTGCTAAGTGGCCAAAGATCACCCACATGCTGATATCAACACTATCCTTGACTGGGACTGCAATTTCAAATGAAATAAAAAAACTTTCATCCTTCTACCACCCTTGTGCCTTTTATTACTTTACTCTTATTCTCATTAACTTTCAAATTCCTCCAACACACTCGTCCAAAATGTTCCACCAACTAGGTAAATACACATCCCTGACGTATTCCTACTCAAACAGGAAACCACTCACTCATACTATTTCCCACTCAATGGTATAATTAGTATTTATAATTATATAATTATTGGCAACATTTGTTTTCTTTGAATTTTGATATATACTCCCAAGAAAACAACTTACATGTGCGTGGAAGAGATTAAATGGTAAAAAAATGTTGCATAAATGCTAGTGTAGGTACAAAAATATGTATAACCGTAGCAAATAAACAGTTAAATAAGATATCCCCAACGTTTTTTTTGGTTAAGGGGAAGCTCTACTCGGGAGTTTTACATTGATATACACAAACGATTCTGACACTCATTACCGTCGCAAATAAATAGTTAATAAGATATCCACATTCCCCATCTCCCAATAAACATGAGGACATGTGGGAATGAAAGGTTTTTTGGGCGGGTGTGAAAGTGAAGTTTTACCCAAATCTAACCTAACCAGGGTAAACCTATTGGCGCCACAGGTTAGACATATATAAAAATAAGGGGTATTTCTATACAACTACTGCTCCACCTCTTTATTATAAATATGAAATCTTACATACTATACATAGTGTACTCAACACATCTGTGAAAGTTTCAGGCGGTGCTCACCATTATTTACCTCGCAAAACGTCTTTGAAGTTAGTTAGGTTATGTTAAGTTATGGTTAGGTTAAGGTTGTTAGGTTAGATTGCGGTTATGTTAAGTTAGGTTAGGTTCGGTTATATAGCATTTTTACATTTTATTACCCAAACCCAGAACAAATCTAAGTTGCGAACCCTAACTTTTAGGTAATAAAATGTAAAAATCTTATATAATCGAACTTAACTGAACCGAACCTAACCAAACTTAACCTAACCATAACATAACCGTAACCTAACCCAGCAGCCTTAACATAACCAAAACTTAACCTAACCATAACTTAACATAACCTAACCTAACTTCAAAGACGTTTTGAGGGGTAAATAATGGTGAGCACCGCCTGAAACCTTCACAGATATGTTGAGTACACTATGTATAGTATGTAGGACTTCATATTTATAGTAGAGGTGGAGCAGTATTTGTAAAGAAATACAAAAAAGTTTATATATAGTATATATTTTTTATACATTGAAAAGGTACTGGCTAAGGGACAACAAAAATACGTTAAAAAAATCCCTCTTGTCGCCATCCTGTAAAGACGACAGTAGGAGAAATAGAAGCAAGGGATGGTCTAGTTAACAAAGGTGTCTTGACACTCATCTTTTGAAAGAATTCAAGTCATAACCAGGTAATAAGGCACTTAATAAAGGCAGGAATAAAATGTCTTAATTATAGACTATCAAACAATATCAGAAATATAATGAAAGAATCAGCATGTGCACTATTTTAACCCAAGACACTTTGTATTAACCTCGCGGCTCATTAGACCTGAATCTACTTTTCAAGAATCTAATGGGGTTTTCAATAACACATTTAGTTATATAATTTTTTTTTATTGTACAATAAGCAGGTTGCTGATAATTATGGGTGCCGTTGTCGCCCTAAATGCATCAGGTAATGAAAGCTGTAACTCTCAACACTTCCTCGGAGAAGTGACTAGTGGCTGGGCAGCGACTGGCCTCTCATTGTTATTATTTTGATCCAGCGAATCCAAAACAGATTCTGATGTTCTATTTGTACCCACCGAATCCAAAACGGATTCGGATTCAGAGCAGAATCCGGAGTAGATTATTGGGAACAAATAGAAGAGGCCTTATGTGTGGAGTAACACGTATACATCGATTGAGAAATGAGGACGATCGAAGGAGAACTGGTGTTACGAGAGAGTTGGGTGGGCGAGGAGAGTGTTTTGAGATTTGGACGCATGGAGGGAATGGAGAAGAATTGGTTGGTGAAGATTTGATGTGAGAGGTGTGAGGTTGAGAGGAAAGTCACAAACAGAATAGATGAACGAGGTGAAAAGAGTGTTGAATGAAAGATAAATATCTGTGGAGAAAGGAAGTATGATAGTGCGTGACAGAAGTGAATAGAGAGAAGTGATGAATGCATGATTCATGACGCGGCCTTGACGACCCCTGGTCATCTTAGTTTTGGAAACGTTACCATTAGGATTACTTCAGTATCAACAAAAGATGAAAAATAAAAAAAATTCTAGTTTTAAATGGCTAGGTACAATTTTCGTTGTAAATTGGTTTTATTAAATTACTTACTATGAAAGAATCACCGTCAATAAGCTACTGTAACGAAATTGGAGATGGTTCGGAACCCTGAAGTGAGCAGTGTTCACTGAGCACCAGTACCAGGATCGAGTAGTGGTCAGTGGTTATTCAGGTGTGTTGTGTCGTGCTGACTTTATCATTACCGTGTAGTGATCCCAACTCACCAACGAGACGGGTTAAGTTGTACACGCTTCTCTGAATGCCTCTAAGACATTATGGACAGTGCTGCTTGCTGCCTAGTTTAGTGCAAGGTAAGAAATTACGACGTTCGGTTGGCTGGTTGAGTGTTCCTCTACTCCCTAGGAATTGTCCCCGGCAATTCAGTGTTTACTGCTCACACCCATCCCTGGTAAGCCTCCTTTCACCCTTTGTGTTTATGCTATTATAATCGATGGATCTTTATTGATATGCCGGTGTCACAAAACAAAGTGGGACCGAAGCACTGTGACATTGCGTCCTTTGCGCATGCGTGGCCCGGGAGCAGACGACTGACATCTACCAAGAATTAAGGACCAAAATTACGTCCAATAAAACACGATTCACTCTCTTTCCTGCACATATAGTGAACAACTATATCAAATGTTTCATTATCTATCAATTTAGACAAACAATACCTCAAATAATGTCATAATGAGTGTGTTCCCTGTCCTTCTCTGGCGGTCTCGTGTGAGGACTAATTATAGACTAATTATTAGAACAGGAAACACGCTCATAATGACATTATTATAGTATTTTGAGGTGTTGTAGGTGTCTAAATTGATAGATGATGAAATGTTTGATATAGTTTTTCACTATATTTGCAGGAAAGAGAGTGACTCGTGTTGTATTGGACGTAACCTTATTCAGTCGTCTGCTCCCGGGCCACGCAATGCGCAAAGGACGCAGTCGCAATGTGATTGTTTTGGTCCCATTTTGTTTCGTGACACCAGAGTCGCAGTATAATTGTAATTCCAATCTTAAGTCCTCCAAGCCGCTACTACCTTCATACATATCGCCAAAATATAAGGCAAACTAAGAATTTCTTTACAAATTGGGTTGAAAAAAAAAACTTGATTTATCGATGTATACCAGTTAATAGTCCATAGCGGCCCGGTAGTGTAATTGTACTCATGATGGTGATGATTGTGGTGTTGGTAGTGGAGCAGCTATGCAAGCACCACCACCGGCAGCTATGTTCTTTTGGTGTTGTTTTCCGGCGTATTCATTGTATGCTGCATGGTGTACAGGGGCTCACAATCCAATTTTTCTGGCTGGCTATTTGTCAGGTTTTGCGCAGGCAGGTGGCACAGAGAGAGAGAGAGAGAGAGAGAGAGAGAGAGAGAGAGAGAGAGAGAGAGAGAGAGAGAGAGAGAGAGAGAGAGAGAGAGAGAGCAAAAAATATCCCCTGAGTACTCGTGTGCGGCGTCTCTGCTTTACTTGATAGCCCCGACAACCCTTCTCGCTCATCCTCATTTATACGATGTTTTATGGCAGAAAAAACACCTGTCGTTAGCGCGCCGTGGTGTCGAGGGAAGAGGGGCTGTGGGTGGGCCTGCACGGGGCTGCGGCAGCATGTGGTGGAGGGAGGCAAGCAAGGCCCCATAAATCCCCGTGACCCGCCATAACCCCATGAAATATTGCGGTGTCCCTGCTCTTCCCCCATCCATACGTCCCCGTCCCACCCCATCCCTTTGCAGCGCCCCCGAGGACCTGCCAATTCATCAGGAGGGTTGCCTAACGAGGTATTATTACTTTTTCGTTGCCCTTCACTCCACCAGCGAACCACCAGCCTTCCTCTACCTAGCCCTGCTCTTCTTCATTAGCCCAGCCTTCCTTCATGCCTCCCCGCCTCCCCGCCTCCCTTCCCCTGGTATATACACGCGTGATTGGTCCTCCGATGAACCATGGGCGTTAGCGGATTGGCTGTCGCTGGCACCTGTTATTGGAAGGAAAGTGCAGTTCATTGGGCGAGGGAACGCTCAATTACGTCACTCTCCTTGGGCAGCTGGGATTAGAAAGTGGCGTGATTGGTGCCGAAGCGATCGCGTACCCCGCATTACATCATCTTGGGGTGATTGGTTTAACAACGAAGGTCCTGAGTCACTCGATTGTTATGGAGGATAATTGACCGGGGCCTCTTACCTCATGGCCGGGATGCTGTGTTGCACTGCTGCCTCCCTTTACTGCCTTCTGGTAATACATTTAATCGTATATACGCTCAACGCTGTTTAGTACCATAATTATTACATATATCAGGTTGGTTATACAGTAACATACCACCATGTTTTTCTTTACGGTTGCAGTCCATCGTCATGTTATAGTACATACGTGTAGCTTTAGTCTGCCCTCGTCATCCTAACTTGAATTTTCTGTTCTTAACTTTCGACCTCCACTCAGCCAGAACTAGACGTAGAGAACTGAACAGATGGTTACTTGTGTTTAAGGATTGGTACAGAGATGAAGAATAGACAGGAATAAACCTAGAAATCTTGAATATTCTTTTGTAATGACCAGAAGCACCGTCTCGGTAGGAATGTGAATGATCCACCGCGCGGGTAATCACCAATCACTATCTAATATAAAACAGTACTCTGCTAACCACCAGATAACTGCATCATGTTACACGTAGTTCTGATTGACTTACCTGGTCGTAGTCATTCAAGTATCAGGAAAATCTGTCTTTCAGTGGTGACGACCTACTTTGAGATGACCAATCATCATAATTTTACGGTGTGTACTATATACAACATCCAAACATTTCTTGGCTTAATGTACTTCCGTAATTTTTCTACCATCTCATTGTAATTCAATTATCGTTTTTTGTTTTTA
>JAPQNM010000003.1:4838132-4840632 GCA_029783475.1 Metacarcinus magister | reverse complement strand
ACCATCACCATCACCATTACCATTACCATTAGCAGGAAGTGACCTAACTCCTTCATTCTTTATCCTCTTCTTTCTCTCTTTTTTTCATTTATTCTTTCCTTTCTTTCTTTTTTTCTTTTTTTTTTCTTTCTTTTTTTTCTTTTTTTCTTTCTTTCTTTAGCTCTATCTCTCTTTCTCTTTCTCTTTTCTCCTGTTTAATGAAGTGTAAAACTTCTTCCTTCTTCCTTGTAGTTTCCTTTTCCCGTCTTTCATTACGCTCATTTCCTCGTCCTATCCTTTCCTCCTCTACCTGTTCCTGTTTACTATTCTATAATTGATGCTACTACTACTACTACTACTACTACTATTACTCTCTCTCTCTCTCTCTTTTTCTCTCCTCTGAGGGAAGAAGCAGTGATGCGAGAGAGAGAGAGAGAGAGAGAGAGAGAGAGAGAGAGAGAGAGAGAGAGAGAGAGAGAGAGAGAGAGAGAGAGAGAGAGAGGTAAAGAGAGGTAAGGGAAGGTGAAATAGGTCAAGGGAGAGAAAGGAAAACCAGAATGAGTGATGTACTATGCAAGGAGGGAGACAAACAAACGAGGAGGAGGGGAGAGGAACAGAAGATAGGTGAGGGGAAAGGGGAATGAGAGGGGAAAAGAAGAGGATAAAAAAAGGAGAACAGAGAGATTATAAATAGTTAAGGGGAGAGAAATGAGGGAGGACATATTTAGATACACACCAAGGAACAAACACATTCAATAGAAGTAGTCGTAGGAGTAGTAGTAGTAGTTGTAGTAGTAGCAGTAGTAGTAGTGGTGATGGTATAATGTGTGTGTGTGTGTGTGTGTGTGTGTCTGGTCTATTGGGGAGTTCAGTGTAGTTTGGTCTGGTACCGTTGGGTCTCCGCTATGCTCGTTCCTAGAATCGTCTTTTCATATTACTTCTATACATTCCTGTAAGAGACGTATGTATGGGGCATAACTTGAGAGACGTCTTCAAAGTTAAGGAAGTTATAGTGCATGAGATTGTGTGGATGGAGTGGCAATGAGGAGTTGGAAGCGACGAGTGAAATCTGAATTCTTGGGTACAGCGTCAGGAAAGGCTCACCGTCTTAATCTCAAGCTCCAGTGAGTTCTTATCAACCCCATCAAGTTTAAAGGACCATTTTTTCAGCCTGAAGTGATGTCACCTTCAATCTAGTTCTTAGTATAGGACTATGTAGAAAAAGAGAAAGACTTTGTGATTACTGTGTTATGGTTCCTTATTTAATTCTAGCGTGACGCGGTGTATTGGATAAGTTACGAATGCAAGGCTGGTAACGCGAGCTGCTGCACCACTGCGATATCATTGTTACTCTTTATTGTCTTGATATTTACGTTGTGCTATGAATAGTTAACTGTGTCACGTCATTTCGTGCAACATTGTGGCGTTGGGCGTAAACTAGTAGCGTATTCAAAGTATTTGTTTATTTTGTTTTACTTACGAGTTTATTTTTGGTACAGCATTGCATCATCTGAAGGGGATGTGTTGTGAGGTGATAAGGGTTGTGTTGTATAGTGATATTACGATGCTTTGTGCCTCGTTGTATATTGAGTGTTTGCATCAGTGCGGTGTGTGCTGCGTTGTGTCGTGGTGCAGCTACCACCACTACTACTACTACTACTACTACTACTACTACTACTACTACTACTACTACTACTACTACTACTACTACTACTACTACTACCACCATGTACTACTATGCAGCTGGTGTTGGTGCTGCTGATGTAAATAAGCAGACTTTTGTAAAACCAGAGACCATAATCCTATCTAAAGATCACACGAGAAGGCACATCACGGACAAAGAAGGAAATTGAATTCCTTAAAACTTCGGTTCAACATTCGTAAAGAAGAGATAAAAGAAGATTAACAAACACTTTTCCAGTTGTTTTCACGTTCGCCAGAGCAGCGATGAACCTCTGTCTTGGCTGAGTGATGCAGTCTATACGTTCTCTCACCGGGTAATATCCTGCCTCGTATACACACAGAGTCACGGCTTTTACTTCAAGAGGCGCCTTATTCATGCCTTCCTTTCCGCATGCACTGATCGGGGATGATGCCTCACTGCTATGATAACCATGACCTGCATCAGGGTGGACTGGGGCGGCGTACTGTTTATCTTTTTGATGCAGCTTGATGGGTTTTTTCTTCTGGAATGAACCGTTAACAAGGTAGCAAGACAAGAGACGCCTCACACTGCCCTATTCTGAGGTACTCAATCTGCCGGGCGGCGTGAAGATTCGCGCCTTAACGACCCCTCCCTTTAGGCCACGGACCTCACTGCCGCCCTATCAAACTTAGATGGGCCTGCGACGTGAACAGCTTGCCCGCCCACCGCCCACATGCCTGCTCACCGTGGCCTGGCTTCTGTGTCCAGGGAGCAGTTGTGGTGCTGCGACGACTTACCAATGAGTTTGTTGGTGAGTGAGGGGGCGTGGTGTTGATTGTGGTGTTGATCAGGTGTGGTGCACTGCCAGGGTGGTGT
>JAPQNM010000003.1:4820632-4833132 GCA_029783475.1 Metacarcinus magister | reverse complement strand
AGAAGTAAAATGAAAAACAAAATATTGAAGACGCATTCCGTATGTTAATAAGGTGTATTTCCTAGTTTATCTTCACCGTTTTTATTGTAGAACATTTCACACACAACACAGCGTCACTATGTTGGTGTGAACACATTCAGAAACTGTGAATGAACAAATTCAGTAAAGCTTGATACTTCTAAACTCCCTGCAGCTGGTGGCAAGCGTCGTCTATTTGTTTGTAGCACTGACTATTTCGCAGCGTTTGAAATTGCGTTCAACAGCTGGATGAAGGGATGGTGGAGGGGGAGGGAGAGGAAGGCTGTTGCCATATTGAAGCACTACATTTATTTATGCTTTATGATATTTTTTTGAAGTAGGGAATCATTGTGATAATACATCTCTATTTTCAACTATCAATATTTTATTCCTTTATATTATTGTATGAACGATGCATTCTTGAGGTTGGTGGCTGTGTTGACGTTCGAGCTAGGGCGAAAGTACTCTTGTAAGCGCAGGTGAGGAACTTTTATCAGAGAAATTACCCTCTTCGGCCTACTTTAATATTTTTTTTTCTGTCAGTATTCCTTTATTGTATTCCGTGTTTTTTTTTACACTGAACAAATAAAAATAGACTCCAACCACGAGTTCGATGAAGGTACATACGTAGGTAATTATGTCTGCGGCACTTCATCATGTTCCAATACGTGTACAGCAAATATCCTGAGTCTTAGGACCACCGAGGAGGAGTTGTACAAGTGTTATACTAATTCTGCAACGACTCCATTGAAGAAAGAAAAAAGTAATACCCATGTGTTTATAAATATCTGTCTATCTAAATTAACATAGAAAGAATAATCATTGATAAAGAAACTAAGGAAAACTAATAATATCATGGAAATTCCAGAAAAACAAACAAATGAAGTTCGAATGGCCAGAATAGAAAAAAAAACTAACGATGGAACAAAAGGCTGACAGACGGGGTTCCAAGGGACAGTTGGTTTAGGCCAGAAAGGAAGTAAAGGGATGAGATTGAAAATTTAGCAGCAAAACTTTTCAGAGTGCGATGAGGGTGGCCGCACCCAGCTGTGTGCTTGTAATGGCTGCTGCTGCCAATGTGCGCACACGAGATCACAGGTGTTATGAAGGTGAAGCTCAGTAGATGGCTCTGCACTGTACAGTCTGTGGTTATGCATCGTCCAGTTCTTTATTTGATGATATAAAATGAAATAAATAATCATGATAATCAAAGTCAGTTGTCAAACTTTCACAATGAAACTAGTTTTCTTCTGGTCAATATTATTAAACAAGAGCTTTATTAGTTTATTGTGAAGAAGTGACACGGCGCCTTGTGCAAATATTTACTCTATGAAAAAATCCTTTAGGGCAGTACGTTTACTAAGTATGTATGTGTATGCGAGGAAAAGGACGTATTCGTAAACAGGATGAGGATGAGGATGAGAAAAGTTTTTTGTAGCAGAGCAGAGACGAGCTATATTACTTTTAGAGGCGGGGCTTGATGTGGGTATTATAGAGTAATGTAACAGGTCTTTTGTTGACGCTAACCTATTAATTTAACTTTAACTTAAGCGTACGAATATCATTTCCATGGAGTAGTGAGTAAAGCATCTCGCTGTGAATATGCTTTGGTTTGAGTGCCTGTCAGCAAAGTTGTCAGAGCCAGTTGTTGAGGCTGCCTTGAGAACTGGTCGATACATGTGTAGCTGGGGAAACCTGGGGAAAATAAGTTGTAGTAATCGTAATGTTTTGCCAGGGTAACGGATGCAGTCACCGCAGGCTTAAAAGCTGAGGATATGTAGCTTATACTGCCACTTTGTGTATAGCGCAGACCTGGCATGATCGTGTTAGCTTGATTCCATTACACTCACCACCTCACCACCTCGCTGCAGGCCGGGCGAAACCTGAAGCTTGTTTTGACTGTAAAGCAAACATGTGATGCACTCCACCTTGTATTGGCTTGGTCATCATATTTTAACATCATTTTGATTTGTTCTAGTGCTTACCTGAATGATTTGCACATCCTTATCCTTACACACAGACACACACTAACACTCCGTTTGTCATTCGGCAAGGGGTGGTTTCGAACGTTGCTTGAATAAGGATTTTTCACCGACAGGAAACGGTTACTGTCTGTCTTGAGCAAGGGGAAGGGGATGTGTGATGTGTGAGAGGTCTCATCCTTACCCTTTATGTTCTTTGAGCTTTTTCGGGAAGGTAATGGATGACAATCACACGCTGGATTCACACACACACACCCACACACACACACACACACACACACACACACACACACACACACACACACACACACACACACACACACACACACACACGTATGTATATGTATATATGAAAATAAATTAATCCAGCAATTTAGATGTGGCACGAAAAGAGATAAGCTCATTGTAAGATCTTCATAGAACAGAATAAAATGCCTTCTGTATAAATACACGTTGCGAGCCTCTAATTAAAGCTACTTATCCGGGAAGATTAACGAGGTTGACTCTAATTATGTTTTCAAGAATTTTACTAAACACTGACGCTTAGCTAATCGGCCTCTAATTACTGGACATCTTTTGTTGTCTTTCTTGAAAGCTGCAGTGATGTTTACGAGTGTCCAATCAGGAGTGACGAGAGAGAGAGAGAGAGAGAGAGAGAGAGAGAGAGAGAGAGAGAGAGAGAGAGAGAGAGAGAGAGAGAGAGAACAAAACTGGTATATAACAGAAGTGTTGGGAAGAGGGGAAGGAGGAGGAGGAGGAGGAGGAGGAGAAGGAGAATAGTGAATGTAATATTACTTATTAATTCGTATTATATAGTATTTAGTATTATTAAGTATTATTAGTAGCAGGAGTAATGATAATGTTTATAGTTAAGATGGAAATGATGATAATGATGATGATGATGATGATGATGATGATGATGATGTTGATAGTAATATATATGGTAATTAATTTATTCAAACGATGAAGTCTGGAACATTGGGTTTATTCCGTTTTTCCATTTTCTTATGACGTGAATCAACTTTAGAGAAGAGTTTTTTTATATATATTTTTTTTTTACACACCCCTGGAACTAAATTGGCCTTAACCCTTCCGGCAATTTGCTGTCCATTTCCTGGCCAACAGCAACTCAAACTTATTTCTCACAACTTTTATGTTAGTTCCTGTAAGAGAAAATGGACAAAATATATAAAATGGAAATTTGAATAAGGTGTAGCATGATAAAGGGTTAGGAAGGAAATGTTGAGGAGGCGAGTGGTTGTACTTTACGTGAAGGATGAAGGTAGTGAGGAAAATAGTTAGGGTATGGTGTAGTGATGTAGTGTATTTACAAGGCGGAGGGAAGTGGAGGCTTGGAGGGGAACAGGAAGGTAAAGAAGTGGAAGTTTCATTATATTACATCATGGATTTTCTTACTATTGTATTCTGAATTTATGATCAGCTCCTGTAGGCTTTCCATACTAAGATTATATGTATTTTGATTTTGATTTGAATAAACTGTATTTTTATTCAACTTTCAAGGTTTTTCATCCCAAAGTGAAGTCTGGCAGAGCTGATGACAAGACTTCTTCATGGAATGGGATGATATTTTCCTTATGAAGTTATTATATTCATCTAAAAAATATTCCATCCTATTCTTATCTTTCTTTTTATTTCAGATTCACGGGCTGGACACGCACTGAAGCCACCTTTGCCGTGAGTACAAACTATATTCTTCCTCGTTTTCTTAAAGTCTTATTTTATTTTCCTAATGTGTGATCTTTTGATGCCTTTTTGTTTGTTGCTTTACCTTTTTCAAACTCAATTTTAGACGTAAGGATTTTTATTTCTGTTTCTCTGATGACCTGTCTTCTTCTTCTTCTTCTTCTTCTTCTTCTTCTTCTTCAGGACTATTTACATAATGTTACCGGGCATTATAAAACCGTCACTTTATTGTCTGTTTATCTCAGTTCCCAAGAGTTTGTTCGTTATCGTCTTGAAGTTTTAAAGGAATCCTGAGCAGCCTTAGAGAAAAGCTTGTAACGTCTCTATTATTTACCATTTTTCCTTATACTGGCATTCTCTCGCGTCTCCTGTATATACGTAGCTTTAGCATTGCAAAACTTCCACCACAGAAACCATATACAGTTTTTAATCATCTCTCATCTCCGTCATATATCTTTAAAACTTAACATAACAATACAATTTTTTAACTGCACCTAACACCAGAACCACACAGAACCATAACACTACCAGTACACCCTCCCTACTACACCTTGGCGCCTCCAGAACCCCACAGAACCATAACACTACCATTACACCCTCCTTGCTACACCCAACCAGAACCGTCCCTCCGCCTCGTGTTGTCTTTCCTCTCTTCTTTCTCCTCTTATTCATTATTCTCCCCTAAGAGCTTTCAAATGTCCCCATCAGCTCGGGAACACCTGCTCAAGCCTCCACGATTTTCTCTCCGGTAATGCTGGATGAGAAGGAGGAATGTGATTTTAATATAGGGTTAATTTTGATTTAGATAATTATCTTTTTTTTTTTTTTTGTGATGTGTGATTTTTTTCTTCGTATTGGTCATTATGGGAGATTTTTTTTTGTTTTTGTTGGTTAGTTTTTTTTTTTTTTTTTATTTTAATTTTTTTGTGGGGAATCCGTGTCTGGTTTTTTTTTCGTCTCTCTCTCTCTCTCTCTCTCTCTCTCTCTCTCTCTCTCTCTCCTCTCTCTCTCTCTCTCTCTCTCTCCTCTCTCTCTCTCTCTCTCTCTCTCTCTCTCTCTGTTTATAACTAGAGAGAAAGAAAGATCAAGAGAGAGAGAGAGAGAGAGAGAGAGAGAGAGAGAGAGAGAGAGAGAGAGAGAGAGAGAGAGAAAGAGATATCCGGCAATCCGCAAGAAAAAGTAGAAAAAAATGAAAAAAAAAAGAAATTTGAGTCCGAAAAAAATCTTCTGGAAATAATTTGATCAGCGTCCAACGTCCAAAAATTGGTTTTGACTGTCAGAATTTTTGTGTTTTATTTCCGCCCCACGCCTGAGGAACCGATGAATTCTGGCGCGCGAGTACATATGGAAATACACTACTGCTGCTACTACTACTACTGCTACTGCTGCTACTACTACTACTACTACTACTACTACTACTACTACTACTACTACTACTACTACTACTACTACTATTACTACTACTACTACTACTACTACTACTACTGCTACTGCTACTACTACTACTACTACTACTACTACTATTACTATTACTACTACTACTACTACTATTACTATTACTACTACTACTACTACTACTACTACTACTACTACTATTGTTATTATTGTTACTATTGTCACTAGTAATGTTGCTTCCGCTCATGCAATTGTTATAAATCTAATAATGATAATGACAACAATAATGATAATAATGATAATAATAATGATACTACTACTAATAATAATGATAATAATAATGATGATAATAGTAGAATTAATAATGATAATGATAATAATATTAATAATAATAATAATAATAATAACAGTAGAGGAAAACAATGAAAGTATTGTCTTCATTCCTACTTTTCATGAGCCTTACACAATATTTTCTTCTCGCTTTAACATCATCACTCCTCGTGCCTCTCTCACTTGTCCTCCCTTCACTGGACGCCTAAAATAACCTTACATATGGTTGGTTCACCCCAGGATCTTAGGGTCACCTCTCTCCTGGGATTTCCTGCCTGTCTTCTCCATACCTGCCTCCCTTACCTGTCTATTAAACCTGACTAACTATCTCTCTCTCTCTCTCTCTCTCTCTCTCTCTCTCTCTCTCTCTCTCTCTCTCTCTCTCTCTCTCTCTCTCTCTCTCTCTCTTCCCTCACCCTTACATCCAGCTCCCTCGCCTGACTCATACTTGCCCTTCTCCCCACCTGTTCAGCTGATTTAGGGAGTTGACAGGAAATAGAGGGGAGGTAGAAGAGGCGGGCAGCGAGGGAGGGTGAGGCGGAGAAGAAAGAGCACACGCCAGCAGTTAGTGTCCCGTAAATTCCATTATATCACGGCAGCCACGTTGGGGCCTGACCCGTGTCCAGACCTTCCCAATAGAGATAATATAGAGACTCGTCCTCTTGTGGTGGCGAGCGGCGGTAACGAGGGTAGCGTGAGTGGCCGAGACGTCCGCTGCTGTTGCTCATGACTGTCTGCCTGCTTGCCTGCTTGCCTGCCTGCTTGCACGTGCCTCACACAACAGCCTCGGAACACTAGTTTTTATGGCTCTTCTAAACACTATACTAGCTTATACGCGCTACATGTGTGTGACTCGGCTAGGCCTGTTATGCTTCACGGTAACACGCTCAGTTCTTAGTTTGTATATATGACCTGGGAAGCGTGTTGGCAGGCGCGACAGTCCTTCTTTAAGCCCCGGGACTCCCATTGAGTATGTAATGATGCGTGGTGTCGGGCCGACGCCCAATGCTGCAGTGTTATTTGTGTGAATGTTTGGCTGATGACGACATGAAGGACATTTGTGAACCACATTTGTATATAAAATAGATATATTGGTTCAAAGACGAAGAATTTCATGGAAAATATGCAGATTTGAAAGGCTTACTTGGAAACATCTTTGAATTGTCACATATACTGATAATTGTGCTTTATAATTTCATTTACTTGTTTATCGTTTTTTTCTTCTTCATAAAGTGTCGCTGAAAGTTGCCAAGACTGAACTCTTCTTATACACTATCGGTAAGAGAGAGGTTCGTGATAGAGGCTGTGTCTGCCTGGCATTATGTTAGGCGGGGCAGCGGCCATAGAAGTGATGAATGTACAGTTGTTTTTAGTCTGGCAGTTGTAATGACGTATGTGTGCTGGGAACGTAAGAGTGATTTGAGGGAACATTGTTTTTCCCTTTACATCACTACAAAAAAATAAGATTGAAAAATGTTTAAGGCTGAGAGACTAATTTTTAGCAAAAGTCGGTTGCGATTCAAAGTTATTGTTGTGTGTTGTGATAGCGGTGATGCAGTGACAGGACAGGACGGCGGCATACAAGTGGAAGTAGCTTCTTGCCTCACACAGGAAATATTGTTTGAAATGTCGACAGAAATAAGTGTGTTCAGCGAGGAAGCGCAAGATTCCATTTTGAGACTTGACTGTATCACGAAGTGAGATGAGGCTGATCCTAAACACCACCTGTTACACAATGCTGTTCGTTAGCTATCTAAGGGAAACTGCTGCATAGTGTTAATTTGGTAACTTATTGCAAAAAGTGGATTGGACTGTCAGCCCAGCTTATTTGGTTCATATCTTTGCAATCTCTAATGATCCTGACGCAGGCAAGAACGGTTTCGTGCCTGACAATGGCACATGAGATTGACGGACAGAAACGAAAGCTGAAGGCGTGGATGAATCGAGTATCAAGAGACAGCTGTGACATATTTCACTAATTATTAACGACATTGTTGATGTAACAAAGATCTTAATGTTACATTTTTGAGAAAAGTTATCACAGAACACTTGAATTTGGTAGAACGCTTTGACTTTTACTTCCTTACAAAGGGAGTGAGATCCAAAGTGAAAGAGCAGCTGGATCCGATATCCATTTAGCCCATTAATAGATGAATAAACTCTCACAATGAATAATGGATTGGCGGAGATGGCCGCTGACGGAGGTTTAAAGTGGATTTTCGAAACTAGATTACTTGGGTGAAAAAGAGAATGGAATATCCTGAGCTGTGATATTACTCTGAAAACTCTTCTGTTTTTACTATTGCAGATCTTTGCACTACTGGTTCCTTGAGCCACGTGTGCCATTAAAGTAAAGTGCAAGAATAATATGAATGCTTGTTTTCCTTCGCGTGTTGAAATGTTTTCAATTGCATCATGATATGAATAATGAACTTCGTATTTTCCTGATATTTATTTATTTATTCATAATATATATATATATATATATATATATATATATATATATATATATATATATATATCTCGCCTGTTTTACGTCTCAGTGTGTTGCGTAGACCATTTCTGGTCTTTTAAACGAAGCACGCGATCTGCACACACACACACACACACACACGCACACGCACACGCACACCCACACACACACGTACATGCACACGTACACACGCACACACACAGTACGAAGGAAAGAGAGAGAGAGAGAGAGAGAGAGAGAGAGAGAGAGAGAGAGAGAGAGAGAGAGAGAGAGAGAGAGAGAGAGAGAGAGAGAGAGAGAGAGAGAGAGAGAGAGAGAGTAGGATTCCCAGCCTTTCTCTCCTTCCGAGTCTGTAAAGACATAACTCGACTTACGTCCCATACCTATTTCCTGCCAGGTGGACAGGGGCTATAGCGTGGAAGGAGACAAACTTAAATTCTCTTCGCCCGATCCGGGATTCGAACCCATCACATCTTAGTTGTGATATTTTTCTGGCTTTTGTTTTGTTATTGTGAAATGTTATTTGATTTAACTAGAGAAATGAAATGTGAAAATTCGTATAATTTGTTATATTTTTGGAGTATACTTTGATATTACAGGGAAGTTCCAGTAATATTAATACATTGAGTTATAATAGATTTCATGTGCTACGTACGTACCTGTGTTAATACAATCATGTAACGCAAGTATAGGTTCATGGCACTTTGGAAAATATAACTGCCAGTCTGCCACTTTCAAACCGTTTGGGGAGCTTTGCCATTACCCTCAACCCAGAGAAGCCCAGCGCCCAGTGCACGTCTGCATCCCTACTCTCTTAGATGAAAATTCTCACTGGGCTTCACGTTCTGTTAGTTTGAGTCGCTGGTTACTGTTGTGTGTCTGCATTAAGCCTTTCCTTACAACGCGGCATGATCTCGCTGCGTTATCAAAGCTGCACGATTCTCCGACGCTTCATCTCAAATTCAGAAGTTATAACCAACTGGATTATCCTGAAAGGCCGAGGATGCAGAATGTATTGAGGAGTATATCGATGCAACGTTAAATTAACAAAATTTGCTTTATTATCGCGATGACGCTGTACAACTCTTAGGTATTAGATTTTGAAGAACAAATTTGGACCCATTAAAAAAAAAATCAAAGCTGAAGAACGGTCTTTCATTCTTTCGTGAGGCATCGCAAACAGCAAGGAGTGACGCTGGTGTGTATACAAGAGACTGTGGGATTGGGACAGGAAGTGGAAGGTCGTTTTGTTGCTGATGACTTTCTATCTGTTTACCGAGTTCCCCAAACAAAGAAACTCCTCGCTCCAAATCATGACTTGATCAATCAGGTAACGAAACTCACATCCATTCGCGATACGTTGGAGGTGTTTTGTAAAGGTCAGAGGTGTTTGGAAGGTGAATGGAAAGGTGTAGAAAGAAAGAAGTGAAGCCATGACGCAGGGGATGCACGCTGTTTTAACTGGTGTGGTGCTTCAACCCTTCCTGGTGTGTGAAGAGAGGTCTGGTAATCCTCACCTAGCAAGGGAAAGGAGGTTGAGAGCACACCAACAGCTGCTCCTAGTGCCACGCCAGGTGCTTACGTGTCTACTGCTGCTGCTGGTGCATATTTACCTGCTGGAGCTGCTAAGGGTTGCTTGTAATAAAAAAAAAAATGCAACTTAATTATCTTGTGAAGTAATAGTAGTAAAGTTTGTTTTGCTTCGACTTGCTCATCACAAAGTAGATGTTGATGATTGATGGAACATTAACTGACTAACACATAATCTTAATGAATAACATAAAACGGAGAGGAACAAAACGATTAACACATGTTTTCCTCTGTGACGAATGAAGAGAAGAACAACGATGAATATAAATAAATAAATGAAGGCAGGAGGGAAAGAAGGAATACATTTCTACCGCTGACGCTTGTTCTGAAGAGGCAATTGTTCGTAGTTCATGAGGTTGCTGTGAGGTGGGGGCGAGGGTGTGTGTAATGGTGGCGGGGCTTTGTGTTGAGTTGGAGGAGGCTGCATGGTGGGGGGGCGAGGATTTCAAGTGCTTGGGAGGAGTTTGTGTGTGTGTGTGGGGGGGGGGATGAGTGGAGGCGAGTGTTGCGTGTGTTGGTGTGGGCAATGGTTTTGTGTAGTTAAGGTTTGGTTCAGCTGGTGATTTTATTTTTGTCCTTGACTGTGCGAGGGTTGGCAGGGTCACTTCAGTTTCAAGCCATTTACGTTTTCCCATATCTGAGAGTTAAAATAAAAAAAAAGCGTTACAAGTGCTACAAGTGCTGATAACAGGCGGTGGACACGTGGTAATGCTGCCTTCACCAAGCTGGCGAGGGCGAGGAAGGTGTGTGTGGGGCCGCGAAGGTCAAAGCGATGGCTGTTCTGCTGGGGAGTAGACTGCGAGGGTGTTTACTGTTTTTTATGAATTAACATGGTTGTGAATGTGTTCAAACTCTGCATCAAATAAGGATTTCCTATTCGATTCTGTTAACAAGTTATTATCAAGGTGACGGTCGTGAGGTGTGTGAGGTGTGTGAGGCGAGTGAGGCGTGGCGGCAAGGGAGGCGGGTGTGGGGAAGGGAGCGGCCCGTTGCAGGGGGCGCGGAAGGATCGGGCAATAGTCAGGTCCTGTCGGGTCACCACTGCATCGGCCTTGTTTCAAGAAGCATCGATCCCGTATCCTGCCGGGCCACTGCTGAGGACAGTACCGCCGTAGTGGAAGGGGGTGGCGGAGGTATGACGCTCTTTGGTAGTGCCCTCACGAGGCTGAGTGGGCGGCAGGGCATGATTATGGGTGGTGATGAGGATGTGAGTGGAGTTTGGGGTGTGAATGGTGCGTATCAAAGGGTCATACTTTCAATAGAAGCAGAGACCACGCATGGTCACACAGGCACGTTCCCTGCCACACAGTCACAAGCGAGGCGTCACGTGCCTGGTGGGTGCAGTGCTCGCCTCGGGGAACAAAACACAGAATGACAACTCTGGCATAACTCTTTCCCAGGTTGGCTCACCCGCTGTTCCTCCTCACTTGACGCGTCCACACCAAACCTGTGAACACCTTAATGTTGGGCTCAACGACCTGGCGGGTGTGTGCTTGCTGAGGGAGGGAAGGGACAGTGAAGGTCATCATAGACACCATCCATGCTTCATCATCATCATCATCATCATCATCATCATCATCATCATCATCATCATCATCATCATCCCAACAACAGTAACAATGATAAAACGTAATAATGATGATGATTATAATGATATCAATAATAATAATACTAATAATTACACGCACTCCCATGGTTCAGTGGTTAACAATTCCGCCTGTCACCCGGTAAGACTTTGGTTCGAACCCTGCTCAGGTGGCTATGGATTTTTCACTGACAAGGAGCTGTTGATGTCCCCCTTTAGCAAGGGGATGGAGGGGAGGGGGTGATGGATGAGAGGTCTCAGCCTAACCCATAGGTCCGTCTCTATGAGTTCTGAGCTCTTTCAGGGAGGGTAATGGCTGACAATCCCGAGTCCAGCGCGTAATCTTCCAGACCATGATGAATTACACCCCCCCCCCAACACACACACACACCCACACACACCCATCCACACACCGTCGTGATGAGCGTGGCGTGGTGTTTTCTCAGGTGTGTGCTCGCCTCAACACTTTTCGTCACGCCTCGCAGTAAAGTGACGGTAGACTTGTAAATGTGAATGTGTTTTTCTTTGCAAAGTTCACGGTTGTTAATTCTCAATTGTCGCTGTCATTTTCGGAATCGTCCTTGTGTATCCGTCGCTGTCCCTTGCACGTTCTGTCTCCTTGTTGGCCTGTATAGAGAATGCTGTCATGGCCTTCATGTCACGCGTTATGGAGACTGAAATGTTTGGCGTTATTGTGATGCCATTTGTTGGTGTCATCTTATATAATCAAATAAAACATAATCAAACAGGAATAGTTGTAACACGCTTGCACCTTGGTCCTTTATCCTTCCTTGTGAGTGTTGCGTGGTGGCGGAGGAGCGGGCAGCCTGCAACCATCCTCGTGACCTCATGACCTTTAGCTCCTCGTTGCTCTCCTTAACACGCCGTGGGAACCTTACTGGTGCGTGGGCATCGCCGGAGGGATTAATTGAGACGTTTCCTCCCCATCCCCGCAGCCTGGCAGCCCCCATCTGGCCCGCGGAGCTCAACCAAGCGTAGAAGGAAGAGGAAGAGTCGGTGCTTCCGTGGCAGTGAGATGTGATCACTAAATTGAAACAGGAACGTAGTTTTCACAGCGGTGGTTGTGGGGAGCCTTGCTTGCCTGCCTTCGTTCCTCCCCTGTGCCTCGTTAACCCATTCACCGTGATAATGCAAAAAGTTTCTTGTATCGCCTGTGATCTAATAATTTATGATTTTTCAATCTATACATTGAATAATATGCTTAGGATAGTAAATTTCTCCTGGTTTAACCGATTTGAACAGTAGCATCAACACATCGTTTAGTCTTAAGTTACATAAGTTATACAGCATTGAAGTTGAATACAAAACGATTTCAAAGCCATGATACGAGGGAAGCGCGTTGCCAGACGTATGATACAACACCACCCTCACCACCCCCATAGCAGCTTGTTGTTTTGTTTAC
>JAPQNM010000003.1:4785632-4815632 GCA_029783475.1 Metacarcinus magister | reverse complement strand
ATTGTAACAATGAAGACAGAATATTAATAAACGTAATGATTAGAAGAGAGAAAGTATAGAGAACAAGGTTGGAGAGAGGAGGAGGAGGAGGAGGGGAGGAGGAGGAGGAGGAGGAGGAGGAAGAGGAGGAGGAGGCAGGGCAAGGAAGGAGCAGCAAGGGAGACATTATTGCAAGCACATGCACGTCCATTGAATCATTAGTTTAGTTCCCCCTTTCATTAGCTCGACTCACCCCCTTACAGTGCGTCCCACCTAACGGCTCTTTACGGCTATTAAGAACAAAAATCTCCCTCAAAGTGGAAGGGAGGAGAGTCCAGCATTAAACTCCGGCGACAGATGGCTCCTTCCCTCCCTCTACCACGCCCCCTCCCCCCTCCCCGGATGTCTTAATGTGGCTTAATGAACCTGCATGAAAGGGTTAAGGTTGCTGTATAATTTCCCGTAATTTGTAAAGACTGTGTGACGCGCCATGCAGTAAGAGGCCACGGGAGTCTGCTGCTGCTGCTGATAGAACACTGCTTCTCCTATCTACCTATCTATCTACCTATCTACCAGCCTTCTTTTGTTCTTCCCTCTCTCCCTCTATACTTCATAACCTACCTATTTTTTTTCCATCTTGCCATCTCTGCCTTTCCTTATTTCCTGTCTACCTATGTTCTTCCTCTCTCCTTCTCTCCCTTCCTCCCCTTCCTACCAATCTATCTATATACCTACCTGTCTCCTTCCCCTCTCCCTCTCCTGAATTTCATCCCACACATTCCTTACCTCTCTGCATTCTTCCTTCTCTCTCCCTTCTTCCTTTGCCTCCTCCTCTCTATCCTACTCTCCCAGGTCCTTCCACTCACCTCTCTCTCTCTCTCTCGTCTCTTTCTCCCCCATTCCTTTCCCATTATTACCTCCCTTCTCTTTTCCTCCTTCCCATAACTGCCTGCCTTTCCTCCCATACATCTCCTCCTCCTGTCTGGCTGCTTTACTTTCTTTCCGCTCTTCCTCTATTCTCTCAATTTCCAACTCGTCTCTCCTACTCTCCCTCTGTGCTTCCTTCTTTTCTTCTCTCCTCACACTCCAGCTTCTCTATTTTTCCTACCTACTTGCTTCCATTTCCCTTTTATTATATTTTGTTCCTCCCTTCTCCTTGCCTCCTATCTTTATATACTTCTACTTTTTTTTTTCTGTTTCCCTGCTTCTCTCTTGTTATTTTCCTGTCTTTTAACCTCTCATTCTTTCGTCTCCTCTTCTCCTTTCTGTTCTTCTGTTCATTCTTTATTTTGTTTCTTTCTTTTTCCCTTACTTTCATCCTCACCCCCATCCCTCTTTCTCTTCTATCTCTTTTAAAATGGATCTTTCTTTCCCTTCGTTGTTCACCTCATTTTTCCTTACTCGCTGTGAACCCAAACCTGAACTTGATGCTTGGGTTCATGGTGAGTTCAAGACGCCGGAAATAAGATTGTTGCTATATAGGTCTCAGGCATGACCACACCTCTGATATGATATGTGGTGCAGCTCTGAACCTTCACCTATATACAAGAAGACATCACAAAACTAATACCAACCAACATTGAAGGGAAAATTTATAATATTAGCTAGAATTTCTTAATCTCTTTGTGTTAGAGAAAAAGGTTACGTGGAGACATGATACAAGTGTTTTAGATGCTTTATAACCTTCACAATGTTGATCACTTGAATATCTTTGAACTCATCACCAATTTGACGAGATAAATAATGACATAACATGACTTTACAACACGGATTTTTGTTCATAGCTTGTTTTTGCTTAGTGGAACATACAAGAAACAGCAGAAGATGTGAGTGCGTCATTGATAGTTTCATTCAGAAGTGACTGCAACAATAGTAATGATGAAGGTCAGTTGTTAACACATGTACACGAGAACACGCGGTTACACGTATCATTATATTCAACGTTCAAAAAATTCATACCTATAATCATATCCAGTGGTCTCCAAATGCGAGTGATTGTTGTCTAACTCGCCTCTCCTTCGCATCTCTGTTTCTTCAATATACTTTCCTAGTCTCTCAAGAAGCTGTCATGTACCAATTTTTTTCTTCTTCTTCTTCCACATCACTCACCATCATCATCATCATCATCATCATCATCATCATCATCATCATCATCATCATCATCATCATCATCATCGTCATCATCGTCACCTCAACCCCGGATGCCCTATGAATCAAGAACCCACAATGTGCCTCAATTTTAACGACGCTAACTCACAAACTTATCTCTTTCTTGGCCCACTCTTTCATATCTCTCTCTCTCTCTCTCTCTCTCTCTCTCTCTCTCTCTCTCTCTCTCTCTCTCTCTCTCTCTCTCTCTCTCTCTCTCTCTCTCTCTCTCTCTCTCTCTCTCTCTTTGGGACGGTCATAAGTCAGTCGCCAGTGTGTCCTGCGCTCATGAGAGAGAGAGAGAGAGAGAGAGAGAGAGAGAGAGAGAGAGAGAGAGAGAGAGAGAGAGAGAGAGAGAGAGAGAGAGAGAGAGAGAGAGAGAGAGAGAGCATCACCTTGGTCTCAGTGTATACAAGTTTTCCAAATGGTTGACCCACTTCCTCTTGCCCTCACAGTGACTTCTTATAGTCCTCCTCCTCCTCCTCCTCCTCCTCCTCCTCCTCCTCCTCCTCCTCCTCCTCCTCCTCCTCCTCCTCCTTCCTCTCCAGTCTCTGTCCCTTCCTTCCTTCCTCAGCGTCTTTCTAATTTTTTTTAAGTCATTATCGGTCACTAACTCAACCCCCCCCCCTCTCTCTCTCTCTCTCTCTCTCTCTCTCTCTCTCTCTCTCTCTCTCTCTCTCTCTCTCTCTCTCTCTCTCTCCTTAACACTTTCTTCATCCCTTTCCCTCTCCAGACTCACCATTTTTCTCTCCACATTTCCATCCTCCTCCGCTCACAATTCCTTCCTCCATTCCTCCTCTCCTTCTCACCCCCCTCCCTCCCTTCATCCTTCCTTCCTTCCTTCCTTCCTTCCTTCTTTTTCATCTTCCTCCCCACTTTGCCCTTCACACCAAGTACTCCACAAGTACTCCACCCATTTTCTCTCTCTCTCTCTCTCTCTCTCTCTCTCTCTCTCTCTCTCTCTCTCTCTCTCTCTCTCTCTCTCTCTCTCTCTCTCTCTCTCTCTCTCTCTCTCTCTCTCTCTTGGCATCGTTCCTCTTTAAGTTGGTTCATCGTCTCGTGAGATGGACGAGGACGCGGTCTTTCAAGTGTTGATGAGAGAGAGAGAGAGAGAGAGAGAGAGAGAGAGAGAGAGAGAGAGAGAGAGAGAGAGAGAGAGAGAGAGAGAGAGAGAGAGAGAGAGAGAGAGATTGTTCGAAGGTTAAGTCATTAAGAAAAGGATGCGGGGGGAGGGAAGGGGGCCAGGATGTGTATCTGGAAATGAAGGGCGGTAGTGTGGAGATGAACGGGCGTGGGACGGGGGCGTGGCAGTAGAGAAGGCGCGCCACACGGAGGGAGGGAGGGAGGGAGGGAGGGAGGGAGGGAGGGAGGGAGAGAGAGGAGGGAGGGAGGGAGGGAGAGAGAGAGGGAGGGAGGGAGGGGGGCAATAGTCGTCTCCCTTCCCTTCACGAATTATAAAAGGAACAGAAAAAAAAGAAAAAAGAAAAGCGCCTAAGGGAATGTACATCGTGGGAAATGACAGACTTAATTGGACTGTCCTGCGGGAAGTCCTAAATAATATATCGTGCGTTAGTAGTAGAAGGAGGAGCAAGGAAGGAAGGAAGGAAGGAAGGAAGGAAGGAAGGCAGGCTGAACGATCTCATTACTGCCGCGTACGTGTTATTCCCGCTACCTACCTACCTACCTACCTACCTATGCTGGCTCCTCTCTGTTGTCTCTGCTCCATGGTTTTATTATTTCAAGAGAAGGGACAAATAAGTGTTTAACTCATAAGTAAGTTGAGAAGATGAAATTACTTTGCTTTATTTTTGTAGTGATATTCAATCTAAATATCCATACAAACTTTATATGCTACCTAAAAGTACAAATGTTGCATATATACAACTATAACAACTTTATCCAATACACTAAGTAAAGCTAACTTAATTAACTAACTAACTATCCAACCAATCAATTCGCTAATTACCTAACTTACCAACTGATATAACGAGCTAACTAGTTAACTAATTGTGTCAACGAGTCACCATCAGGGGAGGTTAGAGGGACAGGCGCCAGAGGAAGGTAGTACGACACGTGATCTGTGTTTAGCCGTGTGTTGAGTGCTAAGCGTCGGGGGAACTACAGCGACCAAACACTCGTGGAAACTGGAAGGAGTAAATCAGTAAATCTTTCCTTGGCAACCCTTCCTTAGCTCTTCTCAGCCCCTTTTACCCATACACCCAGAACTCTCCCAGCCCCTTCACAGCCTCTTCGTAAGCCGTCATCACTTACCTTACCTTACCTTACCTTACCTTACCTTACCTTACCTTACCTTACCCTTGGGAGTCATAAGGCGAATCACGTTAAGTATTTGGTTAGCAGCGTCATCTGATAATCTGTTCATGTCCACCTTTTCTTTCATCCTCCTCCTCCTCTTCTCTCTCTCTCTCTCTCTCTCTCTCTCTCTCTCTCTCTCTCTCTCTCTCTCTCTCTCTTTCTCTTTCTCTTTCTCTTTTTTTCTCTCTCTCTGGCTTAATCCCTACCATTAGCAGAATCTTCCTAGACCCTTAACAGCCTTCGTCTCTAATAGCTCTTGCCATTTCTTTCCGGTCTCTTTCTTCTCCTTCTCCTTTTCACCCTCTCCCCTTAACACAAACCCTTTCCTTCGTTCTTTCCTGATGACCTTCCAAGTCCCTTCTGACACTCCTTTGTCTTACCTTGGTGTACCTTGCTCCTTATCCGGCTAATGATGATACGGGACAGGAAGGTATAATGATCATGCATAAATCTGTCTGTTTGCATGAATAAATACTATGGATATGTGTGTGTTAAGTTTTCCATTGTTCGGTCATGTTAAGTCGTTATAGTTACACTTGTATTGGCCAGTCATTCGTTCAGTGATGTTTCAGTGCATTGCTACACTTCTCTTAAAGCTTTGATATGCGAGGGTTGGAAAAGGCTGCTCCTAGGACTCGCACTCTCCCTTGTCTAGTGCACTCTCACAGACCTCATTTGCGGCTGAAGTGACTGCTCGCTTATGTCTTTCCTGTTCTCATCCTCCTCTCTTGTTTTGTTTTTCATGTAGTGTGTTGAGGGTCTCTTTGTGTTGCTTTGTTATGTTGCGTTTATCTTCCTATATCTCTCTTCACCCTCATTATCACTGTATTGCCTCCTTCCCACCCTTCGTTACTAAGGAGTTTATAATCACGTACACACTATTACTGAACTCTAAGGACGAAACTTTGCATCATACATAGCATCTCACGTTCTCCCTGCCTGTGTTTGTCCTTTTTTCTGGTCGGTCTGTCTGACTTACCACATCGCTCTGTTTGTTATTCCGTATAGAGGCATGTCTGTGTGTCTGTGTGTCAGGTTGGGAGGGTGACTAACTGGCTGACTGCCTGGAATAACCTTGCGTACCTTCCATCGTACCATTCCGCTCAAGGTGTTCGGAAAAAGACTGTCCTCGTAGGGTGTAATTGGGTGTGAGTGTATGTGTTGAGGTAAAGCGTCACGCCCCGGAAAGACTGCAGGAAGGACCAATACTGATGGCATGGATCATTCAGCTGCAGTGTTAGTGCATCGGTGCGTGGCCGAGGTGAGAGCGAGGTGAGGCAAGCAGTGGAGCACGTCTGCCGCGTGAGTGCACCAAAGTTGGCCGAGGAAGGCAGTGCAATACTCTGAGCCAGGAGAGGGAGGAGAGGGAGTGGAGTATAAGGGATGGGAAGGGATTGGGGGAGTTGGGGTTCATGCATCAAGTCCAGGTTGTGGGAGGCTGTCTGAAGTTTCTCCTCCACTTGCTGGGTTGTTGTTGCTGCCATTGTTGTCACCTTCGATGCCGCGGCTGGTATTGTTGTGGTGTATTTTCCCGATGCTTTGATTCTTTCTTCATTGTTTAGAGGGGAAGGAGGCCCCAACTCGTTGTAATCTAGTGACCAAGAGGTAGTTTTAGTAAATATTGCTCAGAACGCTTAACAAGGTTTAAAGAGAGAAAGTATAAGAGAGGAGAAACGAAATTTTTTGCTGAAGAAGATCTATCAGACGCTGTCACTGGATGGGAGGCGTAAATGTAATCAAAGGTTGTTTAGTGTTACATGATGCAGCTGCCAAATGACCCTGAGGCTGCCCTTCACTGCACACGAACACCTCACCCCACCGTGCCTTGCTGTCCCAAGGTAGGATGGCGCCGTGCACCTTGCGTTGCGGTCTGACATTATTGTTTAAACACACGCCTTTTCTTACTAATTCTCTGCAGCCAACAATTTGTGTATAGAATGGAAGAGTTACAGTGTTGTGTCAGGGAGGAATCACACCCAAAGTATACATGAGTAAGGCAGTGAATGGTGTTCCTCTCATGGCGGGAATGACGCCATAATTCTTGAGTTTCCTCATCGCTGGCGCTTCAGCTGGACACTCAGCACGATAGAGTGCCCAAGTAACTCTCAGCTTATGTGTTTTTATGACTGGAATTACAACGAACATAAAATGTGTGGCCAAGTAGCCTCTGTCAGCGATGGGATGGCCCCGACCCGGCAGGACGACCCCATAACCCTGCTGTGCTCGTGTGTCTAGAGGGCGGCGCGTTTACCAGCTGCAGAAAGAAAGAAAAAATAAACTATAATCCACAAGACGAAGGACAGATAAGCTGATAAATGAAACAATTGGATTACTTTGTAGCTGTGAATTATATGTAATGATGGCCGCCTGAAGATAATTTATAGTTATACAATAAGCGATTATAATCTACAAAGGATAATTCGTATAATTTAGCAATTTACTATTAATTTTTTTCTTCTCTCTCTCTCTCTCTCTCTCTCTCTCTCTCTCTCTCTCTCTCTCTCTCTCTCTCTCTCTCTCTCTCTCTCTCTCTCTCTCTCTCTCTCTCTCACACACACACACACACACACACACACCCCTATCACAAGCGAAATACTACTTAATTACATACATTTTCCTTCTTAAAGTGTAATCACCTAAGAGGACACCATACATTGACTTTAGGAGAGACCATTAACCATACAAATGATGTCATGTGTTACCTGTAGATTGCTAACTCGTACATACATAACATAACATACATCCCCATAACGGTATTGTTTGAACTGATATTTTTTTTTATTTTTGGTATATGAAAATAGTATCCGCTAGGTCTCATACATATCAATATAGAAAAACTTCACTATATACTGTCGCTCAATCGTCTCGCTACAGTGTACATGCATCGTGATTGTTTTTAGACTCTATGCCTTATTAGTGTATACGAAGCCTAAGAATCCACTTGGTATTCCCTAATCAAGGTTATCAACAGTGGGAATAATACAACTCAGAGAAGATGAGAGAGAGAGAGAGAAAAAAAACAACTCTACACTCCCACTTTAGTCTTGTGTTCTGTGTTGTCGCCATCGCTGTGTAGGTGGGTCCAGAGGGGATATATATATGTTTTGGTAGCAAGGATGTCTTCGTCCCTTGGTACCAGTCACGTAGCATCTTGGGGGCGCGGCGACAAATGGGCCGTCAGCTAGAGGAGATGGCGGGGCCCGAGAGGAACCAGTATGGGGACTATTACGTGTTATCGGGACGAGTGTGGCAGGCAGCTAGCTCTCTCTCTCTCTCTCTCTCTCTCTCTCTCTCTCTCTCTCTCTCTCTCTCTCTCTCTCTCTCTCTCTCTCTCTCTCTCTCTGAGAAAGTATTTATGGGAAATGAAACCAAATTACTAGGAAAAGGAATGAAAAGGAGGAAGAGGAGGAGGAAGAAAAAAAAATCAAGAATAAAGGAAGGAAATACAAAAAAAATATAGAATAGATAACGATAAAAAAAAGTAAAAAAAAAAAATAAAGAAAAGAAATGGTAGAGTAGCAGACTGACGTAAAGGAAAAAAAGAAAACCCCGGTAAAAGAGTATCAGAAGAGGCAGCTTTTTCGGCCCCTTAGCGGAGGAGCGATGTGGCTGAGACATCCCCGTTAGGCGGCCCGGCCCGACCATCTATCCCGTGTCTAAGTGAGGGACTGGGAATTATCAGGGACGTCGGTGCTTGTTTCGGTGGATAACTCTTCGTTCCTTGGGTAAGTGGGGCGGTTTGTCTTGCACGCTGGATGAGACAGGGCGGTGGTGGTGGGCGGTGGTGGGCGTGAAGGGAATGGAGAGCGAGTTGAACCAGTGTGTAGGATTCCTCAAAGGCTTCTTCCCTCATCTTGTGAAGCGGAGGCGTAGGAGACAGCTCGTACCATTGAAGGGAGGGGATGTCTAAGGGTCATTTGGGCTCTTGGTAATTGTTGGGATTGCTGCGGAAATTGTGTTGATGGAGTTATCGTGAAAGGAACGCTGGGGCTGCCTGGAGAAGGGAGTTATGGCTGTGTTGGTGGTTATTGAGATGTTTGAGGAGAGATGAAGAGATAAGAGCATCGATAGATATTTCATCAGGTTTTCTGGCGGTATTTTCCCTTAAACTAGGTCATTTTTACAGAGGATATAGGATGATTCTCGCGTGTGATCTAGATTGTCATTCCAGAGGCTTGGCTTACGTACAGTTCAAGCTCGTGTAACAATATTGAACGTGGAATTAACACACACACACACACACACACACACACACACACACACACACACACACACACACACACACACACACACACACACACACACATGTTTGTACGTCAATAGAGATGTGTTTTCTTCCCTTTTCGCTTACTTTATATGTCTGTAATAAGTTTTCGATTATTTTTTATTAATTGACTGTTAATTGACTGTTCATGCATTTCCTGTCACGGTCCTCCACGTACCCACACATACAGGGACAGACAAACACTTTACCTTACCTTACCTTATCGTGGTGCCCCATAACGTGGTGTGGCTGGTCTTGCCTCCCCTCCAACATGTCGACGGCCAGCTGTATGAACTCTCCAGGATCGGCTGGCTGTCATAACTCTTCTATATTGATCCATATATCTGGTCCTTGGGCGTCCTCTTCCTCTCTTACCCTCTTTGCTACCAGTAAGAAATTGTTTCTTTATATTTTCTCTTATCAATTCGTGTTTGTCCTTTATCAAGTTATTATTACAGTCCATAGTAGTCTTAACATCAGTCTTATACATATATATTGAAAGAAAAAAAACAATAATGTTACAGACATAAAGTTAGCCATTTCAGCCACATGTTTGGTAACAGGGACGAAGAAAGCTCTATCAGGGTCTCTCCTTTCTCCTTACATTTCTCTCCCTGACCCACAACTCTTCACACAAAAGAGAATTCTCGTCCCCACAAAGTCTGTTCATGTCCCTCTTCGATGGCATCTCCCTTTTCCCTGCCACTTCAATGTGAAGGAATCTTTTATGGTGGACGAGGGAAAGGTTTGCTCAATTTATTCTTTTAGCTATGGAAAGAAAAGTTAATGTGGAGCGTATGTGTAGAGAAAATATGCTTCAGTTTGAAATCCTCGTGTTTGAGAGAAGGTCCCTCTTTACACGCTTACCTGCTAGCAGCGAGGGCAAGACAAACACTTGGCGAATATTCGGCAGGGAATGGAAAAGATAATTGTACTACAAACTTTTGTCTCCGTCTGACTACAGGGGGTGTGTGTGCTAGTGTGTGTGTGTGTGTGTGTGTGTGTGTGTGTGTGTGTGTGTGTGTGTGTGTGTGTGTGTGTGTGTGTGTGTGTGTGTGTGTGTGCGCGTATGTGTGTGTGTGTGCGTGTTGTGTTTTCCCATCAGGTTTTTGTTTCCAACAAGTTACTGCTGCTGCAGTAAACATTTTTGGTGCAGCCGTTGTTTCCAATATTGTTCGTCGTATATCTATATTTATATCCATCTATCTGTATTTGTTTATTTGTCGATCTGTCTATGGATGTGTTGCTTTATCTATATGCATTCACATTTGGATATGGTATGTATGTATGTATGTATGTATTTATAGATCTGTTCATATCTATTATTTATATCTATTTTCTATTTATGTATGTATCTATCTATCTAGCTATTTATCTTTGTCTTTCTGGTCTGTATGTCTGTCTGTCTGTTTGCCTGTCTGGTTTTCTTTCTTTCTATCCATCTATTTATTTTTATTATATATATATCACATTACCACACCTTCACACACCACCTCTACACCCCTTCACACACTTCCACACCCCACACTCACACACCACCACTACCAAAGCACCTCACCACCCCTGCCCACACCACCTCACCATCCCTTCCCACACCACTTCACCACCCTTGCACACACCACCTCACCACCATCACTGGCTGGGTAAAGAAAACATGGTAGTCAAGGTCATGATTTATTGTGTTACAGAATGAACGTGACAAAACCATCAGGCAAGGCGATAAGGCGGCACGCGGCAGGACACCACCGAGGACCCTGCAACGGCACGCACTGGAGGAGGAGGAGGAGGAGGAGGAGGAGGAGGAGGAGGAGGAGGAGGAGGAGGAGGAGGAGGAGGAGGAGGAGGAGGAGGAGGAGGAAGAGCAACACCACCACCACTTTGTTGCTCCAGTTCATGATGAGGTTCGTAACTTTCAGTGTTTCGTTTAATGTATTTATTTTCGCGCCATACAAAAGTTCATACAAATTAACGAACGTATTGGCGAGTACAAAGTTATCATCATTGTCATTTTATTGTTTTTTTTTTTGGTTTTCATGTATTGACGTATAGGAAAAAAGAAATATGTGTCGGATTAAAAGTAAGTCTCCTCGGGTTATTTTGACATGATCAATAGCGTGTGAGGGTGCGTGGGATACTGCGTGTGTCCGGTTGATCAGCGACGCAGCGATTCCACACACGCCAGTCACCTCTTAATGAAGCACACACATAACACCACGAGGAGAAATAGTGATACCTTGGTGTGTGTGTGTGTGTGTGTGTGTGTTGACAGCAATGATATATTTATAGTGTGTGGAGCAGCTCGTGGGTTGGTTGGCTGGGGAGAGGATGGATGGAGGGAGGGAAGGTGGCTGAGGTTGTGTTCCCTGGGGAAGGTTTTCGTGGGCGGCATAACGCTGCTGGGCTCTGCTGGGCCTAGGCTGTGCTTACTGCAGGGCGGGGTGCGGCGGCCTGGCTTGTGTGTGTGTGTGTGTGTGTGTGTGTGTGTGTGTGTGTGTGTGTGTGTATGTGTATGTGTGTGTGTGTGTGTGTGTGTGTGTGATCAAGCCATCTGTGTGGTATCTCAGCTCACCGCTCCCTGCCATCATTTCTTCTTGACCTAAGTGGACATTTTTACTTCCCTTCAATACCCTTGCATCAAGCCTGCCCAGCAACGCTCGGGTGTACCTTCCCCTCCCTGGATGGGTGTCACCCGCCGCCTGGCTTTCCCACGGGCCTCCCTCAGCGGCACAACCGTACAAGCAGGCGTGACAATTTTACTTTAAATATAATTGGTCCACTAGATCCTTCCTCGGAGGTGCGGTGGATGGGAGGAATGTCCACCTGCGTTCACCCTTCGGGAAGCACAGGTGAGGGAAGAACGTGGCTGACTCAGACGAGGAGGAGCATAGCGAGCCAGCCCTGTGCTGAGGAGGCTGAGGATTGCATATTTAACACAGCATGACGAGTCGTGGCTCACCCCGACCCTCATGGCTCTATCTCTCACCTGATTGCTATGTTTCAGTCAGGACAATTATATGTGTATGTGATTCAGGTGTCCAGAATCTTTAAAAAGGAAACACCAGTATATCTTATATCGATAACAGAACAAGGTCAACTCTTGATATATAGATATATTTATAAACTCTTAGCTTGATATAACAATGAGTAGTGTTTCACCGGTCTGAAAGGTTATGTATTAAAAGTCTTCATAAACGACCTTCTACTTCTATGGGATCACGATACGACTTGCAACCTACCATGTGGTCCTTGGGGCGGGGGTGTCAGGGCGGGGCGGCCACACACACCTCAGCACACCAATACCTTTCATTATGTTGATGTGCCGGAGTGGTAGGGCGGCCGCCCCTCCTCCACACCCCGACAGAAACCTCTCACCCCAAGTGTGTTTCTACTCACAAACATCAACATACCGGAAGTGCGACCTACGTGACTACTACGGAATTAACAAGACGAATGGGATGAAACCAACGAGTTCCTGCTTGAGGATGTGTTTTCCGAAGGTTAGTCTTTGTCATCATTACCGCGAGTATTAAAATAACCTCGTAGAAACACTACCAAAGGCATGAAGTTCCTGCTGACGTCACACCTGCCGCGTGCAGGCGTGGACGCACGTCACATTGTTTACTGCCCACGAGTGCACTCGCTGTGAGGCATTGCGATGATTGACGATGAAGTACAGTGTTATAATAGAACACTTCATTGCAACAAACCTGAAGCCAGATTGGTGTGACCCTTCAAGGCGTGGGTGTAGTAAACAAGAGAGGTGCGTCCCCCGCCAGCCACGGCTGTATTTCATGCACATATAAACACTCCTCGCGCTGGACGGTGAGAGGCGGACACGACGCCGAGCTCGTGAACGGGCGAGATCAACCACTGAGTAAGTGACTTGTAGTTTATCCTTCGTATAAACATACCTCACTTAAACACACATTGGAATATAGGTCCTCATTTGCACATTTCACCTAAAATACTTTACGCTGAAGAATAAGTATCGCAGAAAATGACAAGTGTATTTGGTCGCAAGTGAGGAGCCTCCACGGTAAAGGATATCCATGTAGGCTGTGGAGCACCGCCCCGCCCCGCTGCACGCCATGCTGCCCGCCCCGCTGGTGTGTGTGTGTGTGTGTGTGTGTGTGTGTGTGTGTGTGTGTGTGTGTGTGTGTGTGTGTGTGTGTGTGTGTGTGTGTGTGTGTTTCGTCATACTTGTAAATTCCTCACAATGGTGGTGGCCGCCACTCTACTTGACTTTGGTGCCATACTATTGACATAAGACAGATACAGCGTCTGCATTGTAGATTTTCCCCAATTTTAAAGATTCACAATATATCCCACGGTACTAATGTGAGCCTGAAGTCAGGTGTGTGTGTGTGTGTGTGTGTGTGTGTGTGTGTGTGTGTGTGTGTGTGTGTGTGTGTGTGTTTGGGCGTCGCGAGGCAGGTGTTGGCGCGGGGTTAGGGAGGTATGGGCTGCTAGTCTGTGTGGGTTGTGCTTAAGGTTATAAATTGTCTTATCTAGTATATGAATGTTTCGATTGTTTTAGTAAACCTGCGAAAAGAACAATTAACAATTAAGTGTGTGCCAATTTAGACTTAATCGCCCTTCTAGGTCAATATATTCGTATATCGCTATCAGCTGCCTTGGAGCTCTGAGGATAATTTTCGTTGTTATAGGTGTTCTACAAGGTGTGAGAAAATGTCGCTTTACAACGGAGTATACGGTGGAAACCATTCAGGAACATGTCAAATTGATGGAGGAAAGTGCTGCATAATAGACCTAATTTCTTATTTAATTCCTGTGCTTCTGGAGGACACTGGTATGACATCTCTTCAGTAACGGAGATGCCGTGCTCTCGGCAGCCAAGTGTTGCCTTCCTTTTTACCGTGATATCCACATCATAGATTAAATGTATATACTGTTGTACGCACAAACTTTCTTAAAACAAACATCATGTTCTCCGTCACGGCACTGTTCTAATTCTTGTTAACAATTAAGCTTTTGTTAGCTGTCGATGCGGCGAAGGCGAACTCAATCTTCAATGTATACACCAAGTGCTATGAAGATTCATGAACTGGCGAGGTTCATTACCTTATATTATAATAGAAATACATATATAGGCATATTCAATTACAATTAAATTATTAAAAATAACTGACGTCAATGGTCAACATGTGTAAGTAACCCCTCATCAAATCGCACATAGAAATTTCATGTTTCCGTCTTGTCACTGCCGATATGATGCTTACAGACGCGTTCACGAACCTTCACAAACAATAATTTTAGTGATAATACCCCGTTAATAGTGTTCATTGTAACATAAAGGCTAATGCATTATATATAATATATATATATATATATATATATATATATATATATATATATAATATATATATATATATATATATATATATATAAATATATATATATGTATGTATATATAATTTTTTTTTTTATTGATATCGAGTAATAATTATGTGAATTTCTAAACAAAATCAAGTAGCAAAGTCTCCTGCTTTTGTAGTTTTAGAGTTGTCAGGATGTGCACGTGTGGGGCTGCCGCCTGTATATTGAATAAGGTCTGTTACAGAGCGAAAACAGATCATTCAAAAAGGATGAAGAAATCCAGAAGAGGCATGGCATTAAGCAGAAGAAGAGGAGGAGGAGAAAATGAATGTGAGATAGAAGAGGCACAAAGAGAGGAAATAATCAATAGCAAAGGCGTCACAAAGGCAGGCAGCACGCGGTTGGAAAACACCACAGAGTGGCTGGCAAGGCAAAAACAAAACCGGTGATGTCATAAGGCCTTCCTTGGGAAGTAAGACAACGCGAACGAGAAAAAGGAAAAGGCAGTGGAAGGTTGTGTAGACTGCATGTCTACGGCTGCTATTTCTTCTTGCGGTGACGTCTGGCGAGGTTGTTGTGGTTGATCTCCGGAGGCTGGGAGTGGGAGCGGTAGCGGTGGGAGGTGGAGGCGGAGGAGCGGCTGAGGGCTTCTCGATCAGGGGTGTAGGCGCGGCGCATCATCCCGCCCCGCATCGGGCGCCCCGTCCGTGACTCCCGGTACACCAGCGGGTTGAGCATCTCCCTGGAAAAAGAGAGAAAAAAGTTGTGATGTCGATCTACTGACGCCTGCCAAGAGCCTTCGTCCTTATCTTCCTTCATTCCCTTTCATCTTCCTCCCCTTCACTTCTCAGCTTCCTGTTGTCTAGCACTTCATCGGAATGACCCTCTCGAAGTGACTCGTGTTTCCCAGGGAACCACTACTTCACCCTGATAGATACACCTCCAAGGCTGTTCACAAGTACTCAGGACCAACCACACACCCTATAGGAGGCGATTCATTGATATTCTCGGTTAGTGTTAAGGCTTCTAGACGGAAGACGCACCACTCCCTATGGCTTATTAATGCCTGCTGGTAGTGCGCCCTTCAATGTATGAAAGACTACGAACGATTAATATTATTCATTTTCCTTGTATGATGAATTGCGTAATACTGAACATTAGGTATACTAGCTTGAACATGCAGGCTTCTCTCCTTGCTTTGATATGAAGGGTAACGTGTTCTACTAAGTGTGTGTGGGTGTGGTGGTAGCAGTGTGGGGTGGTGGGGGGAGGGGGGGCATCACCGGCACCCCGAAACATAACACCTGACTCATGCCTTCATTCCTCTTACCACTGTTACACACTTCTACTAAGGTGACTCATTTATTCCAGGACCAGGCAACTCACGGGATGCTCTTTCGTTCCCGTGGACACACACACACACATACACCCACCCACACACACACACACACACACACACACACACCCACACACACACTCTCTGACTGACACACTCTTGGTGATTGAACTTCCTTTCATAGGTCACTATGTAGTTGAGTCACAGTCCTAAGCCTGAATAGCCTGACTGCCTCCCTAGGTCACTCACTCATCCTCGTCGTCGTCCTTCTTCTTACCCTCCTCCTCGTCTTCGTCCTCACAGTATTTTTTCGACTTCCTCCCGCGCCGATCCCCTCCGTCCTCCGACTCCCTCCGCGCCTCGTCTGGGGGAAGGAAATTGAGTCAGTGAACATCACAGGCAAACTTATCACGTGGCGGCACAAACAATAAGACATAATTATTTGTACTGCACACACTCAACACTTCCTATGTGTTGATGAGGTGGACACATACAGGAACAGGAACGTGTGTGGACGCCAAACTCAGCACTGTTACCAGATTAGAACTCAAAGCAACTACAATGAATAAGTCAGACCACTACAAACACCTTCTCTAAGATGATCTCACACGGTATTACAGGGTCTGACCTAATGGTCTGTGGTGCTTATTGGTAATTTCTATGGAACCCGTTTTCCCCTAAAGGTCTGTGGTGTTTATTGATCTATTTGCCATGGAACCCTTACTCCCCTAAGGGTCTGTAGTGTTTATGAGTGACTTTTTTTTCGCAGGATTAACTTTTTATCACCTTTCCCTACCAGGCATTATTGTAGGAATATGTACTGCAATATGTTGTAAATGTATTTGCCAGTTGTCCTTCACGTACCAATTAAAATAGAATATGATATATTGCACATAGCATCTCTAGTGGTGTTTCCCACCTCTTGAGTCTAGGCGTCTCGCTCTGTTCTCTCTCCCGCCATTACCCATAGCAAGCACACCTCCGTAACCCTCTGCAAGGCAAGGTTGGCCAGCGGTTGGTCTAATATGTATCAACTAGTTAGGACGAGCTTCATGTGTTAATGAAGACCCTCTTGGTAGGATTAAGTATATATTTTTAAGTAATGTGAAGAGAATTAAGACTAAGAAAAGGGGTTTGTTTGATCTCACTCCCTACCACCCACTACCTGACGCCATGCCGTCTTGTAAGGTAGGTGTGGTCCCATCATTATCACCCTGCTGGTAATACAGGTTACAAGGTGTTTCTTGGGCTGGGGTTCAATATTTTGTGTGTTCTACTTAACCCTGGGACGTGAGGCCTCGCACTCTGAAGAACACTTGAACTATGCTTCACTAAGGGCATCTTTGTATGCTTCCTTAAGGATATCTTTGTATGCTTCACTAAGGGCATCTTTGTATGCTTCACTAAGGGCATCTTTGTATGCTTCACTAAGGGCTTCTTTGTATGCTTCACTAAGGGCTTCTTTAAACACCTTTTGATATGCCTCGTTAAGGGCATCATCTTATGCCTCCTCACTGGCATCCTTATGTAACAACATACGAGCATCTTTGTGTTCCTCCGTACGACCCTCTTTCTGTGCCTCCTAAGTGGCATCTTTCTGTGCTTCTTTAAGTACCTCTTTCTGTGCCTCTTTAAGTACCTCTTTCTGTGCCTCCTAAATGGCATCTTTCTGTGCTTCTTTAAGTACCTCTTTCTGTGCCTCTTTAAGTACCTCTTTCTGTGCCTCCTAAATGGCATCTTTCTGTGCCTCTTTAAGTACCTCTTTCTGTGCCTCTTTAAGGGCATCATCTTATGCTTCCTTAATGGCATTTTTTTGTGTCTCCTTACTCGCATCTTTCTTTGTTCCCTTAAACACCTCCGCATGTGCCTTTTTAAGGGCATCCTTCTATGCCTCTTTACTCTTACTCGCATCTTTCTTTGTTCCTTTAAACACCTCTTTATGTGCATCCTTCTATGCCTCCTTACTCGCATCTTTCTTTGTTCCCTTAAACACCTCTTTATTTGCCTCTTTATGTGCATCTTTCTATGTTTCTTTACTCGCATCTTTCTTTGTTCCCTTAAACACCTCTTTATTTGCCTCTTTATGTGCATCTTTCTATGTTTCTTTACTCGCATCTTTCTTTGTTCCCTTAAACACCTCCTCATGTGCCTCTTTAAGGGCATCATCTTATGTTTCCTTACTCGTATCTTTCTATGCCTCCTTACCGGCATATTTTTATGTTTCCTTAAGTCCCTCTTTCTGTACCTCGTTACAGGCATCATGTTATGCCTCTTTACTGGCCTTTTTTTGTCCCTCTTTACTGGCATCTTTTTGTGGTTCCTTACAGGTATCTTTATATGCTCTCTTATGGGCATCTTTGCCTGCTTCCTCAAGCTGCCCTTGCAAGGCTTTTTGTGGTACAGGGACACAGTATCCTCCACCAGGGTGGGCGTCTTCATCCCCGTCTTCCTCTCCCTCAATGAAATTTCTCTGCTCGCTGCAGGGGAGAGCGCGGGTACATGTTGATGGACCATCGGCTGAAAGGTTTCAGGCCCGTGGCTGGCCCTCCCCTCGGGCACCTCAAGTAGCAAGATGAAAACCAAATATATCAAAATCATGACCAATTATACATATGAAGATGTGTTTGGTTTTATATTTTCTTGAAAAAAGGATGAGGGTTACAAGCCTTCAGTGTTTTGGTTCCCAGTAGTGGATCCCTTTAAAGGAGGGAAACATGAAAGCCGCTTAACAAGATGGATGCTCGCTGCATGAAATGATTCCACCACCGTATTGTCTCATTGCTTCTAACTGTCTTAATCTATTCACTCATATCTCATTAACACACCACAGTGCAAAGGAATCACGTTTGAGTTATTTAGACACAGTAACATAGTGGCGAAACAAGTTTACACACACATACACACACACACACACACACACACACACACACACACACACACACACACACACACACAGAAGAAGAAAAAATGTCATGAAAAAACTACCATTTCTTCCTCTTCTTTTCTTCTCTCACTAATTCTCTCCAATATCTTCCTTTCCTCCCAGCTCCATCTATACTGAAATCACCAATTGATTATAGTGTCATAAAGTCTCCTAATTTTTGGTAATACTGCATCCAACTACCCCAAACACAAACACCTGCACCACTAATCCTAGACCCGCCTTAACGTAACACTCACCTTGGCTACCTTATCCTGGCACCACCCTTACACCCTGTCTTCTCCTCCGTGCCTTCCTCCCTTACCGTCCCTAACGTGGTCCTTACTATGCCCGTCACTACCCTTTGCTTCACACTACACCTTCCATAATGTAGTATTCACCCTGCCCCTTCCCCTGCCTTCACCTTACACCCTCTCTAATGTGGTCCTCACCCTACCTACTCACCCCTGCTTCCACCTACACACCCCTCCCACATCCCCTGTCTTCGCACCATACCCGCCTCCCCCTGCCGTCACACCACACACTCTTTCACTCTGCCTTGCTTACACTGCAAAGTCTTAGGGTCCATGCAGGTCCAGTAGTGCCAGGAATGAATTGGTCCATCTATCTCGATTCATTACAAACTTGTCTCGTTTTTTGTGTTGCCGGTTCGTCCTGTCTTGTGTTATCGGTTTAGTCTGTCTTATATTATTTTGTTATCGCCTAAGTTAGATCTTGTGTTATAGATTTGTTCTGTCTATTATCACCTAATCAGCCCGTGTTATGTGACCAGCTCAGCCTCACGTGAAAGAGCAAATTGACCATCTTGAAAGAACAGCTCGGAAAATAAAGTTGTTCTCTATATTTTTTTTGCATTTTAATATTTTTTTCTCCAATCATTTAGTCTACATTAAGTATAGACATTTTACCTTATAGCTGCTTTTGGTTCAGGCTTTATGTTGATTATCTTTACTCCTTAAATTATCTTCTTTCATTTTTTTTTACTGGAAAGGTTCAAGGCCGATTTTTCCATTACCGTAACGTGTTCTTTCTTAAACCTACTCTTTTTTTTTTTGTATACCTAAAGGAGGTCGGCCAAGGGCTATAAAAGTAATAAAAAATACCCGCTTACACTGCCGTTCGTTCCTAAAAAAATGTTCAGGGGAAGAGTCTAAAAAGAGTGACCTATTTATATATAGTCTTGGAGCTGCCTTACTACTCCTCTCTAGAAAATGTACAAGCCTTAAGGAGATGGAAAGAACACACTTAGGCAGAGTTCTAGAGTTTAAAACGTATAAATTACATGTGTAGCTTACTTTTACGTTATCCCAAATAAGATCAACTCAATAAGGAGCTTACAACTCAAATTCATAAAGATGTGTATACTATTCATGAACTGAGAGGCCCCGTATGTATGTCTTTCCCTCACCACACACTGACTACTTGGCGTGAGCTTAAATTGGGTCACTACTGGAAGGACAAGGGAGGATGAAGGATTAGTGTTACATGACGATCAAGTTTGTGAGAAGCGAATTAGGTGTCCGGGACGTGGTGACGAGAGGAGTGACGTGTATAAGTAACCTTCCCCTCACTCACTCACCTAGCAAGACAGTGTTGAGGCATTACTACCCGTATGTAACACAGGATAAGTTTGTGTACTAGATGAATGATGATGATGATGATGTTGATGATGATGTTGATGTACTAGAAGACAGTAAACGTTTCTTAAGACAGCTGAAAATTCTCTCTCTCTAATATACAAACACACATAAACACACACACACACACACACACACACACACACACACACACACACACACACACACACACACACACACACACACACACACACACACACACACACACACACACACACACACACACACACACACACACACACACACACACACACACACACACACACACACACACACACACACACACACACACACACACACACACACACACACACACACACACACACACACACCGCCCTAAATATATATTTCGAACATAAGGATGAGTCCATTTTTAATCCTTTGGTCGTTAGGTTTTCATTTCTCATTCAGTGGAATCGTTGGTAATTACCGGTGTGTGTGTGTGTGTGTGTGTGTGTGTGTGTGTGTGTGTGTGTGTGTGTAGTGTGTGTGTAGAGAGAGAGAGAGAGAGAGAGAGAGAGAGAGAGAGAGAGAGAGAGAGAGAGAGAGAGAGAGAGAGAGAGAGAGAGAGAGACACGTTATATCATGGTGACAATTAATACCAAACAGAAAAAGAGTCCAGTTTTAAGATTCTTTCCGAGTTTCGTCATATAATCGCCGGAATGCAATGTCCGCGACAGGCTTAACAAATACAAGTCATACCACACACTGTCACCTTAGTATTACACGTGCCTGCAAGCCTTCACACAGAGCACAGGTGAGGGCGGCACATGACTCCAACGTTTCCTACCAGATAGAGAGTTTGCATTGAGGTTCCTTACGCCTTCATTAACGATCATTAGGAATTAGTGTTTTCCTCGTCGTGACCCGTCCGTCCCGTCCCGTCCCGCCAGGCCCCGCCACGTCTCGTCTCGCTGGCAGATTGAAGGGAATTCGTCACGCAGGGAAAGGAAGGAAGGGAGGCGAGAGGGAGCCGGTAGGAGAGGGATACGAACGTCAATAGTCCTCGGTTATAATCTTCCACAATCCGCTGCCTCCACCCCTGCTGCCGCAACCTCCACCACCACCATCACCACAGCGTCTGCTATGCTCCCACCACCCCACCAACCCACCAACCCATCAGCCCACACCAGCCCGTCCCCACCACCATCATCACCATCACCACCGCCCACGCTATTCCCTCCCGCAGCTATCAATACGAAGGAAAAAGCTAGAAAACTTTTTATTTAATTTAACACGAATCCCTCGGTGTGGTACTTACGGGGCTGTGGTTGTGTGTCAGGTTGTATTAACAGCTTGCCTTCCACCATGCTGAGTGGGATCATACTTTAAGGTAACGTGTATCCTGGCCTCAAATGGGGCTGTATGTTCATGAGTTAGGTAGTTCTTGTGTTCAATTCGAATATGTTGGGTTCATTACCGTAGATCAGTGGGACGCTTAGCATTCATTGCCTGACGCTCTGGCAAAGCTCCAGCTCCCATAGATGGCTCAATGCTGGTCTCCGAAATGATTATTGGAGGACTTTCATTACCCGGAGGAGAGGGAACGCAAAGATATCTAGTTTATTCCATTCACATCATCATCGTCTTCATTGTCGTCATCGTCATCGTCATCGTCATCGTTGTCTTTAACGTCATCATCATCATCATCATCGTCGTCATCAGTGCCTGGCAGGTGACAGAAAGTGTGTTGCTTCTCTTACTCGTAGATCCACTCCCAGTTCTTTTCTCTTTTCTTATTTTTCGTTTTGGCAAATATCGCCAGTAGGCTTATTCTTGTAGGCTTTGAATGATCGGCCTGTAGCCTTAATTCCTGGAGGCTTGGATGGTCTGCCCCAGCCCGTCTAGCGCAAGTAGGAGCTTGGTTTCAGCGAACGAGCCTCCAAACACTCACTTTTCTCATCAAACAGTTATTGACAACACTCATGAATGTACTCGAGTCACCAGCTTCGTCGGCGTCCCAGTGGTGTCCTCTAGTAAGGGATATGCACTAAGGGAACAACTTGATGTCCATTACCCATTCTCGGGCAGCGTGTCACGTCGCCCTTCATGGAAAATTCAAGTCACAGTCCTTGATTCAGTCAGTGTGGCTCGTGCACGCTTGAATACTGTCTTGTGTGTTACTAAAACTGTTTTAAGGCCACTGAGTAGTGTCCACATATTCAATACATATCTAAGACATTTGCGACAGGTGACATAAGCAGTCTGAAAAGGTGAACCATAGTTTATCTTAAGACCTTCGACAAGGCCATGACATGTTCTCGGTGAGTGACGCCGTGACCTGTGCTTGAGGTCAGTTCATCTGATGACTTAATGATGATGAAATTATTTTATAAGAAAATACTGACATCCGATCCTAATGCATCAACATTTGATACAATTTACGAATCTTTCATCAATAATCAACCACCATCAGCCAGAAAGTGGAAGGGAGTTGTGAGTCAGGCGAGGCAAATGGATGGGCTGCACGGGAAGGTTTTGTGGCCACGCTGAACCAAGGAACCTGATAGAACCCCCTTGGCAGACGTTACCAGCAAGATAACGGGGAACAGAGAACCACCTTGTTAATGAATTGATATCAACTGCCGTTCATTAAGCGAATTATTATTAAAACTGTGATCAATTATTTGCTCTGTAACGATGAGTTAAGGTTTGCAGTCACATTATTTTCCTGCACTCCATATATTTCATTGCTTAGTGGTACACACACACACACACACACACACACACACACACACACACACACACACACACACACACACACACACACACACACACACACACACACACGTCCCATTGCAGAAGGTCGTGAGGTGTATGACATATTCTCGTGTATAACTTATCACCCAAGCATCCCTAAACTGTCCACTTATCCTATCATAACTCCTATTCCTTATACACTGTAACACCACCTCCCTCATTATTCATTTTCTACCTCTCCCCTTTCACTATACCTCCCTCATTTCTCTCTCCCTCATCTTGTTCCTCAGCAACGTTTATTCTTTCACGTAGATATCTAACTTTCTCCTCAATCGTAAAACGCGTCGGGTCTCTAAGTGAGGTAAAATTTATTCATGGGTGAGAGCGATAAGCCGAGTGTTGTTAGGCGAGAGGCAGCGATCCAATTAGACTGATGTATGAAGGCCTAGCTCCCTTACTCCCTCTGAAGCCTTATTATCCTTCTCTCTCTCTCTCTCTCTCTCTCTCTCTCTCTCTCTCTCTCTCTCTCTCTCTCTCTCTCTCTCTCTCTCTCTCTCTCTCTCTCTCGCTCTCTCTTTTTCTGCCAATTTCTTTGCTTTCTGGAAATAAATCCGTCTGCTGGTTTGCTTCAGAATTTTCTTTGTTTTCTTTTGTTATGTTTGTTTCCTCCTTATCCCACGTCCTTCCTTACCTTCTGCCTGTCCTTGCATGTTCTCTCTCTCTCTCTCTCTCTCTCTCTCTCTCTCTCTCTCTCTCTCTCTCTCTCTCTCTCTCTCTCTCTCTCTCTCTCTCTCTCTCTCTCTCGCCTTCCACACCCGCTAACTAATTCAGGTGGAGGGCTGGGCTGGGCATTGTGAGAGCTTGAGATTAGAAAGCATTGTGTGAGGTGCTTGCCCGGCGTCTCCTCCTCCTCCTCCTCCTCCTCCTCCTCCTCCTCCTCCTCCTCCTCCCTCCTCCTCCTCCTCCTCCTCCTCCTCCTCCTCCTCCTCCTCCTCCATTACTCTCTCCCTCCCTCTCTCCTCCTTTCCCTCATATCAGACTAGATGGAGACAGATGAGAGCAGACAGAAAGGAAGGGAGTGTGTGAAGAAGATTGAGACGGTAATAGACGGGGAGGAAGCATATACAGACAAGATTAAATTGAGGAAGACTTGCGTGTACCAACGGAGTGAGGTAGGGAGATGGATGATGCATGAGAGAGAGAGAGAGAGAGAGAGAGAGAGAGAGAGAGAGAGAGAGAGAGAGAGAGAGAGAGAGAGAGAGAGAGAGAGAGAGAGATTGACTGACTTAAGATTTATCCTTCCCTCTTCCTCTAGCACCTCCATGCATATTCATTTCCATTACCTGTACAGGATAGAAGAGGAGGAGGAAGGAGGTTACTAGGATTCACAAAGGGCATTCCAGCTTACTCTCTCTCTCTCTCTCTCTCTCTCTCTCTCTCTCTCTCTCTCTCTCTCTCTCTCTCTCTCTCTCTCTCTCTCTCTCTCTCTCAAAGTTAACTCATATATATAAATCAAATCAGCAGCAATATAAGTACAAATCGGTTTAATCTCAGCAGCTTAAACCTCTTTGGACATTCCTTGGCATGAAATCCTGGAGAAGAAGCGGTGAACTTGGTCTACATTTGGTACAGGTTAGCTGAGACAACACGCTGCCACTCAGTGAAGAACATAAATAACTCTGGAGAGATGGCGGACGACTGATTGAGAGAGAGAGAGAGAGAGAGAGAGAGAGAGAGAGAGAGAGAGAGAGAGAGAGAGAGAGAGAGAGAGAGAGAGAGAGAGAGAGAGAGTGAGAGTGAGGAAAAAAAGAAGTCGTTAGAGCGTGATGTGAACCGAATATACGTCCAGAAAATGTGGTAATGGCGGGTCTGTCTGTAGATAGATATTAACACGAGAGGGAAAATACCTGAATTCAGCTTTTTTCCTTCTAACAGACGACTATGAGAACCTAACGATGGAAGGAAAAAAATAATATTGTGACTGCTGCTGTACGTTATCTTATATTTACTACACTGGAGACGAGCCAAGTTATATAAAAAAAAGGGTGAAAAACATACACCTTCAGCCTTTACGTCGCTCCACAAAACAGAAAAAATCTCAGGAAGACAGATGGTTAGACAACACGATGGTGGAAGGTGAGAGATGAGAGGGAGTCAGGAAACGGGTGAGAAAAGTTGGTTCATTCCTGCACCCGACACTAACATGCTTCGTTTATCACTATTAAGCACGAAGAGTCTCGTCAGATATGTACAAGGTGAGGAGGGTTTCAAGGACAGCAAATAGGCTAGAGAGATAAATTGACGTAACTGGCTCATTAATCATAATTTTATTTAAGTTATTGTGTGGAATGCCTAGCTAAGTTTATGTCCAAGGGATGGGTGGCGAATGTATGACGTGAAGACAGACTACAGTTGGATAGTAGCAAAGAAGAAAAGGAAGGGCAGTAATAAGGGTGCCTCAAGACGTCTAGGGAAATTAAAGTTTTACGGCGTTGAAGGACACAAGGCTTAAAATATCTGCGTTAAAAAGATTGTGCGTCTCCCCCCAAAAAAATAGTACCATATTCGTAGGTTTGATATATTTCTGTATCACTTCAGAAGATATTTACAGTATTTGGATATTGAATAGAGAAAGTGACACCCTAGTAAAGAGTGATACGACAATTAAAAGTGATACCCCACCCAAAATTGATACGCCAGTACAAAATGATATCCAGTTTCAAGTGATACCTCAGTTAAAATTGATATCCTCGTCAAAACTGATACTCTAGTACTAAGTGTTAACCTTTTCAATGATGCTTCAATTAAAAGTGATACCCCAATACAAAAGGATAGCCCAGTTAATAGTGGTAGTGTGCGCATGTTCATGTTAGCAATACACTTGGAACACAATGAAAAATAGACCCTTTTTTTTTAAGAACACGATATATAATCCAGTCACTGTAATATTCTTCACCCCTGGAAGAGTGGCTTAAGGCCTCTTACGTGTTCTGGAAAGTATAGATAGAAGAGGTAATAGATATAAAAGTGTTGACGGATAGTATACCATTGAGCAAAATAATAATAATAGTAAGCAGCAACAGGGCATTATACATTACTGAACAAGCTGAGGTGGAATATATTGTAGCTTTTATAATGAATAATGTATGCGGACAGAACATCTTATACAGAGAAGCTAGGATGACAGGATGACCACTAAGGTATGGAGAATGAAGGTACGGCAGATCACTGACTATAGATGGAGGGACAAGATAAGAATATTTGTGAGGTGGGAGATGAATGTAACGATCAGCAGACAGAGGTGAGCAGAGCATACTGGAAGAAGCCTTTGTACCGCACGGGGATGGAAATGACTGCCACTGACGCTGATGACTTTCTTCCTTCATTTTCTTGGTCTCCATTAGTCTGTCTCTCTCTCTCTATCTCTCTCTCTCTCTCTCTCTCTCCCCTCCACCTTCTTGCTTCACACCGTTTTCATTCCCACGCACCAATCTTCCCGTTACTCTCGTGTCGCCGCAGAAACAGATCTTCGTTGTGGTATCGTTCAGGTTTAGGAGAAGAACCGTCAAGCAAGGTGATGAAGGTGACGCGATGCTCCGTGATGGCGCCACTTCTTTCCATCTCAATAGAGGAACTCCATTTACAGTTAATTTCACTGCCTTCCTCTCCCCTATACGACCTCTCTGCATTTCCTCCTCTATTTCCACATCATTTACCCAAATAGACTTACTCTCTTCTTTACAGAGAGAGAGAGAGAGAGAGAGAGAGAGAGAGAGAGAGAGAGAGAGAGAGAGAGAGAGAGAGAGAGAGAGAGAGAGAGAGAGAGAGAGAGAGAGAGAGAGAGAGAGAGAGTTATTGTTCACGCATCCTGCAGAGCAAGACAAATTGGACCCTCATCTCCACTAATTCTCTCTCTCTCTCTCTCTCTCTCTCTCTCTCTCTCTCTCTCTCTCTCTCTCTCTCTCTCTCTCTCTCTCTTTTTCTTTCTTTTTTTTCCTCAAAGACATACTATCACCTCTTACTTCTCTCAGGTACACATTAAGATGGCAAAACGTTAGTATTTAGTGAGTTTAACCTTCCTCTTGGTGATTGACACGTGTTTGGTGGGTCGGAGGCTGGCTGCTTCACATTACAAAACACTGCTTCATGATTTATTATCCTCGCTATGAAACATTACACGTGGTGACATCGCTTCCAACATATTTTCTCAGCGACGTAATAATTGACGGACACAGTCGGGCGTGAATGCATGTTTCCCCCGCTGCTTTGTCACTCTGATGGATGGCATTGCACAAAAGGGACGTTTTTGAGGCTGAAATATCGCTGTGAAAACTTTAAACTACACTATTTCACGTTCTAGAAAGCGCTTCACTGCACAGGAGCATCGAACCCGCCACAGCTCCGGTAAAATATTCATGACTTAACTGTCGAAAATTAATGAGATTTCAATCCAACATGTAAGCTTTATAACTAATTAGCAATCTGGCAGAACAGCAATAAAAATGGTGAGCGAGGCAATAGTCAGGCAGTCACACCTACACCAAAACAGACTTGGTGTAACGCAACCAAACTAACACCTTCGTGGCAACCTAACCTAACTTAACCTAATCTAACCTAACCTAACCTAACCTAACCTTTGTGGCAACTCACTAAACAAACATTCCTGTAACTCAAAACAAATGAAAGCAATCAGCAAACACACTGTATGATGTAATTTTATAAGTGATGTGTCTAAAAGTTATTCATGAACTCACAAAATAGATATGTTTTGTAAATTCGTTAATCGTAAAAAAAAGGAAAGGATAAAATCGTAATAATGTTCATATAAATTGACAGAACACTGCTATGTTTAAAATACTTTTTAAAATTAATTTATCGAAACGGACGTCATATAATTTAAACAAAGAAAAAAGTAATTAATTCAACTCAAATGTGCAGACTCGGAGGAGGTTCATGTGTGAAATACTGAAGTGTTACATTGTCCTTGTATAGATATTCCTTGACGGTAATATAATGAGAGCGAGGCGAGGCGAGGCAACAGGTGACGTGAATAAGGTGCTTGGCTATCATCATTCATCCTCCAGCAACAAAGACGTGACGTAATTTTTACATTAAGGTTTAATTAGATCACACCAAGAATACGCAGTGCAGGTGTGTTGGTATCCTGACTATCGACGCTGCGCACACAGGCTGTCAGGGGCCGCCCACCAACCCTCACACCCTCAGGATAGAACTTAGCGGCTGGTCTTTCAGGGACTTTAGGACGAGGCCATGAAGGGATTACTGCCCATTATCACGTGGCAGACGAGCAGCTGCGGATTACTGCTCAGATACAGGCAGATACATGGTGCTGGCAAGTCATAACTCACTAAAAGAATGATACTAAACGTTGTTCACAGGATATTGCGTTGTGCTACACTGTAAGTTAACACAATGATGTAACTGGAATGAAAGACATATAGCCAATTTGTATGTTTGTGTGTTAACCTCATTACTTACTCACTTGACTGTTTCATTAGTTGTCAGTTTTTCTACGCTGAGTTATTTAATAATTACTTGATAGCTTCATAAGATAACTTGTAAACATTGGATTTTGAATAAAACTGTTCGACAAGACGCCAATTGACAAGTGAATTCACGTGAGTCCTTAAGTTTTAATAAGCTGACACACACTATTTCACAGTGCAGAAAAAAATTACTAAGTTATTATTAGTATTTGGTGTCTATGTTAAAAAGCATAACCGTTACTGGGTCAAAATACGATTTAAGAATTGTTGAAGAAAGAAACGAGAACAAAATAAGTGGCGAGCATCGCATCGGAAGCAACGTCTCGAGAATATGAACTCTGGCACCGTAACCTTGAATGCGTTTGTTATATAAATATTGCGATTATTAAATGTCGTGATGCTTTTTTGTTTTCATTTTCAAAACTTTCTGGTGCAAAATTCAACCTTCAGTAAAATGTGAAATACATACATATACCTTTTATATCGGATTTATTTTCCATATATATTATTCATGCGTTCTTTTGCCGTGGGTGTATGTGACTGAGAAAAGTGTATTCCGCCACTACCTCCCCTGAAACGACTACATTGCTGCTGCCACGACCATGCGGTGCCGCTGTGAAGGCTTCTTCCTCCACATAATTATATTACTTCGTGGAAATACAATTCAATCACATTATCTTCATTCCCAAACACACCATCTGTGTCTTGACGTTTTCTACGCACGATATCTAGGTAAATTATCTCTCTCTCTCTCTCTCTCTCTCTCTCTCTCTCTCTCTCTCTCTCTCTCTCTCTCTCTCTCTCTCTCTCTCTCTCTCTCTCTCTCTCTCTCTCTCACTATCTATCTATCTATTTATCTATCTATATATCTCAAATGTGTGTGAATGTGTGCTCTCACCCTTGTAATAATTTTCGTTCCCTCCTTTTTCCTTGTGTATTATCTGTATGGTCTTTCTCTCTTACTACACACACACACACACACACACACACACACACACACACACACACACACACACACACACACACACACACACACACACACACACACACACACACACACACGTGCCTGACTCATCGAGGACTCCCGTGATGGGCGCCCGTGAGACGAAGCGGCCATTATTCGGGTTCTTTATAGACCCCCACGGTGCCCGCCCAGGTGACGAGGGGGGAGGAAGGGGGTGGAAGGACGCCAATTTTCTGTTCCCTGTAATGCCAGAAAAAAAAAATCGTCCCTCCCATCCTAAGTGTGTGAAGGTTTCTTGGTTATGTCAGCATTGTTTTGTGGCGAATGTAAATGATTGTAGTAGTAGTTGTAGTAGTAGTAGTAGTAGTAGTAAGTAGTAGTAGTAGTCATAGTCATAGTAGTCGTAGTAGTAATAATAGCATTCGCCTTACTGTTGTTGCTTTTACCAGGTATTTTCCAGACAAAAATTAATCACACAAAGAGTGAGTGATCTCCCACACGTCCACTTAAAGGGTAAAACTCACTACAAACCGTACAATAATATATAACGAAGCGAGTCTCGGTGAATATGTACTCTACCATAATGAGGCAATAACAACATGACCTAATACCTGTAAAAAGGACTATAATCAGACACTATAATCACCTGGGAACTAAAATTTACTAGTCTACCCCCCTATAGTATTGATTGAAGCTTCACCATACCTGAGGCGCCACGTGCTTCATTTTGAGAGTGCCGTCAACTACAAGAAAATCCACAAGTATTCAAAGAGAGACTGGAAGAAAATGTCATACTTTTATTTGTGTGTAACGTAACGTTCCTGAGAGCCAGTCCTGCAGTTGTAAGAGCGTCCACCTTGCCAAGCTAAAA
>JAPQNM010000003.1:4755632-4780632 GCA_029783475.1 Metacarcinus magister | reverse complement strand
GGGATCTGTAGTACTGGAGGGCGCCCGTTCACCCATCACGTAGCCTCGCCTCTTACACCCACCACACCAGTCACTCCAAGTCCCATTACTATATCAACCCTATTCTGCTGATCATCTCTCATATGTACTTGACTGTTATCTGTTTGTTTTATTCTGTCTGTATTCGTTTGTAGCTTCGCAGGTTTTATGATTTTCTAAATGTGTAAATACTTTTTGTGATGTTTAATCTGTACGAGTATAACAAGTCTAGATCTGAGCAGTTAATTCAGCAAGAAGAAAATGTTGCATCATTGAACACTTTTGTTTGAACAGATTCGGATTTTTTGCCTTTCGTATTCATTTTACATTTACAAGGGACTTAACAGGGGTTATAAAACTATATAAAAATATTAAACATATTAGTAGTCTATGCGTTGATACAATTTGATATCACTTCTTGTGTTTATTTATTGAGTTCATTTATTTTGATGTTTGGTATTAGATGAAGGCATACATCAATTGTGTGTGTTAGTTTGAACAAATAAAATAGGTATAGTAATGCATTAAGTAAGTACACATATGAGTTATATATATTATTAAACTACTTTGTATCGCAATTATGCATTTGTTCTAACTTAGTACATCAATCAATTCAATATTTAATTTCATTGCATTATAATATGGTTTAAACAAATACTTTTTTCTTTAACTTTTCTTCCGCGAATAACCATTACAAGTTCTGTTCCGTCGCTTCGAGCAAGTATTAATAAGCTGTACCACTGTTCTAATCACTTATTCAAAACTACAAAATATGATAACATCCTTCACATATGAGGTAATATTCACAATTTTTCCACATGGCCTTTTACCGACGAATACAGTCATGAATAAAATACATTAATTCATACTAAATGCATTGCAACGGAGGGGAGGAATGTTAATAGTTCAACAAAAGTGTCGATATGAAACATTTATCCGCACCAAACCATGCAAGGGGAGCGAGCCCAGAAATCCCAGGAGCATGGCGCGTTAGAATGACAGGCCGCAGATGTAATTTGGGCTGGCGGAAGCGTGAGGTCATTGGTGGAAAGTGCAGGCGGCCGGATCACGTGGCCAAGGGAGGAGAGTGGGAGAGAAGGATAAAGAAGAAGAAGAAGAAAAAGGAAAACAAAGATGACGTGAGAGAGAGAGAGAGAGAGAGAGAGAGAGAGAGAGAGAGAGAGAGAGAGAGAGAGAGAGAGAGAGAGAGAGAGAGAGAGAGAGAGAGAGAGAGAGAGAGAGAGAGAGAGAAAATGCCGAGATGCCGAGATGCCGAGATTTTCTTTTCTGTTAGGGTTTACGTAGGTGTTTGCGTCTGCTTGTGTGTGTGTGTGTGTGTGTGTGTGTGTGTGTGTGTGTGTGTGTGTGTGTGTGTGTGTGTGTGTGTGTGTGTGTGTGTGTGTGAACATGTTTCCTTTCCCTATGATGCTCTACTATAAGTTTCGTTCTGTCTCCCTCACCAGGTGTTCGTCACTGGCCCGGCATCTACCCTGCAACTTTATGGACGAGGAAAGGTAAGGCTAGTGCAACATTGTGTGTGTGTGTGTGTGTGTGTGTGTGTGTGTGTGTGTGTGTGTGTGTGTGTGTGTGTGTGTGTGTGTGTGTGTGTAGTAATTTTGTTTTTGTTTGCACGAATGGCAGTGGCTATGCCTGTGTTACAAGATAAGAGAGAGGGAGAGAAAAAAGAAGAAGAAAAAAAGTTGTTTGTGCGGGGCTGGAACACGTGTAGGATACTGTAGCAGCTGTTCTTGATTAGTGAGTGAGGATAGCAAAGGTGGAGGCCTGTCCGCTAGGTTGTGTAGTAATGCTGGCAGAATTTTCGTTAATACTAAAAATTGCTGCAAATGGCGGATATGTCAACATTTCCTACACTTATGAAATTGAATATAAAAAGAAAAATACATAATTAGATCAGTTGAGAGATACAAAACGAATATATGTATGGATATTTAACGTAAGAACACTGATGTCGTATACAATAAATGCTCAGGAATTATCGATACAACTGTGTCACCTCAAGGAACACCCATCATTAATATATTTCTTTTCTTACTTCATTACTTGATTTGAAGATTGCAAGGCACCGTCACGTAAATCCCTGCCTTTGCTTTGCATGTATCGTATTACATGTGCTGAAGATTGACGTGTACCGGCGGGGGAGGGTGGGGGGGGGGGGATGACGTGTTTCAGTGTTGTAAGGTAACATGCGAGAGGCGGCAAGGTTTTAGTGGAATTAAAAGTACCTTGCCAACCTAACCCCTCCCATCTGTGCATCATATCTGTGTGTGTTACTTATCATTGCTGGACGTGTTGTTACTTAAAAGGCAAGCTTGTGTCATGCATTTTATTGTTGTCGTGTTAGCTTTATGTGGAGAGCTTTAGGCTGGTCGAAGTGATGTTTTTTTTGTTACTGAAAAGTGAAGACTAATGGTCGTGGTGCATATGACAGGTGTCCGCGGAAAGCTTTCAACACCAACATCCCCATCGGCTATGTGTGTGTGCCAGTATTGTTGTACGTGTGTGTGTGTGTGTGTGTGTGTGTGTGTGTGTGTGTGTGTGTGTGTGTGTGTGTGTGTGTGTGTGTGTGTGTGTGTGTGTGTGTGTGTGTGTGTGCCTGCCTGCTTGCTTGTTTGCTTGGCTGCATCCCAGAGGCTTGTAGACCCACGTGCCGTGCTTGTCAAGTGGGTGGTGGGCTGCCTGCCTGCCTCGGTGCTGTAAAAATGATCCCAGGCCGCCAGTGAGATTCCACGAGTGTAGCGTTTGCTTTTTTTTCTTCCTCGTGTGGTGCGTGACTGACAGGAGGTGGTGGTTGTTTTGAGGAAACTGGTGAAGAATGGTCATCGCGTGAAGACTTCAAAGCTATGCCGTAGGAATACTCATGAAAAATAACGATGATAATAGACAAGAAGGATTTTCCAAGCTTTCCAACAACCCGCATCGCAGTGTTCAGGGTACTTGCTTCCCTCATTACCTGAGTACAGCACCTCCTACATCACCTCAGAAAGTTGCAACTCACCCTCATTTAAAGGTTTTGTGGGTCCGTAGCATTCTGGCATGACTAACTGAAGTGCTTAGTAGCCTCAAGGGGCTATCAGTAAGTAGTGGCTGCTGGGGGAGGCTGGGGGGCTGGCGAAGCTGGTTTGGTGTGGTTTTGTGTGGTGAAAGGTAGTGGTGGTGGTGGTGGTGGAGTGAAGTGGAGTGTGGTGGTAGAGCTGGAAAATGGTGGGCGGTAGTGACGATCAGATGTTCGTAAAAGTAGTAGTGGATGGTAGTGGAGTGGTGGTGGTGGTGGTGGTGGTTGTGGTGGTGGTGGTGGTGATTAGTAGTCGTAGTGGCAATAGTTGAGAGTAGAATCTTTAAGGTAGGGATGGTGCTGAGAACGCTGACTGGAGGAGGACGTCAGTGGTAATGTTTGAGAGTGGTAGGAGTAGGCAGGGCCGAATTAAGGATTTACGGGGACCTGGAGGACTTGAAATGTTTGGGTGGCCATTGACTAAGGAACCTGGAAGGGAATGGGGATGAAGGGAAGATGGTGGCTGAGTGGCTTATTTGTTCAATATAGACAAGTTAGAGATTGCTATCATCTCAGTAAATTGTTGTTGATCTTCCTGGCATATTTATTCCATGACTCGGTACACATTGCTCTCCGGCCAAACAATATGTCTATTTACCTGGCAAGGGCATACACAAGGCCGTAAAGTAGTCAGAGGCACAGAATACTCATACGTGATATTTTTGTAGTTCCTTGCAACATTGCCAAGCTGGCGTTGAACCTTGGGGCGTGGCCTGCCTGGTACTGGTGATGGTGGTGCTGTGGTGGTGATGGTGATGGCAGAGGAGATGAAGAACGTGGTGATGATGGTGATACGGGATGTAGTGATGGTGGTGATGTCCAGCAATTGGAACTTTTGAGTAAAGGGTGGTGATGATAGTGATGAGAAGTAGCTGAGGTAACGGGTGGTGATGGTGGTGATGAGAGGCGGTGCAGGGATGAACATGAACCGTGGTGGTGGTGGTGGTGGTGGTGGTGGTGGGATACAGCGGCCGCCTTCCCGTCACGTCCCGGCACCATTGAGGTCTTGGTGAGGAGAGGGAGGGAGGTGCTGGACGCAGGTGTTAGGTGTTACACTGAACAGAATGAAGGTCAGGCTTGTCTTGACCTTACGTTGATTTTATGTTTCCAGTTTCTTTCTTGCGATAAATTCATTCTTTTTGTTTTTCTTTCTATCCGTGCATCTCTGAGCCTCCTTATTGTATTTACTTAATTCTATCTCTTTCTTTTTGATTTGTAATACTTCTCCTCCTCCTCCTCCTCCTCCTCCTCCTCCTCCTCCTCCTCCTCCTCCTCCTCCTCCTCCTCCTCCTCCTCCTCCTCCTCCTCTTCCTCCTCCTTTTTATCTTCCTTCTCTACTCACTCTCACCAGACTCATGAAAAAAATCTAAACACCTCAATAAATCTAAATATAAACCATTCGCGTATCTCCGTTAATCTTCACTTCATCTCGTCTGTTACCCTCTCAGGACGAAGACTCTTTGTTTCTGTGTCGCTTAGTCTCCCATGATTATAAAAGATGTTAAGTTATTGTAGCTTGTTAATTTATTTTTCTTGTGTTACCCTTCAGCGTTTATTTTTACTTGTTTTTACGATAGGAAAGAAAAAGGCTTTGCCCATCTTTGCCTCGTTTTCCACCGCTTTTCCAGAGATCATTAAAGACCATTGTTAGTATGAAGAGCAGGTGAGGTTATACAGAGACCATTTTCTGATGCAGTGGGCAGACTTAGTAACCATTTCCCTCACGCAGATGGTGACAGCTTCGAAACCATGAACCGGATCACGTGGTTGGGTAGTTGAACTCATACACTTTGCGTTGCAGCTTCATGAGCTTAGCAAGTATTATCAGCTTGACAAGGATGAGCAGCGAGTAAGCTTCCAGAACACTAAGAAGCTCAGTGGCGGGAGAAAGTTTGTCGAGAGTTAACAAGAACTTATTAAGGTTCAGTTAGCGGTAAACCTTCAGTATATTACCGTGTATTACAAATGATTAGGCGTATTATTACCCTCCATCTCCGCCTTTCCTTCCTTCCTTCCTTCCTTCTTTCCCCGTCCACAGGAAGATGAGTCCAAATTTTGCATAAGATCCTCACATCCTCACAATCTTTCTCAAGGCAACCATTGTGTTCTATTCCTATATTTATTGTGTCAGTTACTTTGGTTTATTTAACGTCATTACTCTAAAAAACTACATTACTAACCTCCATCAAGCTTGTCCCAAATATTTAACCTTTACTTTCTTTTCTCGTTTCTTTATCTCTCCGTCTATAAAGAAAAAAAAATCTAACACCAAAGAAACGGGGAGAAAGAAGTACAATGGATACGCGGACGAACTTACCTACAGCATTTACACATTAACTACCTGACGGGACTCACAGGTAACTTGAACACACTTCTTAGACACATACACCTGGGCCGCGAGGGAGGAACTTCAAGACTGTTTATCTGTGAGTTGTGCTTGTGTGTGGCGGCAGCAGATGAAGGAAGGGGTGGCTGAGGAAGGCAGAATAGGAGGAAGGAGGCAGGTTGAGGGGTAGGCTGGAGGCGTGATGGATGTAGTGACAGTAGTGGTGGTGGATGTATGAGGGTGAGGGTGAGTGGTGGTGATGGAGGGTGATGGTGCAGTGTACGTGGTGATGGTGTTTGTGGAGCTATGAGGAAGGAGGTCAGTGGTGATGAAGGAGGAGGAGGAGGAGGAGGAGGAGGAGGAGGAGGAGGAGGAAGGTAAGCCAGTGATAGAAGGGGTTCAGTAGTAAAAGTAATGATGGAAGATAATGAGGAAGAGGAATACTGGTGAAGGAATTGCAATAGTAGAGGTGATGAAAGAGGAGGTCATCAAAGTTGTGGGGGAAGGTGGAGGAGTTAGTCCTATTGATTGAGGTGGTGGGGAGTGGACGGTGGGGGTGGTGATGGTGGTGGTGTAGGAGAGGTGGTAGTTATATAATTGTTGTTGTGGTGGTGGTGTAACTGTAAATAAGTTAGTAGTGGTCTGGAAGGGAAATAGTGGTGGTGATGGTGGTGGTGGTAGTGGTGGTGAAGGACTGGAGGTGAGTGGTAGCAGTCATTAGTCGTCACCTGGTGATTGGTGTAGTAATACCTGGATGTAATGATCCTTTGACCTGTTTAGCACACACTCTCTCTCTCTCTCTCTCTCTCTCTCTCTCTCTCTCTCTCTCTCTCTCTCTCTCTCTCTCTCTCTCTCTCTCTCTCTCTCTCTCACACACACACACACACACACACACACACACACACACACACACACACACACTGTTTACATCCCCACAATCCCCTTAACATTCTCACCTTATTTACCAAACATTTAACAGCCTCGTTCCGTCCACCGTTACCCCTCATTAAGCTAAGCTCACCAACTTCATAAGTACAACCGCGCGCCTTCGTGCATAATTTTCGTGTTGTCCTCACCTGGTGGGCCTTCCGCTTGGTGCTGCGGGAGGGGGAGGGGGGGGGAAGGAGTGGCCTGGGCTGAGGGGAGTAAAGGTAGTGTGAGCTACGTGAGGGAAGCTGACAAGGAAGGAAAGTGGATGAAAAGAGGAATATTAAATGATGGTGAAGGAGGAAAAGTAGTAGAAGGAACACCAGAGTTGAGGAGTAAGGACTAAGGTTCCTTATGTGAGGTTACATTCGGATTGTACGTAAACCTCAAGGAAAATTTTGCTATTCCTTATTTTTTTTTCTTGTTAAGACTAGAATGGTTTCAGGTTTGTTTTGAAATCGTAAGTACAAGTAAGAATGAATGGTTGTGTTATGGTTTGGCATTACTCTGAATACAACGCTTGTCATTAAGGTGTCGATGTGTTACTCAAACAGGGCACAGTGACCCTCACGCACTTCTTCATCCTGTTCACCCAACATTCCAGAGCCGCACCTTTAACAAACAGCCTCATTCCTGACCGTAGCCTTCCCAACACTACCCTCGCCCTTCAGTGGTCATAGTCGTGCACCACTGGCGTCCCGTCCACATACGAACAAGGATGGACACCAGTGCTTCTTGATGCAGTGTTTGTTGCTTCCTAACTTATTTGATATGTTAGACTTTTATCAGACATGACAGTCTAATATATAATCTTTTCATGAGCTATTGTATCTTCCTCACCTGCATATGTATACCTGTTCATCCAATTACTGCAACTGGACATTTGAACCTTTGCACCACTTGTGAAGGTTGCAACCCGAGTCTTCTTTCATCGCATTCACCACAACCATCACGGCTTTGTGTTCACAAACTTATTTAATGAACTAACATGACAACTAAAAGGAATATATATATATATATATATATATATATATATATATATATATATATATATATATATATATATATATATATACACACACACACTCACACATATATGTTCTTCCTGTTCCTTTGTTCATGTGTTGCCGTGTTGTGTGAGTGTGAGTGACAGCTAAGCCAAAGGTCATACGTGCAGATCCTAACAGAGGTTATTGCACTTGCCGGGACGCAAGAAAGGTGGAGCATTACTTGGCGGGTTTTAGGGCACACTGCCCCCTTACTTTGTATGGGACACAGGTTGTGTTCAACATTCAAACTCCTAAAAAAAAAGTTGGTCGCACATGGACTTTGAATGTTCCTTTGAAAAAAAAGTTTGAATTTTCTACACCTTTTGGTAAACATAAAAGTTTGTCAGCTTAAAAAGTTTAAAGTTTTGAAGTGGCGACTGTGTTTTTTTCTGGAAAAGTAAGATCAAGGACCTACGTGTGAGGCAGAACAGTGTTGTGCCGCAGCCGGAACAGTGAGGCAGGAACCCTCGTGGCCACACCGACCTGCTTGTTAAGGAACAAGTTAACAGGGAACACAACGATCATTTGTTGTTAGTTATTCAATTCCGTGAGTTATGACCAGTACTGAGTGGTGCTCCATGAAGAAACTTGGAAATGCAGTCAGGCTATTTCAGTGCAGTTTTGCATCATAATAAAATAAGTAAACAAATTTGTTTTTCATCATCACCAGTGGCAGTCATTACACCTCCACAATGGCCTCGCCCTACTTACTCCACTCCTTCCAGGCTGATGCTCTGTATTCAGTCTCGCTCCGAGGAATTTTATAATTATGTCCTCCATCTTATTATTCTTGTGCGCTGCCTCCGTTTTCCACCCTTCGACTACCTTACTGTCAGGCAGCAGTGAGGCTCTTGTCAGCTTGAAGGATAACATAACCTGCCTTTTTTTTCCTTATTTGGAGCCGGAATAACTCTACTTTGTTCCAGAATCCATGAGTTTATCTGATCTCAGTTCCTGTTGAAACGATTTAATGTTTACGTTAGAAACTTTTTCAAATCTCTTAAGTTTGTGATAACCTAAAGCTGGTTCAAATATTTGGTTGGTTAGATTCCTTGGTCGTTAAATAAAGAGTGAATCACTTTTAGGCTGTTACATTGTTTTTCCAAAGCACTTCAAATGCGTTAATTCATCTTTTTATATTTGATTCATGACCTACTTTTGTACTAATTGGTCGTCTCAAGTAGATATGTTCCTAACTCATTATAATATTTAATTAGCTAGCGTAATTTGTTGTCGTAATTCATTATTATTATTACTGCGCTACAAAACAAGTCTGCAAACACGAAATATCCCGTTTCTGTGATGAAGTGTCACATAAAACATCTTCACTTGTTTCTACTCACGTCTCTTAAAGTCTCATTACTTCATCTAATGTCAATGTTAATACTATTGTGTTCAGTGTTTTTTCTTCTATTATTAACATTGAAATCATCTTGCCTGTCATTGCCTCGGTACAGTCTTTGTTCTTAATTATTATTCCCGCCATTCAGAGTGCCTTGTCCCAGCTGTCTGTCACATTCTCATCTGCCTCGCTCTGAGCAAAAACCTGATTCCTTTCAATGCCAAGTTTTCGCTAAGTTACTCTCATACTTCTGCCTTTTGTTGATGCTTCTCCAATGTTTCCCAAGTTTAAATTACGGAATGTCGTGTGTCTGTTTTTTTTTTTTTATATATTTATAGATTCATCCTCGTGTTGTTTTCTTTAGTCATATCATTCTGTTGTCTCTGCTCTTATTTCTATTGTTTATTTCCCTATTATCTTTTCTTCCACATATTCTTTCAGTCTGTTTTCACTTTGTCTCTTGCTCCATCTCCTCCCTTCTCCTTCCCTCCATCCATCTTTCTCATCTTCCGTCCCACCCTCCTTCTTCCCTCCGTTATTCCAAACAAACATACTCCAAATTCATCACTCAGATTTTCGCGTAAGGAGGGCAAGGCGGGAGGGGGAGGAGGAGCGGGAGGGGGAGGAGAGGAGAGGAGAGAGGAGTGAGAAGAATACCAAGGAGAATAAAAGGGGAGTAAGGGAAGGAGAGAGGAGCGGAAGGATGGAGGTAAATGATGAGAGAGAGAGAGAGAGAGAGAGAGAGAGAGAGAGAGAGAGAGAGAGAGAGAGAGAGAGAGAGAGAGAGAGAGAGAGAGAGAGAGAGAGAGAGAGAGAGAGAGAGAGAGAGATGCTGTTAATGAAGGAATGGGATGGTGGTGAATAAGTATGGGAAGGAAAGGGGAAGGAAGGGAAGGAAAGGAAAGGAAGAGATAAAGAAAGGAGAGGAAACGAAAAGAGAGAAGGAAAAAGAAGAAAAAGCAAAGGAAATAAAGGAGAGAAGAGGAGAAGTAAGGCAGGAGAAGGGAAGAAGGAGGGAAGGAGATGAAAAAGAGGAATGAGAAAAGGAAGGGAATGGTGAAGGGAGATGGAAGGGAGGAAGGGATGGTGATGGGATAGCAATGGGTGAACTAATGAATCCTGAACCATTGCTCTTCGTTATATAGCTTACATCAGATGCCAAATTGTATCAAGTATATATATAAAAGATGTTTTCATTCTCTTTCTTTTCTTTAGACTGAATAGGTGAAATATAGCATTATGAAAAAAAACTAATATTGTCCTCTTTTTGTGAATAGAAAAATATGCAATCAGAGACTTCTAATGAGATTTACATACATATCAGCGACTCAAACCCTTTATTTATTTATTTATTTATTTATTTTTTATTTCACAAACCGTTGGCGCCAGTAAGCTTTATGGAGGCAAAGATGGACTTGCCTCTTGCCTGTTATTTGGCGGAGGTAAAGAAGTGGTGAACAACGTTAGGTTAGGAACGTTTACGGATAGATGGAGATAATAAGGATAGACATAATAAAAAAAAAAACATTGAAAAGATAATAAGATGGATTTAAGGATATTTTCACAACTATTAAAGAGAAAAATGAAGATAAATAAGTTTAAATTATGCATAAACAGATATAATTTATGTTCTGTATAACGGAAAGCATGGGATGAAAAAAAAGCAACGCAAGCCAGACAAAGGAAAAGGAAGAGAAAGAGAAAAAAGAAAGAAAAAAACACGTTGAAAAGAACAGAAACAGGCGAAGAGCAAACACACACACACACACACACACACACACACACACACACACACACACACACACACACACACACACACACACACACACGTCTTGCAGTTTCCTTTCGATTTTAGGTGGAGAGGATTAAAACATAGGAGGAGGAGGAGGAGGAGGAGGAGGAGGAGGAGGAGGAGGAGGAGGAGGAGGAGGAGGAGGAGGAGGAGGAGGAGTGAGTAGTGCTGACGGTAGACTGCTGAGGTCAATCCTTACATCATTTTTCTATTACGAGATTTCTGCTGCGTCAACAAAGAGAGAGAGAGAGAGAGAGAGAGAGAGAGAGAGAGAGAGAGAGAGAGAGAGAGAGAGAGAGAGAGAGAGAGAGAGAGAGAGAGAGAGAGAGAGAGAGAGAGAGAGAGGCATACTAGATAAAAAAAAATGTACATAAATAATATGGTCTAATCAACTAAGAATGAAGATATAAAACAGGATAAGAATAGGAATAATTATCTGTCTGCTGCCAGCCACGTCTCGCCACCTGACCCACGTTATAAAATAGACATACAGCCAAACTACAATACATATAACAAAACAAAAAACCAAAAAAAAGATAATAATAATGATAATAAACGAACGTGTTATACCAATCAATACGAACACAATCCTGATTTATTATACTCTCCATTATTCCTGTGCAGAAATATACATTACCCAATTAAAAAGAGAGAAGGGGAAGCAGAATACACCACCATACATAATACAGACTCGCTCATGTATACTGGCTTTAGTAATTATACATCGACAGTATTGCCAAACCAGCGGTGCGGGGAACCTTTTCGCTCTTCCCTTGTGCGTGGAAGGTCTCGCGAGGATGTGGTATGACTGAATATCGGGTGATCTGGTAAAGAGGGCTTCCAGGGGCTGCTGAGGATGGGTTGGTAGGCTGTCTGGGGTGCGTCTGGGTGTGGGTGGGAAGGGCAAGGGAAAGGAGGAGCCCGATAGTGCAGGTTTGTGGGGAAAATACGGCTTATTTTATTTTAATTCGATAGCGGGTGAGGCGGCACGCGAGAGGCCAAGAAGTCACGCGAAGCTGATTATTGAGTACCAGGCTGGGAGAGAGATTTGGGGGGGTAGGACGCGGCGTTTAGTGGGGTGGGCGGGTAAGAAGGAAGTGTAGGACGCAGCACCCGTGAGATCGTCCATACCTCCAGGCGTGAGACCAGCCCTCATTCCCTCCCTCACAGCACACAACACGCCCGTAACCCTGGAGCCTTCTGTCTTTTTCCTTAACGTTGCACTGCTTCCTTAACGTGTCTCCAAGGCATTCAGTGCTTGGGATGCAACACCTGCCTTGTGGTGTTCATCTATATGTAATGTTCTTCCTACACATACAACGTTCAGTATTGTCAGTGTTGCCTCACTACAATTCAACCTCACAAACCAGCGACTGGCTTCACAAGGACGCCTGCTGGGCCGCCCTAAGGCAGGGAGGCTTTCCGTTCATGGATAATACAAATCACAATGTAATTCACCAGAACGATCGTAAATCTCACTGAGCTCCTTCACTATTTTCTTTTATCTCTTTCTTGAAACGGATTAAGGCTAAACATGAAAAAGAACTCGAAAAAGAACTCGAAAAAGATGGAAAAAGAGTCCGTTTTATACTTCTCGATAGAAAAAATGAAAGAATTCCTAAAGGAAGGAAAGTCTGTTTGTTAAGATAACTTAATACCTTTCTCTTAAAGGATATTATGCCTCAGACAAGGAACAATCTTGGCAGGTTGTTTGTTCCCGAATCTCGTGGTATAAAGCAATCTAGAATGAAGTAAAGAATAAGGATGTTCGTTAATTCTTGCATTACAAAGATGGACAAAATAGACGTTGAAACAAGCAGCAAGACTAGGGCAGAGTCACCACATGTACGAGGCAAGTTAAAACACGTAGAAGGTTGTGATACACGGAACATTGTGGTGGAATGTTAGATCAAAGTGAATATTAGTTATGAGGGAAAGGGATATTTTGTTTCGTAATACCAGTATGAATCCTCTTTCCATGATATTTATGCTTGTTAACAGACGGAACTTGAAGCACAATATTTGATCTTCGGGAATATTTTCCTGCATGGGGTCAAGTTTCCCTCACCGTTGTTTTTTGTGTGAGAGCTTACTGAGAACAAAACAATTGCAGTCAATTACCGTCAGCTTTGTTATTTAGATGTGAACAATATTTTTTAATTCTTCAGTTTCATAATATTATGTACAAAACCTTCACTACATGATGCTTAGATTTCATGTAGGGACGGACAAGGCCACTGTATCAGGATAAGAGTATGAGTAACATTCTGGCCAGACTCAAACTGAGGCCAACAGATTCTTTGGCGCGCTAACCACTACATCACTGAGGTGTAAGACTGTCTGGTTGGAGCAAGAAAATTAAAGGAGACGGTTCAGAACACCTGACTTCATGGAGGAAGATTTAAACAAATAAGAAACTGTGGATACCTTTTGTTGAGATGAGTGCCATTAGAAGGAAGTGACGTGTATTATTATGTATTTGATAAGTTGAAACTAGACTTGAGAATTGATGCATTTAAAGATCAAAAAGTGCTCCTTGTTGCTTGCAGAATATATATAAGAATCAAGATTTTGGTGTCCTGTACCATCCACTTAGAAAATGTTGTTATTCTTACTGGAGGTGCAGGTGTGTTAACTACCTGCACACTGCCTACTGCCCGCCGACCCTCAGCCGCCATCATGCCTTCTGACGTGGCATTACAATCGTGTTGTGGCACATTCTAAAGAGTGCTTCACGTGTCTGGTTCAGTCGTAGGTCTTCCGGGAACAATGTAAAACTTTCTTCCTGGCTTTTGGGATCGCGACCCCACATTTGATGCAACACCATGAGTCGGCATTGTGTCGCATGCCTCATACAGTAATGGTCCTTTCATGTCGCTTACGATTCAGTGCACCTGCAACCTTACTGTTCCTTGGAGAATGCAGACCACAGATGAGAGCTGCGGACGAACTCACCATGAAAGACCAAGAAGGTATAGCAACGCCAGGCGAGACACCTCAAGGCAAGACATACTTCCCGCCCATTCCTCGCCTCGCCCTCGGGAGTCTCTTTCCGTCACCACCATAAAATGTACTCTCGGCCTCCCATCTGGATCAGCATGCATCCTTCCACTCCCATAAGCATCCCATCTACACTCAGACGGACATTCGTGTGCCTTCATACCTGTGTACTTGTAGGTGAACATTGATACTCCTGAATTCCCGTCCCCGTGAAAAAAAGTCCTCCGTTTATTACTATTTTGCATCAATGAAAGAAAGAAGGATACGCTCAGGCTTGCCCAGTCCCGTTACCAGTCTGTTCAGCAGCGTTTACTTAGAGAATTGAGGTGTTCCAGCACGCCAATAAAGTCGCGTCTTTCTAACCTCCCACAACACAACCACAGCACAACCTCTTCAACAGCTTCGTAAAAGATAAGATAAAATAAGATGAAAACCAATTAAAAAGAATGTTTTTATTTGATTTTTTGAACGTTGAGTAATTGTGTTACGTAAACCAAGAGGGCAAAGGGGAGCACCATCCATCTTGGTGTGTGTGTCGCCCCTTCCTTTGTCCTTCCTTCCTTACTTGTCCCTGAGGCAACATCCTTCCTACTTCAAGTGTGATGCTCCACAGAACCTGTTCACCTGCACACCCTTCCCTGTGTTCAGGTTTACATTCTCAACAAAAAATAATTATAGTAATTCATTTCTAAGATAGGCCATTATAAATGACAGTGCCTTAATTTAATTTGAACTTCCTGCACCATTAATATCGTGTGTGTGTGTGTGTGTGTGTGTGTGTGTGTGTGTGTGTGTGTGTGTGTGTGTGTGTGTGTGTGTGTGTGTGTGTGTGTGTGCGCGTGCGTGTGAGTGCGAATGCGCGCGTTAGGAAGATTCAGTAAAAACAGCCTTCCTAACGCAGGCGCACGTGCGCTTACACATACAAACACACACACACACACACACACACACACACACACACACACACACACACACACACACACACACACACACACACACACACACAGTGACATCTGTTGGCCGCACCTTGGAAACTAAACACATAATTCTTTTAACGTTAACTGATGGTGTTTTTTCCTTGACTTTCTCCATAAAATAGTTGGTGTTTGGGGGACACTTTTTTTGTTTTGTTTTCCTTTTCTTTATTTTTTAAGATTTGTTGCTTGTATTCTTTTTTTCAACTTTTCATCTTTATTCTGACTCTTTCCTTTCCCTATATTTCCGTTATCCTTTCTTTCCTCCTTCCTCTTTTCTCACTTAAACTTCCCCTCTTCGGCATTTATCCAATCTGAGCTTCATGTTTACTTTTATACTGTTTACTTATGTGTACGTGTGTGTGTGTGTGTGTGTGGGTGTGGGTGAGAGAGAGAGAGAGAGAGAGAGAGAGAGACGAGGACGATGATCCAAACTCGTTCTCTATATTGACATTAATTTATTTTTAACCTTACATTTCACTAATTTACTTCTATTTCCACACTCACAAAGCCAGGTAATAGAAAACAAAATCTAATCAGAGAAAAAAAAAGAAAAGAAAAACTAGAGCAATGTCGTTTAATAGTATAAGGGAATCGAAAAGAAATAAAAAGATTCGAGGAGTAAGTTTAATCCTACAAGTGACCAGCCTGGGTAAGAGTGAGTCCCCCTTTGAAGGAGTCTATAGAACAGGAAACTTTATTACAGAAAGATAGAAAGAAAGTATAAAAAAGAAAAAAAAGAGAGAAAAAAAAAAAAAATGGCAAGCTCTTCTATTTTGTTGACTCTATAAAGTTTAAACTCCTGTTCTTGACCGACAAACTGGTTTTCTTTGTCACACATTTTTTTTCTTGACTTATTTATTTTCTATATATCTTTATTTTTCATTTTGCAGTAACTACACACATAGCCATTGTATTCTCTCTCTCTCTCTCTCTCTCTCTCTCTCTCTCTCTCTCTCTCTCTCTCTCTCTCTCTCTCTCTCTCTCTCTCTCTCTCTCGTCGCCTCCCATTTTCTCTATTCATGTCTGCCTCTTGCCGCCTCAGTTAACAGCGGCCTTTGGTATCGAAGGCTGTCTTTGTCTCCTGGCGTGGCGGGAGGGAGGCACAGACGGAGGGAGGGGGGGAGGGACAAAGGGAGGGAAGGAGGGAAGGGGAGAGGAAGGACAGTGAATGGATGAGACGATGAAGAGGGGATGAAGGAAGGGGAGGAGGTAAAATGACACTTGGATGACTGCAAGGAAGGGTCGGGCAACGTAAGGGGAAAAGGAGGAAAATATTAACGTGGAAACAAAGAGAAGAGAGAGAGACATACAGAGAGAGAGAGAGAGAGAGAGAGAGAGAGAGAGAGAGAGAGAGAGAGAGAGAGAGAGAGAGAGAGAGAGAGAGAGAGAGAGAGAGAGAGAGAGAGAGAAGTCAGGTATTTTTATCTGTAATATTCTAAAATGTTTGTTGCTTCAAATTCACCTCCAGTCGTTTCTATCCTTTGTCTCGCTGTCTGTGTCTCAGCGTCCCTCGTGGCACTCAGTCAGGTGGAGGCAGCAGCAGCAGCAGCAGCAGCAGGCGATTCCCTTCGTATGCCACCACCACCACCACCACCACCACCACCACCACCACCACCACCACCACCACCACCACCACCACCACCACCACCATTACTACCATTACCACCACCATTAACACTATCGTAGCTTAATCTCTGTAATTGCCTCAGTCTAATTATCCTATCAAAGAGGAGGAGGAGAGGAGGAGGAGGAGGAGGAGGAGGAGGAGGAGGAGGAGGAGGAGGAGGAGGAGGAGGAGGAGGAGGGGAGGAAGATAAGGAAGGACAAGAGCAGGAGGGAGAGGAACAGACGGTAGGAGGAGAGATAAGGACGCTGCTACTTTACAGGTGACGTGTTACAGCTCGTTGGCTTTGTGATGATGATAAGGTGACGAGCGAGTCAGTGACGGAGCAGGTAACGGTGGTGGTGGTGGTGGTGGTGGTGGTGGTGGTGGTGGTGGTGGTGGTGGTGGTGGTGGTGGTGGTGGTTGCTGTTATACATCTCCGGAAACTTTGCTCCTGTTATATTTATGTGTGTGCCACCAAACATCTGTCCTGTGTGTTGTTTACGTCTCTCTCTCTCTCTCTCTCTCTCTCTCTCTCTCTCTCTCTCTCTCTCTCTCTCTCTCTCTCTCTCTCTCTCTCTCTCTCTCTCTCTCTCTCTCTCCCTTGTTGCATATCACATCTCTTCTTTTCTTTTTTCCTTTATTCCTTTCATTCATTCTTTGCTTTCCTTTCTCTCCTCTATATGTATGTACGTACCAACACCTGTTTTGTTTGTTTGTTTGTTTGTTTGTTTGTTGGTTTCATTTTCCCTCCATGCTGCTACCACTCCAATCCCAATTACATTTTTTTTTTATTCTCTTTTCCCTCTCCCTCCTCTTCGTTATGCCTTTTTTCTCTCATTCCTCCTAAAAAATGTGGCCCCGGAAGGTAATTGGAAGATAACTGAACAGGTGGTTGGGAGGGGGGTACAGGTAGGGGAGGAAGAATGTTTCAGGGGGAAGGGAAAGTAGAGAAATGGAGGAAAGAAGAGTTTTAGGGAAAGATGGAAGGTGGAGGGTGGAAGGAATATGAGAAGGTGGAATGCTTAGGATGGAGGGAGAGAGAGAGAGGCGAGGCTGGAGAGAAAGTAGTGGAAGGGTGTAGTGAGGGAGGAAACGTGTCTAGTGCAGGGAGACTAGTGAGGTACGAAGATTAAGGAGGAAAGATAAGAGAAGGAAAGGGAAAGAATAGACACAGAAGAATGTTTGGGCAGCAGGAGAACCAAGATGAGCTGGGATGCCTATGATCTTGTTAGGGAAGGAAGTTTATAGCACAACGCGGGGATCATTAACACTCCCAGCTGCACTTACACACCTGCATCAACAATCACAGACAATCAGGAAATGTTAATAGTCAGAGGAAAGCCAGAACACAGCGAACACAAGGAGATCACAGTATTTGGGTAACGATATAGAAAACAGGAAAGGATTCTGAGGAAGACTGCCAAACACACAGCGTCTCGCAGTAACAACTTAAGCAATAGGAATACTCTTGGTGTAAAACAAAACGTTGCTGAGAGGGAGAAGAATTAACAAGAAATCACAAAAAAGGTCGTTCAGCATCTTGTTATCAGGTACGATGCAGTGCTCGAGGAAAATCTCTGCATCATTTTTTAGAGACACATTGAATTTGGGTAAACAGATACTTTCCCATAAAAACTAAACCCTAACCTTCCCCGTAGAAACTCCAGGAAAATTGTTCCAAAGAATACTTGACTTACGGCTGAAGGAAATGATTTATACATTCCACGTGAATGTGACATCCACATAGAAGGATCACCACATCCATCAAGTCCAGAGCCAGCGAGGAGACAGCGATAACAAAGGAACACAGAATATACTGAGCAGCGATCCAACTTGATATGAATGAAACGTTCAATAAAGTATGGATCCAGAGTCTGCAGTGCAAGGTTTGTGACTTGCAATGTCAGACAAAGCAATGGAACTGCCATGAAGCTTCTTACATCAGCGTGTCACAACCATACTTGTCAGCAGGAGCATCAACACCGACTTTCTTCTTTGACAGTGAAATGTCTCATGGCACCGTATCACCATCACCATCACCATCACCACTATTCATCACCTACGCGCCGGACATGCCACCGACAGAGGACGCCTTTACGGATATACGTAGACGTCGTAACTATTAGATGTAGCCGTCATACTTGGCACAGTAAAATCCAGAATAAAAACCTGGAAGCTTCACAGACCAAGAACACCTGTACAGAGGCGACGCAATAGTACTACACCATCACCAAGAGGCTCATCAGTACACAAGTGGATGAAGCTGCACACAGAATATGAGAGAACCCAGAAAGTTTAGAAGACATACCACAAGCCACGACCATCTTAATGAACTCGTCAGAAATACCAACCAAAACACGCTTGAGCATCACATCCTTCCTGGAACCACTTCTTCACCCTTGACAACATAACTGTGTAACTCCTAAACACTAACCAATCAGATAATACTCATACACATCCAGTCCAGTGAGGCGAACAGGGGAGGCGACAGATCAACGGACCGAACATAACAACAATTAATAGCCGTGCACCAAACACCTGGACACTACTAACCTCTTCCTTGCCTACCCTCTGTGTCTTCCTGATTAACTCTCTCTCTCTCTCTCTCTCTCTCTCTCTCTCTCTCTCTCTCTCTCTCTCTCTCTCTCTCTCTCTCTCTCTCTCTCTCTCTCTCTCTCTCTTTTACACATAATCTCATAATCTTACATTAACTCACAGACCTTCGTATGTCTTCCTTTTTCCGTCTTATATCTCCACACAATTTTTCTTTCCTCCTCCTCCTCCTCCTCCCTCTACATTAATTCCTCCCACCATCTTCCCCCTTTATCTATTTCTTTTTCATTCACTCCTACACTTTATTTCTCTCTCTCCCTTTCTTTACATCTAGAATATTTTTCTCTTTCATCTTTTTCCTCCTTCGTCTCCCAACCATTCACTTTAATTTCTCTCTCCTTCCTACTGTATCTTTTCCCTATTCCTTCCCCTACTCTCCATCTCCGTCTTGTACGCTCTACACCCACCCGCTACCCTACACCCACAGACGTGTTTCGTATACTCTCACGTCGGACACTTAGGATGCCGGTAGCGTCTTGCACAGCCTCAGGGGCAAGCGGTATTTCTCACTGCCGAGCGACCACTGAACACTTTCCTTACCGACCTAAGCGCCTGGTGGAGTTTCTCTCGGGAAGGCAATAGTGGGAGGCGGTGGTGAGTTAGCGGAGGACGTGGTGGTGGTGGTGGTGTGGCTGTAGTGGTGTTGAGTCATGCTTGTGTGTGAGTCAAGGAGGGAAGGCCGGCGGGAAAGAGGCAAGACAGGGAAGGAAGGAGAGAGAAAGGAGTTCGTATAAGTGAATTTCGAGGAACCTAAGTGGATAAGCGAAAAAAACGAGTCTTCATAATATTAAAAAAGCTTAAAAAATGTAACGTATATGAATGTGTAAATGTATGGAATGGCCGCAAGATAGTTGGGTGTTAAATATCACTCAGAACAGAAAGGAGGAAGCCGAGTCTTAAGAAAGAAAATATGTACAAAGACGATAATAAAAAAAAAGCAATGATGGTGATTTACAACATAAGATAGAAACTAAATTTAGGTTTGAACTGATGACGAAGATAACGTTGATGCTGCACAATCAAACTTGAAACTAGTGATGAAATGCATTGTTCAATACTTTACCTGCAGAGAAAGTATAGGATAATGATGTCTTACAACGAGAGTGAAAAGAAGAAAATACAAGTAAAGACATAGACCTTTGTGCAGCAGCGGACTTGTACTAAATGATGGAGATGATACTATAGTGATGGAGGCGAAGGAGACGGAAAAAATGGAGATTAAGTTAGCAGACGTCTGCGTGGGTGTCAGCTAAGTAGATGAATCAAGGAAATAAATTAGCCTATCTTTCTCTCTCTTTCTATCTATCTATGAATCTATCTATCTATCTATCTGGAAGGAAAGGATAGCAAGAGAGGACGGCTAACGGGGTGAGGACATAAGTTATTATTTTTTTCCGGACCCGCTAACTTTTGAAGCAAGGCAGTCAGAGATGTAAAGGTCACATGCAAATCTTATTGGCGAGAGAGAAAAAAAAAGGATAATTCTTCAAAGCCAGACGAAAAACAAGCTATTTTTTCATCATAATTCTTTTAAGTGTTTTGAGAGAGAGAGAGGGAGAGAGAGAGAGAGAGAGAGAGAGAGAGAGAGAGAGAGAGAGAGAGAGAGAGAGAGAGAGAGAGAGAGAGAGAGAGAGAGAGAGAGAGAGAGGCGTAGAGGAAGTGGGTGTGGGAAATTGGGAAAATAGTAGGTAGGCAGGGTGAGAATAATGGTCAGGTTTGGAGTGTTCTCGTAGGGAGGAAAGAAAGAAGAAAGGAAGGAAGGAAGGAAGTGATGGCGAAAGTTTGGAAAAGATGAAAATATAATGGACAGAACACCCCCCCTCCCCCCCCCACACACACACACACGCAAACACACACACACACACACACAGACACTTTTAAGTTGTAATAAGAATAACATATTTTCTACTGCCAGAAAGAATAAACCGTTTTCTTATCCATTTCATATGTTAGTCCTTGGAATCAGTGGCTGGATGCTCACTCAAGAACGAAAAGGATAAAGAAACAAAGCTCAACAAAGGTTTTAGAATGTAGCCGAGGAAGGGGAGTTTGGTGTAATAGACCAAGAATTACTGGTTTTCAATTTCATGCTGCACAAGACACCCCGCAGACTAAACTTTCCACTTTCTTTTTTTGAATCATTTGAACTTTCTCGCGTGCTTTCAGTGCTACATACTTTCTTAATTTTAATAACTTAATAATGTCCTTAATTTGGAGTGGTAATTAGCGGTCTGCTGTTATTATTATACCAAAGTTTGTTCCTTATCACCTCGGACGGTCTCCTTTTCACGTACAAAATGAGTACACTAAATCCCATCAGTGGCTCTTCCAGACAGCCTGACGCTCGCCTCATCCTGGTTTTCCTATCACGTTAAGCAGGTCCAACGCAAGCCATCCACACACACACCACGGCCTTCCCTCACCCCTGACCCCTCCTTATACATCACCCAGGGCAGCTGAACCCCCCAAAAACCACACTTGCGCCACCTTAGTCACCCCCTCACCACCCATACATAATCCACCGTATTCTGTTCGCTCGGGCACCTGCCAAGGAAAGGAATTTAGGAGAAAAGTTATGCTCTCCCTCAGTGTTATCTAATGAAGTTTTAGAAATATGCATGATTAACGTTGAACCGAGAATGTCCTGCCATAGGGATCATTATTGACTGGGCTGAACTGACCACGTAGCTGCTGCACACTATACCACTTTTACACTTTGTTAATGTCACACTATACCTCGTTCCTCCTACTACCACACAACCACAACACATCTTCGGCCTGCATAACCACACTATACCTTCCTCCCACATAGGTACATCAATCGGCACACCATACCCTCACAACCACCCTCCCATAGACCAATCACCTACACACAACACCCCCTCAAACCCCACCAGCTCACACCACCTCCACTCACCTTTTCCTCACCTCACCACCCAACGACCCCCACGTAAGGTGACTCTTCCCTTTACTTCTCACATTTAATCATGTCTCCTCAGACGACCAAAAGTAAATCGAAAAACCTCTGGCCACGAATTTTTAGTGAGTTCATAATGCATAGGCTTAATTTAACGCCACGTGTGATGACCGGGGTGATAAAAGTGATGGTAAGGGTGGCAGAGGTGACGGAATGGGAATGGAATGTCTTAGGAAAGGGAGGGGCAGGGCAGGGCAGGGTTGGAGTGGACTGCGCCAGGCTGTTGGTGGTTTTGTGCAGCTGAAAGGAACTCTTGACACTTTTACGAGGTGGCAGGCAGGTGTAAAGGTGATGCAGGTGTGTGGTGGTTCGCGTTTTGTTGTACAGTGTGTCGATGTTGGTCACGACTTGGCGTGAAGGAGATTCTGAGCCGCAGGAGGTACAGTTCCAGGCTGGGGCAGCAGTGATGGGAAGGGAAGGAAGGACGTCAGGTGAAGTTTAAGCGTTGTTTACACCTCCTTTTTGTAGACTTTCCAGCTTGTGTTGTGTTGCTCACTTTGTTCACTCGTCATTTGCAGCAGAGGTTGTCAAAAGCCATGCACAGAACACTTTCGGCACGCGAGATTCTCCTGTAGATCCAATGTGTAAATATAAACTGGCAAGATATAATCATAATAGCATCACAGTATTTTGTAAAATATGGAACAATCTGGCAGACTGTGTGGCTGCAGAAAAGATGCGGTGAAATATAAAGCGATTTTTGCTTGTTTACATGAATATGTCAGAGTGGTCCACCTCGTGCTGGGAAATATTGGTTTTGGTACTCGAAAAATTGTATTTGACAACCCCTGCAGGGTGTGGGAATAGGCTGGCGCGGCTCCGACCAGTTACCAAATTGTTTTCTCTGTGTTATCTTGGGCCGGGTTGCCGAGATGGCGGGAAGGGATGGAGTTGAATTAACGTGGTGGCAGGTGTGGGGGCCGAGGCCTCTTGGGTGTTTGGGTGAGGCCAACCATCGCGGCGCCATGTTGACGTAGCCAATCATTGTAGTTTTTTGGTGACACTAAACTGTGGTGATTGAGCATGACTGGTGTGTTGCCGTGGTGTGTTGGATGCTGTACTGTATGGTGACAGTGACAGAACACACACAAGGAGCCAATAGAATAGTGGCTCAAAACATTCATTGAAACTAAGGATTCTGAGATGATATAAGTGGAACAGTGCATTGGTATGTGTTGTCTCTTGTGGGAAAAAAATACTAAGGAAGGTGTGGAATATCGAAAAAATAAAATGAAAACAGAAATTAAAGGCTATAAAGGAATATTAGGAATATAAATGTGAAACAACAAAAATACATTTGAAAATATTTCAGAGCCAAAAGTTATTGTGGCACTAAAAACCTGTGTATAAAACATTTACAAAAGCATCGTTTAGCAAGCACCGCCAAGGCCTTGTTTAACATTAACAGCTGAGTCATCGTTATGAAAAAAAAATTGCTGCAATTTCTACCGTTTTTATTATTTTTTCTCACCCTTTAAAATATCTGCAAAAATCTGAATTATAAATCAAATGATCCTTGTTCTTACATTTTAAACTTAAATGTTTCAACTCTTTTGTATTCATGCTGATTTTTACATTATAATTTTTGTGAATCATTATCTAAATTATAGTTAGTTTCCTATCGTTGGAAACCTTTTTTAGTCGTGCATTGCCTTCCTGTGTTAATATTGCAACACCTGCACACTTGTTCTGAGGCACAGTTCCAGGCAACACATTCTTCGGTGTTGGGGTTTGTGTTGTGTTTCTGTATCCTGCCGTGTAGTCTGAGGGAACGCCACGGTAAAACACACCATCTTAATTTTTTTCTTGGCGGGATGTGCATTTGATCTTATAATATCTGCCTAAGTATGTATATATGTGTAATTGTATACCTATGTATGTATAAAAGCTTCTATGGTAAAAATGTACGTATGTAATTCGGTATTTTTGTACAATTGTATTTATCTAATTACTATCTTGTCAACTGATTTATCTATGTAATTATTTAAGTAAACTAGAAATGAATACTAATGTTAAAATGATTACACAATTAACACGACTCATTACCCTCCTGCAGGAACCAGCCGTGTGTCCCCAGTTAGGCTGAACTTGCCGTAACGTGTGTGGAGGAAGAACAACAATGGGAGAGGTAGGTGAAACACTTTGTATGTATTTTGATTCTCTCTCTTTCTCTATCTATCTATCTATCTATCTATCTATCTATCTATCTATTTGTCTCTCTCTGATTGAATTGCTCGCTATCTTCATGAAGCTGCATCACCTTTGACGTGAGTTTAAAGGATTAAAAAAAATATTGCAGCACCTTACAGATACCTAATTGAACATAGTACGAAAGTCTCTCCTAAAATGAGACTGTGAAAGAGAAGGCGATGCGGGGCTGGATGTAGAGGGAGGAGAGAACAAAGGATAGGAGTCGCCTTTCCCTTACACACACACACCACACACACACACACACACACACACACACACACACACACACACACACACAGTCAAAGCAGGCCATCACAACGCAAACAATTCGGACTACCTTCAAACACTTCCTCTCTATCTCTCCGTCTCTCTTTCCGTCTCTCTCTCTTCCACACACGCACACAGACTGTTCCTCTTTCCCTTCCTCTTGGACAAGCTCACCGTCAGTGTGGAGACGCAGCTTTGTTTCGATGTCATTTCACGGCGCCGCCCTGCCCCAGATTCCCTTCAGGAGGATTAAAGCGAGAAAGATAATATTGGCAGGACGCACTGAGGCAAATAACGGGATCAGGAGCATAACAACTTAATTGGGAAACGGATTGGCCGCTTGCAGGAATTTTCGCCGTGCCTTTGATACAATATTGAATGATGGATTAAGGATCGCTAATGCAACACTGTAATGGTAGTTGTTGCAGCAAAAGTGATGCCAATAACAACAACATTAACAACAACAACAACAACATAACGATTCTAATAGTGCTGCTAATAATAATAATAATAATAATGAAAAAAATAATGATAATGATAGTAATAATAGTAATAGTAATAATAATAATAATAATAATAATGATAATTACAGCAATAACAACAAAAAACAAACAATTAATTATTCCTGACAACACAACTGAATAATATATTTAACGAGACAAAAAATTTAAATTAGCACGTGAAATGCCTCGTTAAATCTTACGTTAAAAGAATAAATAAAAAAAAACTTCTTTGCCTGAGTTATGGGGACGCTCCTAGTTTTTTTTTTTTTTCCTGCCTGGGGGTCGAGGATACGGAAAATTAACGTTTATGTGGAAGGGAAACTTTGAGGTCGTGTGTTGT
>JAPQNM010000003.1:4713132-4753132 GCA_029783475.1 Metacarcinus magister | reverse complement strand
GTAATTATTAGTCATAGAACAAATATTCATAATGACAGTTGTACAGTTTAATTAGGTGTATCAGATGCTGAATTGATATTTCCAATATCTCTATTAGCTTTCGAGAAAATGAGGAGGAAAGTCATGTTTTTATATAAATATAAAGTTTAATTTTACTGCGTAATTATTAGTCATAGAACAAATATTCATAATTTCAGTTTTACAGTTTAATTAGGTCTATCAGATGCTGCAGTGATATTTCCAATATCTCTAATAGCTTTCGAGAAAATGACGAGGAAAATCATGTTTTTATATAAAAATACGGTTTTATTTTACTGCGTAATTATTAGTCATAGAACAAATATTCATAATATCAGTTGTACAGTTGAATTAGTTGTATCAGATGATGCAATGATATTTCCAATATCTCTAATAGCTTTCGAGAAAATGAGGAAGAAAGTAATTTAAAAAAAAGTAAAATTCAGTATTTACTAGTACTAGTGAAAATATTCATAATGACAGTAGTAGATTTTAATCAGGTCTATCAGATGCTGCAATGATATTTCCAATATCTCTAATAGATTTCAAGAAAATGAGGAGGAAATTCATGTGTTTATATAAATATTAAGTTTCATTTTACTGCGTAATTATTAGTCATAGAACAAATATTCATAATGACAGTTGTACAGTTTAATTAGGTGTATCAGATGTTCCAATCATATTTCCAATATCTCTAATAGCTTTCGGGAGAATGAGTAGGAAAGTCATGTTTTTATATAAATATTAAGTTTCATTTTACTGCGTAATTATTAGTCATAGAACAAATATTCATAATCACAGTTGTACAGTTTAATTAGTTGTATCAGATGCTGCAATGATATTTCTAATATCTCTAATAGCTTTCGAGAAAATGAGGAGGAAAGTAATGTTTTTAAATAAATATTTAGTTTAATTTTACTGCGTAATTATTAGTCATAGAACAAATATTCATAATATCAGTTGTACAGTTTAATTAGGTCTATCAGATGCTGCAATTATATTTCCAATATCTCTAATAGCTTTCGAGAAAATGACGAGGAAAATCATGTTTTTATATAAAAATACGGTTTTATTTTACTGCGTAATTATTAGTCATAGAACAAATATTCATAATATCAGTTGTACAGTTGAATTAGTTGTATCAGATGATGCAATGATATTTCCAATATCTCTAATAGCTTTCGAGAAAATGAGGAAGAAAGTAATTTAAAAAAAAGTAAAATTCAGTATTTATTAGTACTAGTGAAAATATTCATAATGACAGTAGTAGATTTTAATCAGGTCTATCAGATGCTGATATGATATTTCCAATATCTCTAATAGCTTTCGAGAAAATGAGGAGGAATGTCATGTTTTTATATAAATATATAGTTTCATTTTACTGCGTAATTATTAGTCAAAGAACAAATATTCATAATGTCAGTTTTACAGTTTAATTAGGTCTATCAGATGCTGCAATGATATTTCCAATATCTCTAATAGCTTTCGGGAAAATGAGGTGGAAAGTCATGTTTATATATAAATATTAAGTTTCATTTTACTGCGTAATTATTAGTCATAGAACAAATATTCATAATGACAGTTGTACAGTTTAATTAGGTCTATCAGATGCTGCAATTATATTTCCAATATCTCTAATAGCTTTCAAGAAAATGACGAGGAAAGTCATGTTTTTATATAAAAATACGGTTTTATTTTACTGCGTAATTATTAGTCATAGAACAAATATTCATATCAGTTGTACAGTTGAATTAGGTATATCAGATGGTGCAATGATATTTCCAATATCTCTAATAGCTTTCGAGAAAACGAGGAAGAAAGTAATTTAAAAAAAAGTAAAATTCAGTATTTATTAGTACTAGTGAAAATATTCATAATGACAGTAGTAGATTTTAATTAGGTCTATCAGATGCTGCTATAATATTTCCAATATCTCTAATAGCTTTCGAGAAAATGACGAGAAAAGTCATGTTTATATATAAATATTAAGTTTCATTTTACTGCGTAATTATTAGTCATAGAACAAATATTCATAATGACAGTTGTACAGTTTAATTAGGTCTATCAGATGCTGCAATGATATTTCCAATATCTCTAATAGCTTTCGAAAAAATGAGGAGGAAAGTCATGTTTTTATATAAATATTAAGTTTAATTTTACTGCGTAATTATTAGTCATAGAACAAATATTCATAATATCAGTTGTACAGTTTAATTAGGTCTATCAGATGCTGCAATGATATTTCCAATATCTCTAATAGCTTTCGAGAAAATGAGGAGGAAAGTCATGTTTTTATATAAATATTAAGTTTCATTTTACTGCGTAATTATTAGTCATAGAACAAATATTCATAATGAAAGTTGTACAGTTTAATTAGGTCTATCAGATGCTGCAATGATATTTCCAATATCTCTAATAGCTTTCGAAAAAATGAGGAGGAAAGTCATGTTTTTATATAAATATTAAGTTTCATTTTACTGCGTACTTATTAGTCATAGAACAAATATTCATAATGACAGTTGTACAGTTTAATTAGGTCTATCAGATGCTGCAATTATATTTCCAATATCTCTAATAACTTTCAAGAAAATGACGAGGAAAGTCATGTTTTTATATAAAAATACGGTTTTATTTTACTGCGTAATTATTAGTCATAGAACAAATATTCATATCAGTTGTACAGTTGAATTAGGTATATCAGATGATGCAATGATATTTCCAATATCTCTAATAGCTTTCGAGAAAACGAGGAAGAAAGTAATTTAAAAAAAAGTAAAATTCAGTATTTATTAGTACTAGTGAAAATATTCATAATGACAGTAGTAGATTTTAATTAGGTCTATCAGATGCTGCAATAATATTTCCAATATCTCTAATAGCTTTCGAAAAAATGAGGAGGAAAGTCATGTTTTTATATAAATATTAAGTTTCATTTTACTGCGTAATTATTAGTCATAGAACAAATATTCATAATGACAGTTGTACAGTTTAATTAGGTCTATCAGATGCTGCAATGATATTTCCAATATCTCTAATAGCTTTCGAGAAAATGAGGAGGAAAGTCATGTTTTTATATAAATATTAAGTTTCATTTTACTGCGTAATTATTAGTCATAGAACAAATATTCATAATGACAGTTGTACAGTTTAATTAGGTCTATCAGATGCTGCAATGATATTTCCAATATCTCTAATAGCTTTCGAGAAAATGAGGAGGAAAGTCATGTTTTTATATAAATATTAAGTTTCAATTTACTGCGTAATTATTAGTCATAGAACAAATATTCATAATATCAGTTGTACAGTTTAATTAGGTCTATCAGATGCTGCAATGATATTTCCAATATCTCTAATAGCTTTCGAGAAAATGAGGAGGAAAGTCATGTTTTTATATAAATATTAAGTTTCATTTTACTGCGTAATTATTAGTCATAGAACAAATATTCATAATGACAGTTGTACAGTTTAATTAGGTCTATCAGATGCTGCAATGATATTTCCAATATCTCTAATAGCTTTCAAGAAAATGACGAGGAAAGTCATGTTTTTATATAAAAATACGGTTTTATTTTACTGCGTAATTATTAGTCATAGAACAAATATTCATATCAGTTGTACAGTTGAATTAGGTATATCAGATGATGCAATGATATTTCCAATATCTCTAATAGCTTTCGAGAAAACGAGGAAGAAAGTTTTTATAAAAAAAGTAAAATTCAGTATTTATTAGTACTAGTGAAAATATTCATAATGACAGTAGTAGACTTTAATTAGGTCTATCAGATGCTGCAATAATATTTCCAATATCTCTAATAGCTTTCGAGAAAATGACGAGGAAAGTCATGTTTATATATAAATATTAAGTTTCATTTTACTGCGTAATTATTAGTCATAGAACAAATATTCATAATGACAGTTGTACAGTTTAATTAGGTCTATCAGATGCTGCAATGATATTTCCAATATCTCTAATAGCTTTCGAAAAAATGAGGAGGAAAGTCATGTTTTTATATAAATATTAAGTTTCATTTTACTGCGTAATTATTAGTCATAGAACAAATATTCATAATGACAGTTGTACAGTTTAATCAGGTCTATCAGATGCTGCAATGATATTTCCAATATCTCTAATAGCTTTCGAGAAAATGAGGAGGAAAGTCATGTTTTTATATAAATATTAAGTTTCATTTACTGCGTAATTATTAGTCATAGAACAAATATTCATAATATCAGTTGTACAGTTTAATTAGGTCTATCAGATGCTGCAATAATATTTCCAATATCTCTAATAGCTTTCGAGAAAATGAGGAGGAAAGTCATGTTTTTATATAAATATTAAGTTTCATTTTACTGCGTTATTATTAGTCATAGAACAAATATTCATAATGACAGTTGTACAGTTTAATCAGGTCTATCAGATGCTGCAATGATATTTCCAATATCTCTAATAGCTTTCGAGAAAATGAGGAGGAAAGTCATGTTTTTATATAAATATTAAGTTTCATTTTACTGCGTAATTATTAGTCATAGAACAAATATTCATAATATCAGTTGTACAGTTTAATTAGGTCTATCAGATGCTGCAATAATATTTCCAATATCTCTAATAGCTTTCGAGAAAATGAGGAGGAAAGTCATGTTTTTATATAAATATTAAGTTTCATTTTACTGCGTAATTATTAGTCATAGAACAAATATTCATAATATCAGTTGTACAGTTTAATTAGGTCTATCAGATGCTGCAATTATATTTCCAATATCTCTAATAGCTTTCGAGAAAATGAGAGGAAAGTCATGTTTTTATATAAAATACGGTTTTATTTTACCGAGTAATTATTAGTCATGGAACAAATATTCATAATATCAGTTGTACAGTTGAATTAGGTATATCAGATGATGCAATGATATTTCCAATATCTCTAATAGCTTTCGAGAAAACGAGGAAGAAAGTAATTGGAAAAAAAGTAAAATTCAGTATTTATTAGTACTAGTGAAAATATTCATAATGACAGTAGTAGATTTTAATTAGGTCTATCAGATGCTGCAATAATATTTCCAATATCTCTAATAGCTTTCGAGAAAATGACGAGGAAAGTCATGTTTATATATAAATATTAAGTTTCATTTTACTGCGTAATTATTAGTCATAGAACAAATATTCATAATGACAGTTGTACAGTTTAATTAGGTCTATCAGATGCTGCAATGATATTTCCAATATCTCTAATAGCTTTCGAGAAAATGAGGAGGAAAGTCATCTTTTTATATAAATATTAAGTTTCATTTTACTGCGTAATTATTAGTCATAGAGCAAATATTCATAATATCAGTTGTACAGTTTAATTAGGTCTATCAGATGCTGCAATAATATTTCCAATATCTCTAATAGCTTTCGAGAAAATGAGGAGGAAAGTCATGTTTTTATATAAATATTAAGTTTCATTTTACTGCGTAATTATTAGTCATAGAACAAATATTCATAATATCAGTTGTACAGTTTAATTAGGTCTATCAGATGCTGCAATGATATTTCCAATATCTCTAATAGCTTTCGAAAAAATGAGGAGGAAAGTCATGTTTTTATATAAATATTAAGTTTCATTTTACTGCGTAATTATTAGTCATAGAACAAATATTCATAATATCAGTTGTACAGTTTAATTAGGTCTATCAGATGCTGCAATGATATTTCCAATATCTCTAATAGCTTTCGGGAAAATGAGGTGGAAAGTCATGTTTATATATAAATATTAAGTTTCATTTTACTGCGTAATTATTAGTCATAGAACAAATATTCATAATGACAGTTGTACAGTTTAATTAGGTCTATCAGATGCTGCAATTATATTTCCAATATCTCTAATAGCTTTCAAGAAAATGACGAGGAAAGTCATGTTTTTATATAAAAATACGGTTTTCATTTTACTGCGTAATTATTAGTCATAGAACAAATATTCATATCAGTTGTACAGTTGAATTAGGTATATCAGATGATGCAATGATATTTCCAATATCTCTAATAGCTTTCGAGAAAACGAGGAGGAAAGTTTTTATAAAAAAAGTAAAATTCAGTATTTATTAGTACTAGTGAAAATATTCATAATGACAGTAGTACAGTTTTAATTAGGTCTATCAGATGCTGCAATAATATTTCCAATATCTCTAATAGCTTTCGAGAAAATGAGGAGGAAAGTCATGTTTTATATAAATATTAAGTTTCATTTTACTGCGTAATTATTAGTCATAGAACAAATATTCATAATATCAGTTGTACAGTTTAATTAGGTCTATCAGATGCTGCAATGATATTTCCAATATCTCTAATAGCTTTCGAGAAAAATGAGGAGGAAAGTCATGTTTTTATATAAATATTAAGTTTCATTTTACTGCGTAATTATTAGTCATAGAACAAATATTCATAATATCAGTTGTACAGTTTAATTAGGTCTATCAGATGCTGCAATGATATTTCCAATATCTCTAATAGCTTTCGGGAAAATGAGGTGGAAAGTCATGTTTATATATAAATATTAAGTTTCATTTTACTGCGTAATTATTAGTCATAGAACAAATATTCATAATGACAGTTGTACAGTTTAATTAGGTCTATCAGATGCTGCAATTATATTTCCAATATCTCTAATAGCTTTCAAGAAAATGACGAGGAAAGTCATGTTTTTATATAAAAATACGGTTTTATTTTACTGCGTAATTATTAGTCATAGAACAAATATTCATATCAGTTGTACAGTTGAATTAGGTATATCAGATGATGCAATGATATTTCCAATATCTCTAATAGCTTTCGAGAAAACGAGGAAGAAAGTTTTTATAAAAAAAGTAAAATTCAGTATTTATTAGTACTAGTGAAAATATTCATAATGACAGTAGTAGACTTTAATTAGGTCTATCAGATGCTGCAATAATATTTCCAATATCTCTAATAGCTTTCGAGAAAATGACGAGGAAAGTCATGTTTATATATAAATATTAAGTTTCATTTTACTGCGTAATTATTAGTCATAGAACAAATATTCATAATGACAGTTGTACAGTTTAATTAGGTCTATCAGATGCTGCAATGATATTTCCAATATCTCTAATAGCTTTCGAAAAAATGAGGAGGAAAGTCATGTTTTTATATAAATATTAAGTTTCATTTTACTGCGTAATTATTAGTCATAGAACAAATATTCATAATGACAGTTGTACAGTTTAATCAGGTCTATCAGATGCTGCAATGATATTTCCAATATCTCTAATAGCTTTCGAGAAAATGAGGAGGAAAGTCATGTTTTTATATAAATATTAAGTTTCATTTTACTGCGTAATTATTAGTCATAGAACAAATATTCATAATATCAGTTGTACAGTTTAATTAGGTCTATCAGATGCTGCAATAATATTTCCAATATCTCTAATAGCTTTCGAGAAAATGAGGAGGAAAGTCATGTTTTTATATAAATATTAAGTTTCATTTTACTGCGTAATTATTAGTCATAGAACAAATATTCATAATGACAGTTGTACAGTTTAATTAGGTCTATCAGATGCTGCAATGATATTTCCAATATCTCTAATAGCTTTCGGGAAAATGAGGTGGAAAGTCATGTTTATATATAAATATTAAGTTTCATTTTACTGCGTAATTATTAGTCATAGAACAAATATTCATAATGACAGTTGTACAGTTTAATTAGGTCTATCAGATGCTGCAATTATATTTCCAATATCTCTAATAGCTTTCAAGAAAATGACGAGGAAAGTCATATTTTATATAAAAATACGGTTTTATTTTACTGCGTAATTATTAGTCATAGAACAAATATTCATATCAGTTGTACAGTTGAATTAGGTATATCAGATGATGCAATGATATTTCCAATATCTCTAATAGCTTTCGAGAAAACGAGGAAGAAAGTTTTTTTTATAAAAAGTAAAATTCAGTATTTATTAATACTAGTGAAAATATTCATAATGACAGTAGTAGATTTTAATTAGGTCTATCAGATGCTGCAATAATATTTCCAATATCTCTAATAGCTTTCGAGAAAATGACGAGGAAAGTCATGTTTATATATAAATATTAAGTTTCATTTTACTGCGTAATTATTAGTCATAGAACAAATATTCATAATGACAGTTGTACAGTTTAATTAGGTCTATCAGATGCTGCAATGATATTTCCAATATCTCTAATAGCTTTCGAAAAAATGAGGAGGAAAGTCATGTTTTTATATAAATATTAAGTTTCATTTTACTGCGTAATTATTAGTCATAGAACAAATATTCATAATGACAGTTGTACAGTTTAATCAGGTCTATCAGATGCTGCAATGATATTTCCAATATCTCTAATAGCTTTCGAGAAAATGAGGAGGAAAGTCATGTTTTTATATAAATATTAAGTTTCATTTTACTGCGTAATTATTAGTCATAGAACAAATATTCATAATATCAGTTGTACAGTTTAATTAGGTCTATCAGATGCTGCAATAATATTTCCAATATCTCTAATAGCTTTCGAGAAAATGAGGAGGAAAGTCATGTTTTTATATAAATATTAAGTTTCATTTTACTGCGTAATTATTAGTCATAGAACAAATATTCATAATATCAGTTGTACAGTTTAATTAGGTCTATCAGATGCTGCAATGATATTTCCAATATCTCTAATAGCTTTCGAAAAAATGAGGAGGAAAGTCATGTTTTTATATAAATATTAAGTTTCATTTTACTGCGTAATTATTAGTCATAGAACAAATATTCATAATGACAGTTGTACAGTTTAATTAGGTCTATCAGATGCTGCAATGATATTTCCAATATCTCTAATAGCTTTCGAGAAAAATGAGGAGGAAAGTCATGTTTTTATATAAATATTAAGTTTCATTTTACTGCGTAATTATTAGTCATAGAACAAATATTCATAATGACAGTTGTACAGTTTAATTAGGTCTATCAGATGCTGCAATGATATTTCCAATATCTCTAATAGCTTTCAAGAAAATGACGAGGAAAGTCATGTTTTTATATAAAAATACGGTTTTATTTTACTGCGTAATTATTAGTCATAGTAAAAATATTCATATCAGTTGTACAGTTGAATTAGGTATATCAGATGATGCAATGATATTTCCAATATCTCTAATAGCTTTCGAGAAAATGACGAGGAAAGTCATGTTTATATATAAATATTAAGTTTCATTTTACTGCGTAATTATTAGTCATAGAACAAATATTCATAATGACAGTTGTACAGTTTAATTAGGTCTATCAGATGCTGCAATGATATTTCCAATATCTCTAATAGCTTTCGAAAAAATGAGGAGGAAAGTCATGTTTTTATATAAATATTAAGTTTCATTTTACTGCGTAATTATTAGTCATAGAACAAATATTCATAATATCAGTTGTACAGTTTAATTAGGTCTATCAGATGCTGCAATGATATTTCCAATATCTCTAATAGCTTTCGGGAAAATGAGGTGGAAAGTCATGTTTATATATAAATATTAAGTTTCATTTTACTGCGTAATTATTAGTCATAGAACAAATATTCATAGTATCAGTTGTACAGTTTAATTAGGTCTATCAGATGCTGCAATTATATTTCCAATATCTCTAATAGCTTTCGAGAAAATGAGGAGGAAAGTCATGTTTTTATATAAAAATACGGTTTTATTTTACCGAGTAATTATTAGTCATGGAACAAATATTCATAATATCAGTTGTACAGTTGAATTAGGTATATCAGATGATGCAAATGATATTTCCAATATCTCTAATAGCTTTCGAGAAAACGAGGAAGAAAGTAATTGGAAAAAAAGTAAAATTCAGTATTTATTAGTACTAGTGAAAATATTCATAATGACAGTAGTAGATTTTAATTAGGTCTATCAGATGCTGCAATAATATTTCCAATATCTCTAATAGCTTTCGAGAAAATGACGAGGAAAGTCATGTTTATATATAAATATTAAGTTTCATTTTACTGCGTAATTATTAGTCATAGAACAAATATTCATAATGACAGTTGTACAGTTTAATTAGGTCTATCAGATGCTGCAATGATATTTCCAATATCTCTAATAGCTTTCGAAAAAATGAGGAGGAAAGTCATGTTTTTATATAAATATTAAGTTTCATTTTACTGCGTAATTATTAGTCATAGAACAAATATTCATAATATCAGTTGTACAGTTTAATTAGGTCTATCAGATGCTGCAATGATATTTCCAATATCTCTAATAGCTTTCGAGAAAATGAGGAGGAAAGTCATGTTTTTATATAAATATTAAGTTTCATTTTACTGCGTATTATTAGTCATAGAACAAATATTCATAATGACAGTTGTACAGTTTAATCAGGTCTATCAGATGCTGCAATGATATTTGCAATATATCTAATAGCTTTCGAGAAAATGAGGAGGAAAGTCATGTTTTTATATAAATATTAAGTTTCAATTTTCTGCGTAATTATTAGTCATAGAACAAATATTCATAATATCAGTTGTACAGTTTAATTAGGTCTATCAGATGCTGCAATGATATTTCCAATATCTCTAATAGCTTTCGAAAAAATGAGGAGGAAAGTCATGTTTTTATATAAATATTAAGTTTCATTTTACTGCGTAATTATTGGTCATAGAACAAATATTCATAATGACTTAGATTGATGTACATCGTGTTTATTTATTAGAGTGTACTAGCAGATGCTAAGCAATTATATTGTCCATATATCTGCTAATAGCTGTTTTCAAGATAATTAATGACTTGAGGAGGATTTTTAATGGTTTGCTGAAATTTATTAAGTCCTTCTATGTTTTGTTATAGACTAAATTACATATTTTTCTTTTTTGAGTTTGTATGTATCTTACTGCTTGATAATTATTAGTCTAATAGTTAACAAATATCTTACTCAGTTGTTGTATCAGTTGATGTCAGGTATATCTCGTTTTTTGTATCTGTTCTCATTCATGCAATGCGAAGGTATTTCCATATACTCTTTTAAATTATAGTCATTTTTCATTTGAGTTTTTTGGTAATAATTTATTTCGATGAGGTAATATTTTTTGGTGGTAATTAATAGTATAAGTTTTTATTGTAAAATACAAGTATTTTAAATTCAGTAGTTGAATTTTTTAAGTACTATGTGTGATTAAATCTTATTCACTAATGACAGTCGTAGTTATGGTTTTAATTAGGTCCATCATGATGTTCTGCTTATTAATATTTCCAATATCTCTAATATGTTCTTTCTGATGACTTTTTGGTGGAAATGACTGAGATGATTAAGTCTATGTTTATTCATATAATATATTAGTAAATTGTTCCATTTTTACTGCGTAATGATTAGTCCTTTTTTAGAATCAAATATTTCAAATTGACAGTTGTTACCTAGTTTAATTAGGTCTGTTTTCAATCAGTATGTCTGCAATGATGAATTCTCATCTCCAATAGCTCTCTGCTTTCTTACGAAAACATTCGAGGAGGATATTTCATGTCTAGTTTTGTTTTTATATAAATAATTAAGTGTTTCTCATTTTACTGCGTATATATTATGTTCATTATGAACTACAATATTTTTTGTCTATAATATCAGTTGTACAGTTTATATTAGGTCTATCAGATCGGCTGCACTGGTATTTCCTATATCTTTTCTAATAGCTTTCGGATAATTTATGGCGGAAAATGTAGATTCCTTATTTGTGGAAAGTCTTTTTATGTTTATATATAAATATGAAGTTTCATTTTACTGCGTATTATTATTAGTCATAGTACAACAAATATTCATATGACAGTGTGTACTAGTTTAATTTGTAGGTCTATCAGTCTGCTTTATGCAATTATATGTTCCATATATCTCATAATAGTTCGCTCGCCATAGAAACTAAATGATCTGCATAGGATATTTTTATTAGTCATGTTTTATAGTAAAAATACTTTAGTTTTATTTTAGGATCTGTAATTGTATGAGTCAATAGTTAGTAACAATATATCTATATCATGTCTGTACAGTTGACTTAGGTATATCTCTTGATGAGTGCAATGAGTATTTCAAATATCTCTAATAGCTTGCCGAGAAACGAGGAAGAATAAGTTTTCTTATACAAATTGGTCTTTTGAAATTTATTAAATCGTCGTTAGTATGTGTTATTAGTTACTACTGTGTATAAATATTCATAATGACGAGTAGTACATGTTCGTAGTAGACTTATATTATTGGTCTATCAGATGCTGCATATAATATTTCCAATACTCTAATAGCTTTCGAGAAGGAAAATGTCGAGGAAAGTATGTCTATATATTAAATATTAAGTGTCATTTTACTGCGTAATTATTAGTCATAGAGATTCGAGGAGTGACAGTTGTCACTGTTTAATTAGTCTATCTAGATGCTGCAGTGATATTTCCAATATCTCTAATGCTTTCGAAATAATGAGTGAAATTCACTGTTTTTATATATCTAAGTGCAGTTTTACTGCATATATTATAGAGTCATAGAACAAATATTCATAAGTGACAGTTGTACAGTTTATATTAGGTCTATCACGATGCTGCAATGATAGTTCCAATATCTCTAATTTAGCTGTCGAGAAAATAGTATGTTTTTATTTTGTGATGGAAAGTCTATGTTTTTTGTATATAAATATTAACGTTTCCATTGTGACTGTTTTTTCTGATAATTTAGTAGTCACTTTACGAAACAAATATTCATAAGATCAGTGTACAGTTTACATCAGGTCTATCAGATGCTGCATGCAATGATAATTCCAATATCTCTAATAGCTTTCGAGAAAATGAGGAGGAAAGTCATGTTTATATAAAATATTAGTTTCATTTTTACTGCGTATTATTAGTCATAGAACAAATATTCATAATGACAGTTGTACAGTTTTTATAGGTCTATCAGATGCTGCAATGATATTTCCAATATCTCTAATAGCTTTCGAGAAAATGAGGAGGAAAGTCATGTTTTTATATAATATTAAGTTTCATTTTACTGCGTATTATTAGTCATAGAACAAATATTCATAATGACAGTTGTACAGTTTAATCAGGTCTACAGATGCTGCAATGAATATTTCCAATATCTCTAATAGCTTCGAGAAAATGAGGAGGAAAGTCATGTTTTTATTATAATATTAAGTTTCATTGTACTGCGTAATTATTAGTCATAGAACAAATATTATAATATCAGTTGTACAGTTTAATTAGGTCTATCAGATGCTGCCAATATATTTCCAATATCTCTAATAGCTTTCGAGAAAATGAGGAGGAAAGTCATGTTTTTATATAAATAGTAAGTTGTTTCATTTTACTGCGTAATTATTAGTCATAGAACACATCATTTGTATTCATAATGACAGTTGTATCAGATGTAATTAGGTCTATCAGATGCTGCAATATATTTCCAATATCTCTAATAGCTTTCGAGAAAAATGAGGAGGAAAGTCATGTTTTTATATAAATATAAGTTTCATTTTACTGGTAATATTAGTCATGTAAACAAATAGTCATAATGACAGTTGTACAGTTTAATTAGGTCTATCAGATGTGCAATGATATTTCCAATATCTCTAATAGCTTTCGAAAAAATGAGAGGAAAGTCATGTTTTTATATAAAATTAAGTTCATTTACTGCGTTATTATTAGTCATAGAACAATATTCAGTTTAATGACAGTTGTACAGTTTAATCAGGTCTATCAGATGCTGCAATGATATTCCAATATCTCTAATAGCTTTCGAGAAAATGAGGAGGAAAGTCATGTTTATATATAAATATTAAGTTTCATTTTACTGCGTAATTATTAGTCATAGAACAATATTCATAATGACAGTTGTACAGTTTAATTAGGTTCTATCAGATGCTGCAATGATATTTCCAATATCTCTAATAGCTTTCGAGAAAAATGAGGAGGAAAGTAATGTTTTTATATAAATATTAAGTTTCATTTTACTGCGTAATTATTGGTCATAGACAAACAAATATTCATAATGACAGTTGTACAGTGTAATCAGGTCTATCAGAGTGCTGCAATGCTATTTCCAATATCTCTAATAGCTTTCGAGAAAATGAGGAGGAAAGTCATCTTTTTATATAAATATTAAGTTTCATTTTACTGCGTAATTATTAGTCATAGAGCAAATATTCATATATCAGTTGTTACAGTTTAATTAGGTCTACAGATGCTGCAATGATATTTCCAATATCTCTAATAGCTTTCGAGAAAATGAGGAGAAAGTCATGTTTTTATAAAATATTAAGTTTCATTTTACTGCGTAATTATTAGTCATAGAACAAATATTCATAATGATCAGTTGTACAGTTTAATTAGGTCTATCAGATGCTGCAATGATATTTCCAATATCTCTAATAGCTTCGAAAAAATGAGGAGGAAAGTCATGTTTTATATAAATATTAAGTTTCATTTTACTGCGTAATTATTAGTCATAGAACAAATATTCATAATATCAGTTTGTACAGTTAATTAGGTCGATCAGATGCTGCAATGATATTTCCAATATCTCTAATAGCTTCGGAAAAATGAGGTGGAAAGTCATGTTTATATATAATATAAGTTTCATTTTACTGCGTAATTATTAGTCATAGAACAAATATCATAATGACAGTTGTACAGTTTAATTAGGTCTATCAGATGCTGCAATTATATTTCCAATATCTCTAATAGCTTTCGAGAAAATGAGGAGGAAAGTCATGTTTTTATATAAAATTACGGTTTCATTTTACTGCGTAATTATTAGTCATAGAACAAATATTCATATCAGTTGTACAGTTGAATTAGGTATATCAGATGATGCAATGATATTTCCAATATCTCTAATAGCTTTCGAGAAAACGAGGAAGAAAGTTTTTATAAAAAAAGTAAAAATTCAGTATTTATTAGTACTAGTGAAAATATTCATAATGACAGTAGTAGATTTTAATTAGGTCTATCAGATGCTGCAATAATATTTTCCAATATCTCTAATAGCTTTCGAGAAAATGACGAGGAAAGTCATGTTTATATATAAATATTAAGTTCATTTTACTGCGTAATTATTAGTCATAGAACAAATATCATAATGACAGTTGTACAGTTTAATTAGGTCTATCAGATGCTGCAATGATATTTCCAATATCTCTAATAGCTTTCGAAAAAATGAGGAGGAAAGTCATGTTTTTATATAAATATTAAGTTTCATTTTACTGCGTAATTATTAGTCATAGAACAAATATTCATAATATCAGTTGTACAGTTTAATTAGGTCTATCAGATGCTGCAATGATATTTCCAATATCTCTAATAGCTTTCGAGAAAATGAGGAGGAAAGTCATGTTTTTATATAAATATTAAGTTTCATTTTACTGCGTTATTATTAGTCATAGAACAAATATTCATAATGACAGTTGTACAGTTTAATCAGGTCTATCAGATGCTGCAATGATATTTCCAATATATCTAATAGCTTTCGAGAAAATGAGGAGGAAAGTCATGTTTTTATATAAATATTAAGTTTCAATTTTCTGCGTAATTATTAGTCATAGAACAAATATTCATAATATCAGTTGTACAGTTTAATTAGGTCTATCAGATGCTGCAATAATATTTCCAATATCTCTAATAGCTTTCGAGAAAATGAGGAGGAAAGTCATGTTTTTATATAAATATTAAGTTTCATTTTACTGCGTAATTATTAGTCATAGAACAAATATTCATAATGACAGTTGTACAGTTTAATTAGGTCTATCAGATGCTGCAATGATATTTCCAATATCTCTAATAGCTTTCGAAAAAATGAGGAGGAAAGTCATGTTTTTATATAAATATTAAGTTTCATTTTACTGCTTAATTATTAGTCATAGAACAAATATTCATAATATCAGTTGTACAGTTTAATTAGGTCTATCAGATGCTGCAATGATATTTCCAATATCTCTAATAGCTTTCGGGAAAATGAGGTGGAAAGTCATGTTTATATATAAATATTAAGTTTCATTTTACTGCGTAATTATTAGTCATAGAACAAATATTCATAATGACAGTTGTACAGTTTAATTAGGTCTATCAGATGCTGCAATTATATTTCCAATATCTCTAATAGCTTTCAAGAAAATGACGAGGAAAGTCATGTTTTTATATAAAAATACGGTTTTATTTTACTGCGTAATTATTAGTCATAGAACAAATATTCATATGAGTTGTACAGTTGAATTAGGTATATCAGATGATGCAATGATATTTCAAATATCTCTAATAGCTTTCGAGAAAACGAGGAAGAAAGTTTTTATAAAAAAAGTAAAATTCAGTATTTATTACTACTAGTGAAAATATTCATAATGACAGTAGTAGACTTTAATTAGGTCTATCAGATGCTGCAATAATATTTCCAATATCTCTAATAGCTTTCGAGAAAATGAGGAGGAAAGTCATGTTTATATATAAATATTAAGTTTCATTTTACTGCGTAATTATTAGTCATAGAACAAATATTCATAATGACAGTTGTACAGTTTAATTAGGTCTATCAGATGCTGCAATGATATTTCCAATATCTCTAATAGCTTTCGAAAAAATGAGGAGGAAATTCATGTTTTTATATAAATATTAAGTTTCATTTTACTGCATAATTATTAGTCATAGAACAAATATTCATAATGACAGTTGTACAGTTTAATCAGGTCTATCAGATGCTGCAATGATATTTCCAATATCTCTAATAGCTTTCGAGAAAATGAGGAGGAAAGTCATGTTTTTATATAAATATTAAGTTTCAATTTACTGCGTAATTATTAGTCATAGAACAAATATTCATAATATCAGTTGTACAGTTTAATTAGGTCTATCAGATGCTGCAATAATATTTCCAATATCTCTAATAGCTTTCGAGAAAATGAGGAGGAAAGTCATGTTTTTATATAAATATTAAGTTTCATTTTACTGCGTTATTATTAGTCATAGAACAAATATTCATAATGACAGTTGTACAGTTTAATCAGGTCTATCAGATGCTGCAATGATATTTCCAATATCTCTAATAGCTTTCAAGAAAATGAGGAGGAAAGTCATGGTTTTATATAAATATTAAGTTTCATTTTACTTTATAATTATTAGTCATAGAACAAATATTCATAATATCAGTTATACAGTTTAATTAGGTCTATCAGATGCTGCAATAATATTTCCAATATCTCTAATAGCTTTCGAGAAAATGAGGAGGAAAGTCATGTTTTTATATAAATATTAAGTTTCATTTTACTGCGTAATTATTAGTCATAGAACAAATATTCATAATATCAGTTGTACAGTTTAATTAGGTCTATCAGATGCTGCAATTATATTTCCAATATCTCTAATAGCTTTTCGAGAAAATGAGGAGGAAAGTCATGTTTTTATATAAAAATACGGTTTTATTTTACCGAGTAATTATTAGTCATGGAACAAATATTCATAATATCAGTTGTACAGTTGAATTAGGTATATCAGATGATGCAATGATATTTCCAATATCTCTAATAGCTTTCGAGAAAACGAGGAAGAAAGTAATTGGAAAAAAAGTAAAATTCAGTATTTATTAGTACTAGTGAAAATATTCATAATGACAGTAGTAGATTTTAATTAGGTCTATCAGATGCTGCAATAATATTTCCAATATCTCTAATAGCTTTTGAGAAAATGACGAGGAAAGTCATGTTTATATATAAATATTAAGTTTCATTTTACTGCGTAATTATTAGTCATAGAACAAATATTCATAATGACAGTTGTACAGTTTAATTAGGTCTATCAGATGCTGCAATGATATTTCCAATATCTCTAATAGCTTTCGAAAAAATGAGGGGGAAAGTCATGTTTTTATATAAATATTAAGTTTCATTTTACTGCGTAATTATTAGTCATAGAACAAATATTCATAATATCAGTTGTACGGTTTAACTAGGTCTATCAGATGCTGCAATAATATTTCCAATATCTCTAATAGCTTTCGAGAAAATGAGGAGGAAAATCATGTTTTTATATAAATATTAAGTTTCATTTTACTGCGTTATTATTAGTCATAGAACAAATATTCATAATGACAGTTGTACAGTTTAATCAGGTCTATCAGATGCTGCAATGATATTTCCAATATCTCTAATAGCTTTCGAGAAAATGAGGAGGAAATTCATGTTTATATATAAATATTAAGTTTCATTTTACTGCGTAATTATTAGTCATAGAGCAAATATTCATAATATCAGTTGTACAGTTTAATTAGGTCTATCAGATGCTGCAATAATATTTCCAATATCTCTAATAGCTTTCGAGAAAATGAGGAGGAAAGTCATGTTTTTATATAAATATTAAGTTTCATTTTACTGCGTAATTATTAGTCATAGAACAAATATTCATAATATCAGTTGTACAGTTTAATTAGGTCTATCAGATGCTGCAATGATATTTCCAATATCTCTAATAGCTTTCGAGAAAATGAGGAGGAAAGTCATGTTTTTATATAAATATTAAGTTTCATTTTACTGCGTAATTATTAGTCATAGAACAAATATTCATAATATCAGTTGTACAGTTTAATTAGGTCTATCAGATGCTGCAATGATATTTCCAATATCTCTAATAGCTTTCGGGAAAATGAGGTGGAAAGTCATGTTTATATATAAATATTAAGTTTCATTTTACTGCGTAATTATTAGTCATAGAACAAATATTCATAATGACAGTTGTACAGTTTAATTAGGTCTATCAGATGCTGCAATTATATTTCCAATATCTCTAATAGCTTTCGAGAAAATGAGGAGGAAAGTCATGTTTTTATATAAATATTAAGTTTCATTTTACTGCGTAATTATTAGTCATAGAACAAATATTCATAATATCAGTTGTACAGTTTTAATTAGGTCTATCAGATGCTGCAATGATATTTCCAATATCTCTAATAGCTTTCGAGAAAATGAGGAGGAAAGTCATGTTTTTATATAAATATTAAGTTTCATTTTACTGCGTAATTATTAGTCATAGAACAAATATTCATAATATCAGTTGTACAGTTTAATTAGGTCTATCAGATGCTGCAATGATATTTCCAATATCTCTAATAGCTTTCGAGAAAATGAGGAGGAAAGTCATGTTTATATATAAATATTAAGTTTCATTTTACTGCGTAATTATTAGTCATAGAACAAATATTCATAATGACAGTTGTACAGTTTAATTAGGTCTATCAGATGCTGCAATGATATTTCCAATATCTCTAATAGCTTTCAAGAAAATGACGAGGAAAGTCATGTTTTTATATAAAAATACGGTTTTCATTTTACTGCGTAATTATTAGTCATAGAACAAATATTCATATCAGTTGTACAGTTGAATTAGGTATATCAGATGATGCAATGATATTTCCAATATCTCTAATAGCTTTCGAGAAAATGAGGAGGAAAGTCATGTTTTTATAAAAATAAGTAAAATTTTACTGCGTATTTATTAGTACTAGTGAAAATATTCATAATGACAGTAGTAGATTTTAATTAGGTCTATCAGATGCTGCAATAATATTTCCAATATCTCTAATAGCTTTCGAGAAAATGACGAGGAAAGTCATGTTTTATATAAATATTAAGTTTCATTTTACTGCGTAATTATTAGTCATAGAACAAATATTCATAATGACAGTTGTACAGTTTAATTAGGTCTATCAGATGCTGCAATGATATTTCCAATATCTCTAATAGCTTTCGAGAAAAATGAGGAGGAAAGTCATGTTTTTATATAAATATAAGTTTCATTTTACTGCGTAATTATTAGTCATAGAACAAATATTCATAATGACAGTTGTACAGTTTAATCAGGTCTATCAGATGCTGCAATGATATTTCCAATATCTCTAATAGCTTTCGAGAAAATGAGGAGGAAAGTCATGTTTTTATATAAATATTAAGTTTCATTTTACTGCGTAATTATTAGTCATAGAGCAAATATTCATAATATCAGTTGTACAGTTTAATTAGGTCTATCAGATGCTGCAATAATATTTCCAATATCTCTAATAGCTTTCGAGAAAATGAGGAGGAAAGTCATGTTTTTATATAAATATTAAGTTTCATTTTACTGCGTAATTATTAGTCATAGAACAAATATTCATAATATCAGTTGTACAGTTTAATTAGGTCTATCAGATGCTGCAATGATATTTCCAATATCTCTAATAGCTTTCGGGAAAATGAGGTGGAGAGTCATGTTTATATATAAATATTAAGTTTCATTTTACTGCGTAATTATTAGTCATAGAACAAATATTCATAATGACAGTTGTACAGTTTAATTAGGTCTATCAGATGCTGCAATTATATTTCCAATATCTCTAATAGCTTTCAAGAAAATGACGAGGAAAGTCATGTTTTTATATAAAAATACGGTTTTATTTTACTGCGTAATTATTAGTCATAGAACAAATATTCATATCAGTTGTACAGTTGAATTAGGTATATCAGATGATGCAATGATATTTCCAATATCTCTAATAGCTTTCGAGAAAACGAGGAAGAAAGTTTTTATAAAAAAAGTAAAATTCAGTATTTATTAGTACTAGTGAAAATATTCATAATGACAGTAGTAGACTTTAATTAGGTCTATCAGATGCTGCAATAATATTTCCAATATCTCTAATAGCTTTCGAGAAAATGACGAGGAAAGTCATGTTTATATATAAATATTAAGTTTCATTTTACTGCGTAATTATTAGTCATAGAACAAATATTCATAATGACAGTTGTACAGTTTAATTAGGTCTATCAGATGCTGCAATGATATTTCCAATATCTCTAATAGCTTTTGAAAAAATGAGGAGGAAATTCATGTTTTTATATAAATATTAAGTTTCATTTTACTGCATAATTATTAGTCATAGAACAAATATTCATAATGACAGTTGTACAGTTTAATCAGGTCTATCAGATGCTGCAATGATATTTCCAATATCTCTAATAGCTTTCGAGAAAATGAGGAGGAAAATCATGTTTTTATATAAATATTAAGTTTCAATTTACTGCGTAATTATTAGTCATAGAACAAATATTCATAATATCAGTTGTACAGTTTAATTAGGTCTATCAGATGCTGCAATAATATTTCCAATATCTCTAATAGCTTTCGAGAAAATGAGGAGGAAAATCATGTTTTTATATAAATATTAAGTTTCATTTTACTGCGTAATTATTAGTCATAGAACAAATATTCATAATGACAGTTGTACAGTTTAATTAGGTCTATCAGATGCTGCAATGATATTTCCAATATCTCTAATAGCTTTCGGGAAAATGAGGTGGAAAGTCATGTTTATATAAAAATATTAAGTTTCATTTTATTGCGTAATTATTAGTCATAGAACAAATATTCATAATGACAGTTGTACAGTTTAATTAGGTCTATCAGATGCTGCAATTATATTTCCAATATCTCTAATAGCTTTCAAGAAAATGACGAGGAAAGTCATGTTTTTATATAAAAATACGGTTTTATTTTACTGCGTAATTATTAGTCATAGAACAAATATTCATATCAGTTGTACAGTTGAATTAGGTATATCAGATGATGCAATGATATTTCCAATATCTCTAATAGCTTTCGAGAAAACGAGGAAGAAAGTTTTTTTTTAAAAAGTAAAATTCAGTATTTATTAGTACTAGTGAAAATATTCATAATGACAGTAGTAGATTTTAATTAGGTCTATCAGATGCTGCAATAATATTTCCAATATCTCTAATAGCTTTCGAGAAAATGACGAGGAAAGTCATGTTTATATATAAATATTAAGTTTCATTTTACTGCGTAATTATTAGTCATAGAACAAATATTCATAATGACAGTTGTACAGTTTAATTAGGTCTATCAGATGCTGCAATGATATTTCCAATATCTCTAATAGCTTTCGAAAAAATGAGGAGGAAAGTCATGTTTTTATATAAATATTAAGTTTCATTTTACTGCATAATTATTAGTCATAGAACAAATATTCATAATGACAGTTGTACAGTTTAATCAGTTCTATCAGATGCTGCAATGATATTTCCAATATCTCTAATAGCTTTCGAGAAAATGAGGAGGAAAGTCATGTTTTTATATAAATATTAAGTTTCAATTTACTGCGTAATTATTAGTCATAGAACAAATATTCATAATATCAGTTTTACAGTTTAATTAGGTCTATCAGATGCTGCAATAATATTTCCAATATCTCTAATAGCTTTCGAGAAAATGAGGAGGAAAGTCATGTTTTTATATAAATATTAAGTTTCATTTTACTGCGTAATTATTAGTCATAGAACAAATATTCATAATATCAGTTGTACAGTTTAATTAGGTCTATCAGATGCTGCAATGATATTTCCAATATCTCTAATAGCTTTCGAAAAAATGAGGAGGAAAATCATGTTTTTATATAAATATTAAGTTTCATTTTACTGCGTAATTATTAGTCATAGAACAAATATTCATAATGACAGTTGTACAGTTTAATTAGGTCTATCAGATGCTGCAATGATATTTCCAATATCTCTAATAGCTTTCGAAAAAATGAGGAGGAAAGTCATGTTTTTATATAAATATTAAGTTTCATTTTACTGCGTAATAATTAGTCATAGAACAAATATTCATAATGACAGTTGTACAGTTTAATTAGGTCTATCAGATGCTGCAATGATATTTCCAATATCTCTAATAGCTTTCAAGAAAATGACGAGGAAAGTCATGTTTTTATATAAAAATACGGTTTTATTTTACTGCGTAATTATTAGTCATAGAAAAAATATTCATATCAGTTGTACAGTTGAATTAGGTATATCAGATGATGCAATGATATTTCCAATATCTCTAATAGCTTTCGAGAAAATAACGAGGAAAGTCATGTTTATATATAAATATTAAGTTTCATTTTACTGCGTAATTATTAGTCATAGAACAAATATTCATAATGACAGTTGTACAGTTTAATTAGGTCTATCAGATGCTGCAATGATATTTCCAATATCTCTAATAGCTTTCGAAAAAATGAGGAGGAAAGTCATGTTTTTATATAAATATTAAGTTTCATTTTACTGCTTAATTATTAGTCATAGAACAAATATTCATAATATCAGTTGTACAGTTTAATTAGGTCTATCAGATGCTGCAATGATATTTCCAATATCTCTAATAGCTTTCGGGAAAATGAGGTGGAAAGTCATGTTTATATATAAATATTAAGTTTCATTTTACTGCGTAATTATTAGTCATAGAACAAATATTCATAGTATCAGTTGTACAGTTTAATTAGGTCTATCAGATGCTGCAATTATATTTCCAATATCTCTAATAGCTTTTGAGAAAATGAGGAGGAAAGTCATGTTTTTATATAAAAATACGGTTTTATTTTACCGAGTAATTATTAGTCATGGAACAAATATTCATAATATCAGTTGTACAGTTGAATTAGGTATATCAGATGATTAAATGATATTTCCAATATCTCTAATAGCTTTCGAGAAAACGAGGAAGAAAGTAATTGGAAAAAAAGTAAAATTCAGTATTTATTAGTACTAGTGAAAATATTCATAATGACAGTAGTAGATTTTAATTAGGTCTATCAGATGCTGCAATAATATTTCCAATATCTCTAATAGCTTTCGAGAAAATGACGAGGAAAGTCATGTTTATATATAAATATTAAGTTTCATTTTACTGCGTAATTATTAGTCATAGAACAAATATTCATAATGACAGTTGTACAGTTTAATTAGGTCTATCAGATGCTGCAATGATATTTCCAATATCTCTAATAGCTTTCGAAAAAATGAGGAGGAAAGTCATGTTTTTATATAAATATTAAGTTTCATTTTACTGCGTAATTATTAGTCATAGAACAAATATTCATAATATCAGTTGTACAGTTTAATTAGGTCTATCAGATGCTGCAATGATATTTCCAATATCTCTAATAGCTTTCGAGAAAATGAGGAGGAAAGTCATGTTTTTATATAAATATTAAGTTTCATTTTACTGCGTTATTATTAGTCATAGAACAAATATTCATAATGACAGTTGTACAGTTTAATCAGGTCTATCAGATGCTGCAATGATATTTCCAATATATCTAATAGCTTTCGAGAAAATGAGGAGGAAAGTCATGTTTTTATATAAATATTAAGTTTCAATTTTCTGCGTAATTATTAGTCATAGAACAAATATTCATAATATCAGTTGTACAGTTTAATTAGGTCTATCAGATGCTGCAATGATATTTCCAATATCTCTAATAGCTTTCGAAAAAATGAGGAGGAAAGTCATGTTTTTATATAAATATTAAGTTTCATTTTACTGCGTAATTATTGGTCATAGAACAAATATTCATAATGACAGTTGTACAGTTTAATTAGGTCTATCAGATGCTGCAATTATATTTCCAATATCTCTAATAGCTTTCAAGAAAATGACGAGGAAAGTCATGTTTTTATATAAAAATACGGTTTTATTTTACTGCGTAATTATTAGTCATAGAACAAATATTCATATCAGTTGTACAGTTGAATTAGGTATATCAGATGATGCAATGATATTTCCAATATCTCTAATAGCTTTCGAGAAAACGAGGAAGAAAGTTTTTATAAAAAAAGTAAAATTCAGTATTTATTAGTACTAGTGAAAATATTCATAATGACAGTAGTAGATTTTAATTAGGTCTATCAGATGCTGCAATAATATTTCCAATATCTCTAATAGCTTTCGAGAAAATGACGAGGAAAGTCATGTTTATATATATATATTAAGTTTCATTTTACTGCGTAATTATTAGTCATAGAACAAATATTCATAATGACAGTTGTACAGTTTAATTAGGTCTATCAGATGCTGCAATGATATTTCCAATATCTCTAATAGCTTTCGAAAAAATGAGGAGGAAATTCATGTTTTTATATAAATATTAAGTTTCATTTTACTGCGTAATTATTAGTCATAGAACAAATATTCATAATATCAGTTGTACAGTTTAATTAGGTCTATCAGATGCTGCAATGGTATTTCCAATATCTCTAATAGCTTTCGGGAAAATGAGGTGGAAAGTCATGTTTATATATAAATATTAAGTTTCATTTTACTGCGTAATTATTAGTCATAGAACAAATATTCATAATGACAGTTGTACAGTTTAATTAGGTCTATCAGATGCTGCAATTATATTTCCAATATCTCTAATAGCTTTCAAGAAAATGACGAGGAAAGTCATGTTTTTATATAAAAATACGGTTTTATTTTACTGCGTAATTATTAGTCATAGAACAAATATTCATATCAGTTGTACAGTTGAATTAGGTATATCAGATGATGCAATGATATTTCAAATATCTCTAATAGCTTTCGAGAAAACGAGGAAGAAAGTTTTTATAAAAAAAGTAAAATTCAGTATTTATTAGTACTAGTGAAAATATTCATAATGACAGTAGTAGACTTTAATTAGGTCTATCAGATGCTGCAATAATATTTCCAATATCTCTAATAGCTTTCGAGAAAATGACGAGGAAAGTCATGTTTATATATAAATATTAAGTTTCATTTTACTGCGTAATTATTAGTCATAGAAAAAATATTCATAATGACAGTTGTACAGTTTAATTAGGTCTATCAGATGCTGCAATGATATTTCCAATATCTCTAATAGCTTTCGAAAAAATGAGGAGGAAATTCATGTTTTTATATAAATATTAAGTTTCATTTTACTGCATAATTATTAGTCATAGAACAAATATTCATAATGACAGTTGTACAGTTTAATCAGGTCTATCAGATGCTGCAATGATATTTCCAATATCTCTAATAGCTTTCGAGAAAATGAGGAGGAAAGTCATGTTTTTATATAAATATTAAGTTTCAATTTACTGCGTAATTATTAGTCATAGAACAAATATTCATAATATCAGTTGTACAGTTTAATTAGGTCTATCAGATGCTGCAATAATATTTCCAATATCTCTAATAGCTTTCGAGAAAATGAGGAGGAAAGTCATGTTTTTATATAAATATTAAGTTTCATTTTACTGTGTTATTATTAGTCATAGAACAAATATTCATAATGACAGTTGTACAGTTTAATCAGGTCTATCAGATGCTGCAATGATATTTCCAATATCTCTAATAGCTTTCGAGAAAATGAGGAGGAAAGTCATGTTTTTATATAAATATTAAGTTTCATTTTACTGCGTAATTATTAGTCATAGAACAAATATTCATAATATCAGTTGTACAGTTTAATTAGGTCTATCAGATGCTGCAATAATATTTCCAATATCTCTAATAGCTTTCGAGAAAATGAGGAGGAAAGTCATGTTTTTATATAAATATTAAGTTTCATTTTACTGCGTAATTATTAGTCATAGAACAAATATTCATAATATCAGTTGTACAGTTTAATTAGGTCTATCAGATGCTGCAATTATATTTCCAATATCTCTAATAGCTTTTGAGAAAATGAGGAGGAAAGTCATGTTTTTATATAAAAATACGGTTTCATTTTACCGAGTAATTATTAGTCATGGAACAAATATTCATAATATCAGTTGTACAGTTGAATTAGGTATATCAGATGATGCAATGATATTTCCAATATCTCTAATAGCTTTCGAGAAAACGAGGAAGAAAGTAATTGGAAAAAAAGTAAAATTCAGTATTTATTAGTACTAGTGAAAATATTCATAATGACAGTAGTAGATTTTAATTAGGTCTATCAGATGCTGCAATAATATTTCCAATATCTCTAATAGCTTTCGAGAAAATGACGAGGAAAGTCATGTTTATATATAAATATTAAGTTTCATTTTACTGCGTAATTATTAGTCATAGAACAAATATTCATAATGACAGTTGTACAGTTTAATTAGGTCTATCAGATGCTGCAATGATATTTCCAATATCTCTAATAGCTTTCGAAAAAATGAGGAGGAAAGTCATGTTTTTATATAAATATTAAGTTTCATTTTACTGCGTAATTATTGGTCATAGAACAAATATTCATAATGACAGTTGTACAGTTTAATCAGGTCTATCAGATGCTGCAATGATATTTCCAATATCTCTAATAGCTTTCGAGAAAATGAGGAGGAAAGTCATCTTTTTATATAAATATTAAGTTTCATTTTACTGCGTAATTATTAGACATAGAGCAAATATTCATAATATCAGTTGTACAGTTTAATTAGGTCTATCAGATGCTGCAATAATATTTCCAATATCACTAATAGCTTTCGAGAAAATGAGGAGGAAAGTCATGTTTTTATATAAATATTAAGTTTCATTTTACTGCGTAATTATTAGTCATAGAACAAATATTCATAATATCAGTTGTACAGTTTAATTAGGTCTATCAGATGCTGCAATGATATTTCCAATATCTCTAATAGCTTTCGAAAAAATGAGGAGGAAAGTCATGTTTTTATATAAATATTAAGTTTCATTTTACTGCGTAATTATTAGTCATAGAACAAATATTCATAATATCAGTTGTACAGTTTAATTAGGTCGATCAGATGCTGCAATGATATTTCCAATATCTCTAATAGCTTTCGGGAAAATGAGGTGGAAAGTCATGTTTATATATAAATATTAAGTTTCATTTTACTGCGTAATTATTAGTCATAGAACAAATATTCATAATGACAGTTGTACAGTTTAATTAGGTCTATCAGATGCTGCAATTATATTTCCAATATCTCTAATAGCTTTCAAGAAAATGACGAGGAAAATCATGTTTTTATATAAAAATACGGTTTTATTTTACTGCGTAATTATTAGTCATAGAACAAATATTCATATCAGTTGTACAGTTGAATTAGGTATATCAGATGATGCAATGATATTTCCAATATCTCTAATAGCTTTCGAGAAAACGAGGAAGAAAGTTTTTATAAAAAAAGTAAAATTCAGTATTTATTAGTACTAGTGAAAATATTCATAATGACAGTAGTAGATTTTAATTAGGTCTATCAGATGCTGCAATAATATTTCCAATATCTCTAATAGCTTTCGAGAAAATGACGAGGAAAGTCATGTTTATATATAAATATTAAGTTTCATTTTACTGCGTAATTATTAGTCATAGAACAAATATTCATAATGACAGTTGTACAGTTTAATTAGGTCTATCAGATGCTGCAATGATATTTCCAATATCTCTAATAGCTTTCGAAAAAATGAGGAGGAAAGTCATGTTTTTATATAAATATTAAGTTTCATTTTACTGCGTAATTATTAGTCATAGAACAAATATTCATAATATCAGTTGTACAGTTTAATTAGGTCTATCAGATGCTGCAATGATATTTCCAATATCTCTAATAGCTTTCGAGAAAATGAGGAGGAAAGTCATGTTTTTATATAAATATTAAGTTTCATTTTACTGCGTTATTATTAGTCATAGAACAAATATTCATAATGACAGTTGTACAGTTTAATCAGGTCTATCAGATGCTGCAATGATATTTCCAATATATCTAATAGCTTTCGAGAAAATGAGGAGGAAAGTCATGTTTTTATATAAATATTAAGTTTCAATTTTCTGCGTAATTATTAGTCATAGAACAAATATTCATAATATCAGTTGTACAGTTTAATTAGGTCTATCAGATGCTGCAATAATATTTCCAATATCTCTAATAGCTTTCGAGAAAATGAGGAGGAAAGTCATGTTTTTATATAAATATTAAGTTTCATTTTACTGCGTAATTATTAGTCATAGAACAAATATTCATAATGACAGTTGTACAGTTTAATTAGGTCTATCAGATGCTGCAATGATATTTCCAATATCTCTAATAGCTTTCGAAAAAATGAGGAGGAAAGTCATGTTTTTATATAAATATTAAGTTTCATTTTACTGCTTAATTATTAGTCATAGAACAAATATTCATAATATCAGTTGTACAGTTTAATTAGGTCTATCAGATGCTGCAATGATATTTCCAATATCTCTAATAGCTTTCGGGAAAATGAGGTGGAAAGTCATGTTTATATATAAATATTAAGTTTCATTTTACTGCGTAATTATTAGTCATAGAACAAATATTCATAATGACAGTTGTACAGTTTAATTAGGTCTATCAGATGCTGCAATTATATTTCCAATATCTCTAATAGCTTTCAAGAAAATGACGAGGAAAGTCATGTTTTTATATAAAAATACGGTTTTATTTTACTGCGTAATTATTAGTCATAGAACAAATATTCATATCAGTTGTACAGTTGAATTAGGTATATCAGATGATGCAATGATATTTCAAATATCTCTAATAGCTTTCGAGAAAACGAGGAAGAAAGTTTTTATAAAAAAAGTAAAATTCAGTATTTATTACTACTAGTGAAAATATTCATAATGACAGTAGTAGACTTTAATTAGGTCTATCAGATGCTGCAATAATATTTCCAATATCTCTAATAGCTTTCGAGAAAATGAGGAGGAAAGTCATGTTTATATATAAATATTAAGTTTCATTTTACTGCGTAATTATTAGTCATAGAACAAATATTCATAATGACAGTTGTACAGTTTAATTAGGTCTATCAGATGCTGCAATGATATTTCCAATATCTCTAATAGCTTTCGAAAAAATGAGGAGGAAATTCATGTTTTTATATAAATATTAAGTTTCATTTTACTGCATAATTATTAGTCATAGAACAAATATTCATAATGACAGTTGTACAGTTTAATCAGGTCTATCAGATGCTGCAATGATATTTCCAATATCTCTAATAGCTTTCGAGAAAATGAGGAGGAAAGTCATGTTTTTATATAAATATTAAGTTTCAATTTACTGCGTAATTATTAGTCATAGAACAAATATTCATAATATCAGTTGTACAGTTTAATTAGGTCTATCAGATGCTGCAATAATATTTCCAATATCTCTAATAGCTTTCGAGAAAATGAGGAGGAAAGTCATGTTTTTATATAAATATTAAGTTTCATTTTACTGCGTTATTATTAGTCATAGAACAAATATTCATAATGACTGTTGTACAGTTTAATCAGGTCTATCAGATGCTGCAATGATATTTCCAATATCTCTAATAGATTTCGAGAAAATGAGGAGGAAAGTCATGTTTTTATATAAATATTAAGTTTCATTTTACTCTAATTATTAGTCATAGAACAAATATTCATAATATCAGTTATACAGTTTAATTAGGTCTATCAGATGCTGCAATAATATTTCCAATATCTCTAATAGCTTTCGAGAAAATGAGGAGGAAAGTCATGTTTTTATATAAATATTAAGTTTCATTTTACTGCGTAATTATTAGTCATAGAACAAATATTCATAATATCAGTTGTACAGTTTAATTAGGTCTATCAGATGCTGCAATTATATTTCCAATATCTCTAATAGCTTTTGAGAAAATGAGGAGGAAAGTCATGTTTTTATATAAAAATACGGTTTTATTTTACCGAGTAATTATTAGTCATGGAACAAATATTCATAATATCAGTTGTACAGTTGAATTAGGTATATCAGATGATGCAATGATATTTCCAATATCTCTAATAGCTTTCGAGAAAACGAGGAAGAAAGTAATTGGAAAAAAAGTAAAATTCAGTATTTATTAGTACTAGTGAAAATATTCATAATGACAGTAGTAGATTTTAATTAGGTCTATCAGATGCTGCAATAATATTTCCAATATCTCTAATAGCTTTTCGAGAAAATGACGAGGAAAGTCATGTTTATATATAAATATTAAGTTTCATTTTACTGCGTAATTATTAGTCATAGAACAAATATTCATAATGACAGTTGTACAGTTTAATTAGGTCTATCAGATGCTGCAATGATATTTCCAATATCTCTAATAGCTTTCGAAAAAATGAGGGGGAAAGTCATGTTTTTATATAAATATTAAGTTTAATTTTACTGCGTAATTATTAGTCATAGAACAAATATTCATAATATCAGTTGTACGGTTTAACTAGGTCTATCAGATGCTGCAATAATATTTCCAATATCTCTAATAGCTTTCGAGAAAATGAGGAGGAAAATCATGTTTTTATATAAATATTAAGTTTCATTTTACTGCGTTATTATTAGTCATAGAACAAATATTCATAATGACAGTTGTACAGTTTAATCAGGTCTATCAGATGCTGCAATGATATTTCCAATATCTCTAATAGCTTTCGGGAAAATGAGGTGGAAAGTCATGTTTATATATAAATATTAAGTTTCATTTTACTGCGTAATTATTAGTCATAGAGCAAATATTCATAATATCAGTTGTACAGTTTAATTAGGTCTATCAGATGCTGCAATAATATTTCCAATATCACTAATAGCTTTCGAGAAAATGAGGAGGAAAGTCATGTTTTTATATAAATATTAAGTTTCATTTTACTGCGTAATTATTAGTCATAGAACAAATATTCATAATATCAGTTGTACAGTTTAATTAGGTCTATCAGATGCTGCAATGATATTTCCAATATCTCTAATAGCTTTCGAAAAAATGAGGAGGAAAGTCATGTTTTTATATAAATATTAAGTTTCATTTTACTGCGTAATTATTAGTCATAGAACAAATATTCATAATATCAGTTGTACAGTTTAATTAGGTCTATCAGATGCTGCAATGATATTTCCAATATCTCTAATAGCTTTCGGGAAAATGAGGTGGAAAGTCATGTTTATATATAAATATTAAGTTTCATTTTACTGCGTAATTATTAGTCATAGAACAAATATTCATAATGACAGTTGTACAGTTTAATTAGGTCTATCAGATGCTGCAATTATATTTCCAATATCTCTAATAGCTTTCGAGAAAATGAGGAGGAAAGTCATGTTTTTATATAAATATTAAGTTTCATTTTACTGCGTAATTATTAGTCATAGAACAAATATTCATAATATCAGTTGTACATTTTAATTAGGTCTATCAGATGCTGCAATGATATTTCCAATATCTCTAATAGCTTTCGAAAAAATGAGGAGGAAAGTCATGTTTTTATATAAATATTAAGTTTCATTTTACTGCGTAATTATTAGTCATAGAACAAATATTCATAATATCAGTTGTACAGTTTAATTAGGTCTATCAGATGCTGCAATGATATTTCCAATATCTCTAATAGCTTTCGGGAAAATGAGGTGGAAAGTCATGTTAATATATAAATATTAAGTTTCATTTTACTGCGTAATTATTAGTCATAGAACAAATATTCATAATGACAGTTGTACAGTTTAATTAGGTCTATCAGATGCTGCAATGATATTTCCAATATCTCTAATAGCTTTCAAGAAAATGACGAGGAAAATCATGTTTTTATATAAAAATACGGTTTTATTTTACTGCGTAATTATTAGTCATAGAACAAATATTCATATCAGTTGTACAGTTGAATTAGGTATATCAGATGATGCAATGATATTTCCAATATCTCTAATAGCTTTCGAGAAAACGAGGAAGAAAGTTTTTATAAAAAAAGTAAAATTCAGTATTTATTAGTACTAGTGAAAATATTCATAATGACAGTAGTAGATTTTAATTAGGTCTATCAGATGCTGCAATAATATTTCCAATATCTCTAATAGCTTTCGAGAAAATGACGAGGAAAGTCATGTTTATATATAAATATTAAGTTTCATTTTACCGCGTAATTATTAGTCATAGAACAAATATTCATAATGACAGTTGTACAGTTTAATTAGGTCTATCAGATGCTGCAATGATATTTCCAATATCTCTAATAGCTTTTGAAAAAATGAGGAGGAAAGTCATGTTTTTATATAAATATTAAGTTTCATTTTACTGCGTAATTATTAGTCATAGAACAAATATTCATAATGACAGTTGTACAGTTTAATCAGGTCTATCAGATGCGTCAATGATATTTCCAATATCTCTAATAGCTTTCGAGAAAATGAGGAGGAAAGTCATCTTTTTATATAAATATTAAGTTTCATTTTACTGCGTAATTATTAGTCATAGAGCAAATATTCATAATATCAGTTTTACAGTTTAATTAGGTCTATCAGATGCTGCAATAATATTTCCAATATCACTAATAGCTTTCGAGAAAATGAGGAGGAAAGTCATGTTTTTATATAAATATTAAGTTTCATTTTACTGCGTTATTATTAGTCATAGAACAAATATTCATAATATCAGTTGTACAGTTTAATTAGGTCTATCAGATGCTGCAATGATATTTCCAATATCTCTAATAGCTTTCGGGAAAATGAGGTGGAAAGTCATGTTTATATATAAATATTAAGTTTCATTTTACTGCGTAATTATTAGTCATAGAACAAATATTCATAATGACAGTTGTACAGTTTAATTAGGTCTATCAGATGCTGCAATTATATTTCCAATATCTCTAATAGCTTTCAAGAAAATGACGAGGAAAAGTCATGTTTTTATATAAAAATACGGTTTTATTTTACTGCGTAATTATTAGTCATAGAACAAATATTCATATCAGTTGTACAGTTGAATTAGGTATATCAGATGATGCAATGATATTTCCAATATCTCTAATAGCTTTCGAGAAAACGAGGAAGAAAGTTTTTATAAAAAAAGTAAAATTCAGTATTTATTAGTACTAGTGAAAATATTCATAATGACAGTAGTAGACTTTAATTAGGTCTATCAGATGCTGCAATAATATTTCCAATATCTCTAATAGCTTTCGAGAAAATGACGAGGAAAGTCATGTTTATATATAAAAATTAAGTTTCATTTTACTGCGTAATTATTAGTCATAGAACAAATATTCATAATGACAGTTGTACAGTTTAATTAGGTCTATCAGATGCTGCAATGATATTTCCAATATCTCTAATAGCTTTCGAAAAAATGAGGAGGAAATTCATGTTTTTATATAAATATTAAGTTTCATTTTACTGCATAATTATTAGTCATAGAACAAATATTCATAATGACAGTTGTACAGTTTAATCAGGTCTATCAGATGCTGCAATGATATTTCCAATATCTCTAATAGCTTTCGAGAAAATGAGGAGGAAAGTCATGTTTTTATATAAATATTAAGTTTCAATTTACTGCGTAATTATTAGTCATAGAACAAATATTCATAATATCAGTTGTACAGTTTAATTAGGTCTATCAGATGCTGCAATAATATTTCCAATATCTCTAATAGCTTTCGAGAAAATGAGGAGGAAAGTCATGTTTTTATATAAATATTAAGTTTCATTTTACTGCGTTATTATTAGTCATAGAACAAATATTCATAATGACAGTTGTACAGTTTAATCAGGTCTATCAGATGCTGCAATGATATTTCCAATATCTCTAATAGCTTTCGAGAAAATGAGGAGGAAAGTCATGTTTTTATATAAATATTAAGTTTCATTTTACTGCGTAATTATTAGTCATAGAACAAATATTCATAATATCAGTTGTACAGTTTAATTAGGTCTATCAGATGCTGCAATAATATTTCCAATATCTCTAATAGCTTTCGAGAAAATGAGGAGGAAAGTCATGTTTTTATATAAATATTAAGTTTCATTTTACTGCGTAATTATTAGTCATAGAACAAATATTCATAATATCAGTTGTACAGTTTAATTAGGTCTATCAGATGCTGCAATGATATTTCCAATATCTCTAATAGCTTTCGAAAAAATGAGGAGGAAAGTCATGTTTTTATATAAATATTAAGTTTCATTTTACTGCGTAATTATTAGTCATAGAACAAATATTCATAATGACAGTTGTACAGTTTAATCAGGTCTATCAGATGCTGCAATGATATTTCCAATATCTCTAATAGCTTTCGAGAAAATGAGGAGGAAAGTCATCTTTTTATATAAATATTAAGTTTCATTTTACTGCGTAATTATTAGTCATAGAGCAAATATTCATAATATCAGTTGTACAGTTTAATTAGGTCTATCAGATGCTGCAATAATATTTCCAATATCACTAATAGCTTTCGAGAAAATGAGGAGGAAAGTCATGTTTATATATAAATATTAAGTTTCATTTTACTGCGTAATTATTAGTCATAGAACAAATATTCATAATATCAGTTGTACAGTTTAATTAGGTCTATCAGATGCTGCAATGATATTTCCAATATCTCTAATAGCTTTCGAAAAAATGAGGAGGAAAGTCATGTTTTTATATAAATATTAAGTTTCATTTTACTGCGTAATTATTAGTCATAGAACAAATATTCATAATATCAGTTGTACAGTTTAATTAGGTCTATCAGATGCTGCAATGATATTTCCAATATCTCTAATAGCTTTCGGGAAAATGAGGTGGAAAGTCATGTTTATATATAAATATTAAGTTTCATTTTACTGCGTAATTATTAGTCATAGAACAAATATTCATAATGACAGTTGTACAGTTTAATTAGGTCTATCAGATGCTGCAATTATATTTCCAATATCTCTAATAGCTTTCAAGAAAATGACGAGGAAAATCATGTTTTTATATAAAAATACGGTTTTATTTTACTGCGTAATTATTAGTCATAGAACAAATATTCATATCAGTTGTACAGTTGAATTAGGTATATCAGATGATGCAATGATATTTCCAATATCTCTAATAGCTTTCGAGAAAACGAGGAAGAAAGTTTTTATAAAAAAAGTAAAATTCAGTATTTATTAGTACTAGTGAAAATATTCATAATGACAGTAGTAGACTTTAATTAGGTCTATCAGATGCTGCAATAATATTTCCAATATCTCTAATAGCTTTCGAGAAAATGACGAGGAAAGTCATGTTTATATATAAAAATTAAGTTTCATTTTACTGCGTAATTATTAGTCATAGAACAAATATTCATAATGACAGTTGTACAGTTTAATTAGGTCTATCAGATGCCTCAATGATATTTCCAATATCTCTAATAGCTTTCGAAAAAATGAGGAGGAAATTCATGTTTTTATATAAATATTAAGTTTCATTTTACTGCGTAATTATTAGTCATAGAACAAATATTCATAATGACAGTTGTACAGTTTAATCTGGTCTATCAGATGCTGCAATGATATTTCCAATATCTCTAATAGCTTTCGAGAAAATGAGGAGGAAAGTCATGTTTTTATATAAATATTAAGTTTCAATTTACTGCGTAATTATTAGTCATAGAACAAATATTCATAATATCAGTTGTACAGTTTAATTAGGTCTATCAGATGCTGCAATAATATTTCCAATATCTCTAATAGCTTTCGAGAAAATGAGGAGGAAAGTCATGTTTTTATATAAATATTAAGTTTCATTTTACTGCGTTATTATTAGTCATAGAACAAATATTCATAATGACAGTTGTACAGTTTAATCAGGTCTATCAGATGCTGCAATGATATTTCCAATATCTCTAATAGCTTTCGAGAAAATGAGGAGGAAAGTCATGTTTTTATATAAATATTAAGTTTCATTTTACTGCGTAATTATTAGTCATAGAACAAATATTCATAATATCAGTTGTACAGTTTAATTAGGTCTATCAGATGCTGCAATAATATTTCCAATATCTCTAATAGCTTTCGAGAAAATGAGGAGGAAAGTCATGTTTTTATATAAATATTAAGTTTCATTTTACTGCGTAATTATTAGTCATAGAACAAATATTCATAATATCAGTTGTACAGTTTAATTAGGTCTATCAGATGCTGCAATTATATTTCCAATATCTCTAATAGCTTTTGAGAAAATGAGGAGGAAAGTCATGTTTTTATATAAAAATACGGTTATATTTTACCGAGTAATTATTAGTCATGGAACAAATATTCATAATATCAGTTGTACAGTTGAATTAGGTATATCAGATGATGCAATGATATTTCCAATATCTCTAATAGCTTTCGAGAAAACGAGGAAGAAAGTAATTGGAAAAAAAGTAAAATTCAGTATTTATTAGTACTAGTGAAAATATTCATAATGACAGTAGTAGATTTTAATTAGGTCTATCAGATGCTGCAATAATATTTCCAATATCTCTAATAGCTTTCGAGAAAATGACGAGGAAAGTCATGTTTATATATAAATATTAAGTTTCATTTTACTGCGTAATTATTAGTCATAGAACAAATATTCATAATGACAGTTGTACAGTTTAATTAGGTCTATCAGATGCTGCAATTATATTTCCAATATCTCTAATAGCTTTCAAGAAAATGACGAGGAAAGTCATGTTTTTATATAAAAATACGGTTTTATTTTACTGCGTAATTATTAGTCATAGAACAAATATTCATATCAGTTGTACAGTTGAATTAGGTATATCAGATGATGCAATGATATTTCCAATATCTCTAATAGCTTTCGAGAAAACGAGGAAGAAAGTTTTTATAAAAAAAGTAAAATTCAGTATTTATTAGTACTAGTGAAAATATTCATAATGACAGTAGTAGACTTTAATTAGGTCTATCAGATGCTGCAATAATATTTCCAATATCTCTAATAGCTTTCGAGAAAATGACGAGGAAAGTCATGTTTATATATAAAAATTAAGTTTCATTTTACTGCGTAATTATTAGTCATAGAACAAATATTCATAATGACAGTTGTACAGTTTAATTAGGTCTATCAGATGCTGCAATGATATTTCCAATATCTCTAATAGCTTTCGAAAAAATGAGGAGGAAATTCATGTTTTTATATAAATATTAAGTTTCATTTTACTGCATAATTATTAGTCATAGAACAAATATTCATAATGACAGTTGTACAGTTTAATCAGGTCTATCAGATGCTGCAATGATATTTCCAATATCTCTAATAGCTTTCCAGAAAATGAGGAGGAAAGTCATGTTTTTATATAAATATTAAGTTTCAATTTACTGCGTAATTATTAGTCATAGAACAAATATTCATAATATCAGTTGTACAGTTTTATTAGGTCTATCAGATGCTGCAATAATATTTCCAATATCTCTAATAGCTTTCGAGAAAATGAGGAGGAAAGTCATGTTTTTATATAAATATTAAGTTTCATTTTACTGCGTTATTATTAGTCATAGAACAAATATTCATAATGACAGTTGTACAGTTTAATCAGGTCTATCAGATGCTGCAATGATATTTCCAATATCTCTAATAGCTTTCGAGAAAATGAGGAGGAAAGTCATGTTTTTATATAAATATTAAGTTTCATTTTACTGCGTAATTATTAGTCATAGAACAAATATTCATAATATCAGTTGTACAGTTTAATTAGGTCTATCAGATGCTGCAATAATATTTCCAATATCTCTAATAGCTTTCGAGAAAATGAGGAGGAAAGTCATGTTTTTATATAAATATTAAGTTTCATTTTACTGCGTAATTATTAGTCATAGAACAAATATTCATAATATCAGTTGTACAGTTTAATTAGGTCTATCAGATGCTGCAATGATATTTCCAATATCTCTAATAGCTTTCGAAAAAATGAGGAGGAAAGTCATGTTTTTATATAAATATTAAGTTTCATTTTACTGCGTAATTATTGGTCATAAAACAAATATTTATAATGACAGTTGTACAGTTTAATCAGGTCTATCAGATGCTGCAATGATATTTCCAATATCTCTAATAGCTTTCGAGAAAATGAGGAGGAAAGTCATCTTTTTATATAAATATTAAGTTTCATTTTACTGCGTAATTATTAGTCATAGAGCAAATATTCATAATATCAGTTGTACAGTTTAATTAGGTCTGTCAGATGCTGCAATAATATTTCCAATATCACTAATAGCTTTCGAGAAAATGAGGAGGAAAGTCATGTTTTTATATAAATATTAAGTTTCATTTTACTGCGTAATTATTAGTCATAGAACAAATATTCATAATATCAGTTGTACAGTTTAATTAGGTCTATCAGATGCTGCAATGATATTTCCAATATCTCTAATAGCTTTCGAAAAAATGAGGAGGAAAGTCATGTTTTTATATAAATATTAAGTTTCATTTTACTGCGTAATTATTAGTCATAGAACAAATATTCATAATATCAGTTGTACAGTTTAATTAGGTCTATCAGATGCTGCAATGATATTTCCAATATCTCTAATAGCTTTCGGGAAAATGAGGTGGAAAGTCATGTTTATATATAAATATTAAGTTTCATTTTACTGCGTAATTATTAGTCATAGAACAAATATTCATAATGACAGTTGTACAGTTTAATTAGGTCTATCAGATGCTGCAATTATATTTCCAATATCTCTAATAGCTTTCAAGAAAATGACGAGGAAAATCATGTTTTTATATAAAAATACGGTTTTATTTTACTGCGTAATTATTAGTCATAGAACAAATATTCATATCAGTTGTACAGTTGAATTAGGTATATCAGATGATGCAATGATATTTCCAATATCTCTAATAGCTTTCGAGAAAACGAGGAAGAAAGTTTTTATAAAAAAAGTAAAATTCAGTATTTATTAGTACTAGTGAAAATATTCATAATGACAGTAGTATATTTTAATTAGGTCTATCAGATGCTGCAATAATATTTCCAATATCTCTAATAGCTTTCGAGAAAATGACGAGGAAAGTCATGTTTATATATAAATATTAAGTTTCATTTTACTGCGTAATTATTAGTCATAGAACAAATATTCATAATGACAGTTGTACAGTTTAATTAGGTCTATCAGATGCTGCAATGATATTTCCAATATCTCTAATAGCTTTCGAAAAAATGAGGAGGAAATTCATGTTTTTATATAAATATTAAGTTTCATTTTACTGCGTAATTATTAGTCATAGAACAAATATTCATAATATCAGTTGTACAGTTTAATTAGGTCTATCAGATGCTGCAATGATATTTCCAATATCTCTAATAGCTTTCGGGAAAATGAGGTGGAAAGTCATGTTTATATATAAATATTAAGTTTCATTTTACTGCGTAATTATTAGTCATAGAACAAATATTCATAATGACAGTTGTACAGTTTAATTAGGTCTATCAGATGCTGCAATTATATTTC
>JAPQNM010000003.1:4661692-4713032 GCA_029783475.1 Metacarcinus magister | reverse complement strand
GGTCTATCAGATGCTGCAATAATATTTCCAATATCTCTAATAGCTTTCGAGAAAATGACGAGGAAAGTCATGTTTTTATATAAATATTAAGTTTCATTTTACTGCGTAATTATTAGTCATAGAACAAATATTCATAATGACAGTTGTACAGTTTAATTAGGTCTATCAGATGCTGCAATGATATTTCCAATATCTCTAATAGCTTTCGAAAAAATGAGGAGGAAAGTCATGTTTTTATATAAATATTAAGTTTCATTTTACTGCGTAATTATTAGTCATAGAACAAATATTCATAATGACAGTTGTACAGTTTAATCAGGTCTATCAGATGCTGCAATGATATTTCCAATATCTCTAATAGCTTTCGAGAAAATGAGGAGGAAAGTCATGTTTTTATATAAATATTAAGTTTCATTTTACTGCGTAATTATTAGTCATAGAACAAATATTCATAATATCAGTTGTACAGTTTAATTAGGTCTATCAGATGCTGCAATAATATTTCCAATATCTCTAATAGCTTTCGAGAAAATGAGGAGGAAAGTCATGTTTTTATATAAATATTAAGTTTCATTTTACTGCGTAATTATTAGTCATAGAACAAATATTCATAATGACAGTTGTACAGTTTAATTAGGTCTATCAGATGCTGCAATGATATTTCCAATATCTCTAATAGCTTTCGAGAAAATGAGGAGGAAAGTCATGTTTTTATATAAATATTAAGTTTCATTTTACTGCGTAATTATTAGTCATAGAACAAATATTCATAATATCAGTTGTACAGTTTAATTAGGTCTATCAGATGCTGCAATAATATTTCCAATATCTCTAATAGCTTTCGAGAAAATGAGGAGGAAAGTCATGTTTTTATATAAATATTAAGTTTCATTTTACTGCGTAATTATTAGTCATAGAACAAATATTCATAATGACAGTTGTACAGTTTAATTAGGTCTATCAGATGCTGCAATGATATTTCCAATATCTCTAATAGCTTTCGAGAAAATGAGGAGGAAAGTCATGTTTTTATATAAATATTAAGTTTCATTTTACTGCGTAATTATTAGTCATAGAACAAATATTCATAATGACAGTTGTACAGTTTAATCAGGTCTATCAGATGCTGCAATGATATTTCCAATATCTCTAATAGCTTTCGAGAAAATGAGGAGGAAAGTCATTTTTTATATAAATATTAAGTTTCATTTTACTGCGTAATTATTAGTCATAGAGCAAATATTCATAATATCAGTTGTACAGTTTAATTAGGTCTATCAGATGCTGCAATAATATTTCCAATATCTCTAATAGCTTTCGAGAAAATGAGGAGGAAAGTCATGTTTTTATATAAATATTAAGTTTCATTTTACTGCGTAATTATTAGTCATAGAACAAATATTCATAATATCAGTTGTACAGTTTAATTAGGTCTATCAGATGCTGCAATGATATTTCCAATATCTCTAATAGCTTTCGAAAAAATGAGGAGGAAAGTCATGTTTTTATATAAATATTAAGTTTCATTTTACTGCGTAATTATTAGTCATAGAACAAATATTCATAATATCAGTTGTACAGTTTAATTAGGTCTATCAGATGCTGCAATGATATTTCCAATATCTCTAATAGCTTTCGGGAAAATGAGGTGGAAAGTCATGTTTATATATAAATATTAAGTTTCATTTTACTGCGTAATTATTAGTCATAGAACAAATATTCATAATGACAGTTGTACAGTTTAATTAGGTCTATCAGATGCTGCAATTATATTTCCAATATCTCTAATAGCTTTCAAGAAAATGACGAGGAAAGTCATGTTTTTATATAAAAATACGGTTTTATTTTACTGCGTAATTATTAGTCATAGAACAAATATTCATATCAGTTGTACAGTTGAATTAGGTATATCAGATGATGCAATGATATTTCCAATATCTCTAATAGCTTTCGAGAAAACGAGGAAGAAAGTATTTTTATAAAAAAAGTAAAATTCAGTATTTATTAGTACTAGTGAAAATATTCATAATGACAGTAGTATATTTTAATTAGGTCTATCAGATGCTGCAATAATATTTCCAATATCTCTAATAGCTTTCGAGAAAATGACGAGGAAAGTCATGTTTATATATAAATATTAAGTTTCATTTTACTGCGTAATTATTAGTCATAGAACAAATATTCATAATGACAGTTGTACAGTTTAATTAGGTCTATCAGATGCTGCAATGATATTTCCAATATCTCTAATAGCTTTCGAAAAAATGAGGAGGAAAGTCATGTTTTTATATAAATATTAAGTTTCATTTTACTGCGTAATTATTAGTCATAGAACAAATATTCATAATATCAGTTGTACAGTTTAATTAGGTCTATCAGATGCTGCAATGATATTTCCAATATCTCTAATAGCTTTCGGGAAAATGAGGTGGAAAGTCATGTTTATATATAAATATTAAGTTTCATTTTACTGCGTAATTATTAGTCATAGAACAAATATTCATAATGACAGTTGTACAGTTTAATTAGGTCTATCAGATGCTGCAATTATATTTCCAATATCTCTAATAGCTTTCAAGAAAATGACGAGGAAAGTCATGTTTTTATATAAAAATACGGTTTTATTTTACTGCGTAATTATTAGTCATAGAACAAATATTCATATCAGTTGTACAGTTGAATTAGGTATATCAGATGATGCAATGATATTTCCAATATCTCTAATAGCTTTCGAGAAAACGAGGAAGAAAGTTTTTATAAAAAAAGTAAAATTCAGTATTTATTAGTACTAGTGAAAATATTCATAATGACAGTAGTAGACTTTAATTAGGTCTATCAGATGCTGCAATAATATTTCCAATATCTCTAATAGCTTTCGAGAAAATGACGAGGAAAGTCATGTTTATATATAAAAATTAAGTTTCATTTTACTGCGTAATTATTAGTCATAGAACAAATATTCATAATGACAGTTGTACAGTTTAATTAGGTCTATCAGATGCTGCAATGATATTTCCAATATCTCTAATAGCTTTCGAGAAAATGAGGAGGAAAGTCATGTTTTTATATAAATATTAAGTTTCATTTTACTGCGTAATTATTAGTCATAGAACAAATATTCATAATGACAGTTGTACAGTTTAATTAGGTCTATCAGATGCTGCAATGATATTTCCAATATCTCTAATAGCTTTCGAGAAAAATGAGGAGGAAAGTCATGTTTTTATATAAATATTAAGTTTCATTTTACTGCGTAATTATTAGTCATAGAACAAATATTCATAATATCAGTTGTACAGTTTAATTAGGTCTATCAGATGCTGCAATGATATTTCCAATATCTCTAATAGCTTTCGAGAAAATGAGGAGGAAAGTCATGTTTATATATAAATATTAAGTTTCATTTTACTGCGTAATTATTAGTCATAGAACAAATATTCATAATGACAGTTGTACAGTTTAATTAGGTCTATCAGATGCTGCAATTATATTTCCAATATCTCTAATAGCTTTCAAGAAAATGACGAGGAAAGTCATGTTTTTATATAAAAATACGGTTTTATTTTACTGCGTAATTATTAGTCATAGAACAAATATTCATATCAGTTGTACAGTTGAATTAGGTATATCAGATGATGCAATGATATTTCCAATATCTCTAATAGCTTTCGAGAAAACGAGGAAGAAAGTTTTTATAAAAAAAGTAAAATTCAGTATTTATTAGTACTAGTGAAAATATTCATAATGACAGTAGTAGACTTTAATTAGGTCTATCAGATGCTGCAATAATATTTCCAATATCTCTAATAGCTTTCGAGAAAATGACGAGGAAAGTCATGTTTATATATAAAAATTAAGTTTCATTTTACTGCGTAATTATTAGTCATAGAACAAATATTCATAATGACAGTTGTACAGTTTAATTAGGTCTATCAGATGCTGCAATGATATTTCCAATATCTCTAATAGCTTTCGAAAAAATGAGGAGGAAATTCATGTTTTTATATAAATATTAAGTTTCATTTTACTGCATAATTATTAGTCATAGAACAAATATTCATAATGACAGTTGTACAGTTTAATCAGGTCTATCAGATGCTGCAATGATATTTCCAATATCTCTAATAGCTTTCGAGAAAATGAGGAGGAAAGTCATGTTTTTATATAAATATTAAGTTTCAATTTTACTGCGTAATTATTAGTCATAGAACAAATATTCATAATATCAGTTGTACAGTTTAATTAGGTCTATCAGATGCTGCAATAATATTTCCAATATCTCTAATAGCTTTCGAGAAAATGAGGAGGAAAGTCATGTTTTTATATAAATATTAAGTTTCATTTTACTGCGTAATTATTAGTCATAGAACAAATATTCATAATGACAGTTGTACAGTTTAATTAGGTCTATCAGATGCTGCAATGATATTTCCAATATCTCTAATAGCTTTCGAGAAAATGAGGAGGAAAGTCATGTTTTTATATAAATATTAAGTTTCATTTTACTGCGTAATTATTAGTCATAGAACAAATATTCATATCAGTTGTACAGTTGAATTAGGTATATCAGATGATGCAATGATATTTCCAATATCTCTAATAGCTTTCGAGAAAACGAGGAAGAAAGTTTTTATAAAAAAAGTAAAATTCAGTATTTATTAGTACTAGTTAAAATATTCATAATGACAGTAGTAGACTTTAATTAGGTCTATCAGATGCTGCAATAATATTTCCAATATCTCTAATAGCTTTCGAGAAAATGAGGAGGAAAGTCATGTTTTTATATAAATATTAAGTTTCATTTTACTGCGTAATTATTAGTCATAGAACAAATATTCATAATACAGTTGTACAGTTTAATTAGGTCTATCAGATGCTGCAATGATATTTCCAATATCTCTAATAGCTTTCGAGAAAAATGAGGAGGAAAGTCATGTTTTTATATAAATATTAAGTTTCATTTTACTGCGTAATTATTAGTCATAGAACAAATATTCATAATGACAGTTGTACAGTTTAATTAGGTCTATCAGATGCTGCAATGATATTTCCAATATCTCTAATAGCTTTCGAGAAAATGAGGAGGAAAGTCATGTTTTTATATAAATATTAAGTTTCATTTTACTGCGTAATTATTAGTCATAGAACAAATATTCATAATATCAGTTGTACAGTTTAATTAGGTCTATCAGATGCTGCAATAATATTTCCAATATCTCTAATAGCTTTCGAGAAAATGAGGAGGAAAGTCATGTTTTTATATAAATATTAAGTTTCATTTTACTGCGTAATTATTAGTCATAGAACAAATATTCATAATATCAGTTGTACAGTTTAATTAGGTCTATCAGATGCTGCAATGATATTTCCAATATCTCTAATAGCTTTCGAGAAAAATGAGGAGGAAAGTCATGTTTTTATATAAATATTAAGTTTCATTTTACTGCGTAATTATTAGTCATAGAACAAATATTCATAATATCAGTTGTACAGTTTAATTAGGTCTATCAGATGCTGCAATGATATTTCCAATATCTCTAATAGCTTTCGGGAAAATGAGGTGGAAAGTCATGTTTATATATAAATATTAAGTTTCATTTTACTGCGTAATTATTAGTCATAGAACAAATATTCATAATGACAGTTGTACAGTTTAATTAGGTCTATCAGATGCTGCAATGATATTTCCAATATCTCTAATAGCTTTCGAGAAAATGACGAGGAAAGTCATGTTTTTATATAAAAATACGTTTCATTTTACTGCGTAATTATTAGTCATAGAACAAATATTCATATCAGTTGTACAGTTTGAATTAGGTATATCAGATGATGCAATGATATTTCCAATATCTCTAATAGCTTTCGAGAAAACGAGGAAGAAAGTTTTTATAAAAAAAGTAAAATTCAGTATTTATTAGTACTAGTGAAAATATTCATAATGACAGTAGTATATTTTAATTAGGTCTATCAGATGCTGCAATAATATTTCCAATATCTCTAATAGCTTTCGAGAAAATGACGAGGAAAGTCATGTTTATATATAAATATTAAGTTTCATTTTACTGCGTAATTATTAGTCATAGAACAAATATTCATAATGACAGTTGTACAGTTTAATTAGGTCTATCAGATGCTGCAATGATATTTCCAATATCTCTAATAGCTTTCGAAAAAATGAGGAGGAAATTCATGTTTTTATATAAATATTAAGTTTCATTTTACTGCGTAATTATTAGTCATAGAACAAATATTCATAATATCAGTTGTACAGTTTAATTAGGTCTATCAGATGCTGCAATGATATTTCCAATATCTCTAATAGCTTTCGGGAAAATGAGGAGGAAAGTCATGTTTATATATAAATATTAAGTTTCATTTTACTGCGTAATTATTAGTCATAGAACAAATATTCATAATGACAGTTGTACAGTTTAATTAGGTCTATCAGATGCTGCAATTATATTTCCAATATCTCTAATAGCTTTCAAGAAAATGACGAGGAAAGTCATGTTTTTATATAAAAATACGGTTTTATTTTACTGCGTAATTATTAGTCATAGAACAAATATTCATATCAGTTGTACAGTTGAATTAGGTATATCAGATGATGCAATGATATTTCCAATATCTCTAATAGCTTTCGAGAAAACGAGGAAGAAAGTTTTTATAAAAAAAGTAAAATTCAGTATTTATTAGTACTAGTGAAAATATTCATAATGACAGTAGTAGACTTTAATTAGGTCTATCAGATGCTGCAATAATATTTCCAATATCTCTAATAGCTTTCGAGAAAATGACGAGGAAAGTCATGTTTATATATAAAAATTAAGTTTCATTTTACTGCGTAATTATTAGTCATAGAACAAATATTCATAATGACAGTTGTACAGTTTAATTAGGTCTATCAGATGCTGCAATGATATTTCCAATATCTCTAATAGCTTTCGAAAAAATGAGGAGGAAAGTCATGTTTTTATATAAATATTAAGTTTCATTTTACTGCGTAATTATTAGTCATAGAACAAATATTCATAATGACAGTTGTACAGTTTAATCAGGTCTATCAGATGCTGCAATGATATTTCCAATATCTCTAATAGCTTTCGAGAAAATGAGGAGGAAAGTCATGTTTTTATATAAATATTAAGTTTCATTTTACTGCGTAATTATTAGTCATAGAACAAATATTCATAATATCAGTTGTACAGTTTAATTAGGTCTATCAGATGCTGCAATAATATTTCCAATATCTCTAATAGCTTTCGAGAAAATGAGGAGGAAAGTCATGTTTTTATATAAATATTAAGTTTCATTTTACTGCGTAATTATTAGTCATAGAACAAATATTCATAATGACAGTTGTACAGTTTAATTAGGTCTATCAGATGCTGCAATGATATTTCCAATATCTCTAATAGCTTTCGAGAAAATGAGGAGGAAAGTCATGTTTTTATATAAAAATAAGTTTCATTTTACTGCGTAATTATTAGTCATAGAACAAATATTCATATCAGTTGTACAGTTTGAATTAGGTATATCAGATGCTGCAATGATATTTCCAATATCTCTAATAGCTTTCGAGAAAACGAGGAGGAAAGTCATGTTTATATATAAAATTAAGTTTCATTTTACTGCGTATTATTAGTCATAGAACAAATATTCATAATGACAGTAGTACAGTTTAATTAGGTCTATCAGATGCTGCAATAATATTTCCAATATCTCTAATAGCTTTCGAGAAAATGAGGAGGAAAGTCATGTTTTTATATAAATATTAAGTTTCATTTTACTGCGTAATTATTAGTCATAGAACAAATATTCATATCAGTTGTACAGTTGAATTAGGTATATCAGATGATGCAATGATATTTCCAATATCTCTAATAGCTTTCGAGAAAACGAGGAAGAAAGTTTTTATAAAAAAAGTAAAATTCAGTATTTATTAGTACTAGTGAAAATATTCATAATGACAGTAGTATATTTTAATTAGGTCTATCAGATGCTGCAATAATATTTCCAATATCTCTAATAGCTTTCGAGAAAATGACGAGGAAAGTCATGTTTATATATAAATATTAAGTTTCATTTTACTGCGTAATTATTAGTCATAGAACAAATATTCATAATGACAGTTGTACAGTTTAATTAGGTCTATCAGATGCTGCAATGATATTTCCAATATCTCTAATAGCTTTCGAAAAAATAAGGAGGAAATTCATGTTTTTATATAAATATTAAGTTTCATTTTACTGCGTAATTATTAGTCATAGAACAAATATTCATAATATCAGTTGTACAGTTTAATTAGGTCTATCAGATGCTGCAATGATATTTCCAATATCTCTAATAGCTTTCGGGAAAATGAGGTGGAAAGTCATGTTTATATATAAATATTAAGTTTCATTTTACTGCGTAATTATTAGTCATAGAACAAATATTCATAATGACAGTTGTACAGTTTAATTAGGTCTATCAGATGCTGCAATTATATTTCCAATATCTCTAATAGCTTTCAAGAAAATGACGAGGAAAGTCATGTTTTTATATAAAAATACGGTTTTATTTTACTGCGTAATTATTAGTCATAGAACAAATATTCATATCAGTTGTACAGTTGAATTAGGTATATCAGATGATGCAATGATATTTCCAATATCTCTAATAGCTTTCGAGAAAACGAGGAAGAAAGTTTTTATAAAAAAAGTAAAATTCAGTATTTATTAGTACTAGTGAAAATATTCATAATGACAGTAGTAGACTTTAATTAGGTCTATCAGATGCTGCAATAATATTTCCAATATCTCTAATAGCTTTCGAGAAAATGACGAGGAAAGTCATGTTTATATATAAAAATTAAGTTTCATTTTACTGCGTAATTATTAGTCATAGAACAAATATTCATAATGACAGTTGTACAGTTTAATTAGGTCTATCAGATGCTGCAATGATATTTCCAATATCTCTAATAGCTTTCGAAAAAATGAGGAGGAAATTCATGTTTTTATATAAATATTAAGTTTCATTTTACTGCATAATTATTAGTCATAGAACAAATATTCATAATGACAGTTGTACAGTTTAATCAGGTCTATCAGATGCTGCAATGATATTTCCAATATCTCTAATAGCTTTCGAGAAAATGAGGAGGAAAGTCATGTTTTTATATAAATATTAAGTTTCAATTTACTGCGTAATTATTAGTCATAGAACAAATATTCATAATATCAGTTGTACAGTTTAATTAGGTCTATCAGATGCTGCAATAATATTTCCAATATCTCTAATAGCTTTCGAGAAAATGAGGAGGAAAGTCATGTTTTTATATAAATATTAAGTTTCATTTTACTGCGTTATTATTAGTCATAGAACAAATATTCATAATGACAGTTGTACAGTTTAATCAGGTCTATCAGATGCTGCAATGATATTTCCAATATCTCTAATAGCTTTCGAGAAAATGAGGAGGAAAGTCATGTTTTTATATAAATATTAAGTTTCATTTTACTGCGTAATTATTAGTCATAGAACAAATATTCATAATATCAGTTGTACAGTTTAATTAGGTCTATCAGATGCTGCAATAATATTTCCAATATCTCTAATAGCTTTCGAGAAAATGAGGAGGAAAGTCATGTTTTTATATAAATATTAAGTTTCATTTTACTGCGTAATTATTAGTCATAGAACAAATATTCATAATATCAGTTGTACAGTTTAATTAGGTCTATCAGATGCTGCAATGATATTTCCAATATCTCTAATAGCTTTCGAAAAAATGAGGAGGAAAGTCATGTTTTTATATAAATATTAAGTTTCATTTTACTGCGTAATTATTAGTCATAGAACAAATATTCATAATGACAGTTGTACAGTTTAATCAGGTCTATCAGATGCTGCAATGATATTTCCAATATCTCTAATAGCTTTCGAGAAAATGAGGAGGAAAGTCATCTTTTTATATAAATATTAAGTTTCATTTTACTGCGTAATTATTAGTCATAGAGCAAATATTCATAATATCAGTTGTACAGTTTAATTAGGTCTATCAGATGCTGCAATAATATTTCCAATATCACTAATAGCTTTCGAGAAAATGAGGAGGAAAGTCATGTTTTTATATAAATATTAAGTTTCATTTTACTGCGTAATTATTAGTCATAGAACAAATATTCATAATATCAGTTGTACAGTTTAATTAGGTCTATCAGATGCTGCAATGATATTTCCAATATCTCTAATAGCTTTCGAAAAAATGAGGAGGAAAGTCATGTTTTTATATAAATATTAAGTTTCATTTTACTGCGTAATTATTAGTCATAGAACAAATAATCATAATATCAGTTGTACAGTTTAATTAGGTCTATCAGATGCTGCAATGATATTTCCAATATCTCTAATAGCTTTCGGGAAAATGAGGTGGAAAGTCATGTTTATATATAAATATTAAGTTTCATTTTACTGCGTAATTATTAGTCATAGAACAAATATTCATAATGACAGTTGTACAGTTTAATTAGGTCTATCAGATGCTGCAATTATATTTCCAATATCTCTAATAGCTTTCAAGAAAATGACGAGGAAAATCATGTTTTTATATAAAAATACGGTTTTATTTTACTGCGTAATTATTAGTCATAGAACAAATATTCATATCAGTTGTACAGTTGAATTAGGTATATCAGATGATGCAATGATATTTCCAATATCTCTAATAGCTTTCGAGAAAACGAGGAAGAAAGTTTTTATAAAAAAGTAAAATTCAGTATTTATTAGTACTAGTGAAAATATTCATAATGACAGTAGTATATTTTAATTAGGTCTATCAGATGCTGCAATAATATTTCCAATATCTCTAATAGCTTTCGAGAAAATGACGAGGAAAGTCATGTTTATATATAAATATTAAGTTTCATTTTACTGCGTAATTATTAGTCATAGAACAAATATTCATAATGACAGTTGTACAGTTTAATTAGGTCTATCAGATGCTGCAATGATATTTCCAATATCTCTAATAGCTTTCGAAAAAATGAGGAGGAAATTCATGTTTTTATATAAATATTAAGTTTCATTTTACTGCGTAATTATTAGTCATAGAACAAATATTCATAATATCAGTTGTACAGTTTAATTAGGTCTATCAGATGCTGCAATGATATTTCCAATATCTCTAATAGCTTTCGGGAAAATGAGGTGGAAAGTCATGTTTATATATAAATATTAAGTTTCATTTTACTGCGTAATTATTAGTCATAGAACAAATATTCATAATGACAGTTGTACAGTTTAATTAGGTCTATCAGATGCTGCAATTATATTTCCAATATCTCTAATAGCTTTCAAGAAAATGACGAGGAAAGTCATGTTTTTATATAAAAATACGGTTTTATTTTACTGCGTAATTATTAGTCATAGAACAAATATTCATATCAGTTGTACAGTTGAATTAGGTATATCAGATGATGCAATGATATTTCCAATATCTCTAATAGCTTTCGAGAAAACGAGGAAGAAAGTTTTTATAAAAAAAGTAAAATTCAGTATTTATTAGTACTAGTGAAAATATTCATAATGACAGTAGTAGACTTTAATTAGGTCTATCAGATGCTGCAATAATATTTCCAATATCTCTAATAGCTTTCGAGAAAATGACGAGGAAAGTCATGTTTATATATAAAAATTAAGTTTCATTTTACTGCGTAATTATTAGTCATAGAACAAATATTCATAATGACAGTTGTACAGTTTAATTAAGTCTATCAGATGCTGCAATGATATTTCCAATATCTCTAATAGCTTTCGAAAAAATGAGGAGGAAATTCATGTTTTTATATAAATATTAAGTTTCATTTTACTGCGTAATTATTAGTCATAGAACAAATATTCATAATATCAGTTGTACAGTTTAATTAGGTCTATCAGATGCTGCAATGATATTTCCAATATCTCTAATAGCTTTCGAGAAAATGAGGAGGAAAGTCATGTTTTATATAAATATTAAGTTTCATTTTACTGCGTAATTATTAGTCATAGAACAAATATTCATAATGACAGTTGTACAGTTTAATTAGGTCTATCAGATGCTGCAATTATATTTCCAATATCTCTAATAGCTTTCAAGAAAATGACGAGGAAAGTCATGTTTTTATATAAAAATACGGTTTTATTTTACTGCGTAATTATTAGTCATAGAACAAATATTCATATCAGTTGTACAGTTGAATTAGGTATATCAGATGATGCAATGATATTTCCAATATCTCTAATAGCTTTCGAGAAAACGAGGAAGAAAGTTTTTATAAAAAAAGTAAAATTCAGTATTTATTAGTACTAGTTAAAATATTCATAATGACAGTAGTAGACTTTAATTAGGTCTATCAGATGCTGCAATAATATTTCCAATATCTCTAATAGCTTTCGAGAAAATGACGAGGAAAGTCATGTTTATATATAAAAATTAAGTTTCATTTTACTGCGTAATTATTAGTCATAGAACAAATATTCATATCAGTTGTACAGTTGAATTAGGTATATCAGATGATGCAATGATATTTCCAATATCTCTAATAGCTTTCGAGAAAACGAGGAAGAAAGTTTTTATAAAAAAAGTAAAATTCAGTATTTATTAGTACTAGTGAAAATATTCATAATGACAGTAGTATATTTTAATTAGGTCTATCAGATGCTGCAATAATATTTCCAATATCTCTAATAGCTTTCGAGAAAATGACGAGGAAAGTCATGTTTATATATAAATATTAAGCTTCATTTTACTGCGTAATTATTAGTCATAGAACAAATATTCATAATGACAGTTGTACAGTTTAATTAGGTCTATCAGATGCTGCAATGATATTTCCAATATCTCTAATAGCTTTCGAAAAAATAAGGAGGAAATTCATGTTTTTATATAAATATTAAGTTTCATTTTACTGCGTAATTATTAGTCATAAAACAAATATTCATAATATCAGTTGTACAGTTTAATTAGGTCTATCAGATGCTGCAATGATATTTCCAATATCTCTAATAGCTTTCGGGAAAATGAGGTGGAAAGTCATGTTTATATATAAATATTAAGTTTCATTTTACTGCGTAATTATTAGTCATAGAACAAATATTCATAATGACAGTTGTACAGTTTAATTAGGTCTATCAGATGCTGCAATTATATTTCCAATATCTCTAATAGCTTTCAAGAAAATGACGAGGAAAGTCATGTTTTTATATAAAAATACGGTTTTATTTTACTGCGTAATTATTAGTCATAGAACAAATATTCATATCAGTTGTACAGTTGAATTAGGTATATCAGATGATGCAATGATATTTCCAATATCTCTAATAGCTTTCGAGAAAACGAGGAAGAAAGTTTTTATAAAAAAAGTAAAATTCAGTATTTATTAGTACTAGTGAAAATATTCATAATGACAGTAGTAGACTTTAATTAGGTCTATCAGATGCTGCAATAATATTTCCAATATCTCTAATAGCTTTCGAGAAAATGACGAGGAAAGTCATGTTTATATATAAAAATTAAGTTTCATTTTACTGCGTAATTATTAGTCATAGAACAAATATTCATAATGACAGTTGTACAGTTTAATTAGGTCTATCAGATGCTGCAATGATATTTCCAATATCTCTAATAGCTTTCGAAAAAATGAGGAGGAAATTCATGTTTTTATATAAATATTAAGTTTCATTTTACTGCATAATTATTAGTCATAGAACAAATATTCATAATGACAGTTGTACAGTTTAATCAGGTCTATCAGATGCTGCAATGATATTTCCAATATCTCTAATAGCTTTCGAGAAAATGAGGAGGAAAGTCATGTTTTTATATAAATATTAAGTTTCAATTTACTGCGTAATTATTAGTCATAGAACAAATATTCATAATATCAGTTGTACAGTTTAATTAGGTCTATCAGATGCTGCAATAATATTTCCAATATCTCTAATAGCTTTCGAGAAAATGAGGAGGAAAGTCATGTTTTTATATAAATATTAAGTTTCATTTTACTGCGTTATTATTAGTCATAGAACAAATATTCATAATGACAGTTGTACAGTTTAATCAGGTCTATCAGATGCTGCAATGATATTTCCAATATCTCTAATAGCTTTCGAGAAAATGAGGAGGAAAGTCATGTTTTTATATAAATATTAAGTTTCATTTTACTGCGTAATTATTAGTCATAGAACAAATATTCATAATATCAGTTGTACAGTTTAATTAGGTCTATCAGATGCTGCAATAATATTTCCAATATCTCTAATAGCTTTCGAGAAAATGAGGAGGAAAGTCATGTTTTTATATAAATATTAAGTTTCATTTTACTGCGTAATTATTAGTCATAGAACAAATATTCATAATATCAGTTGTACAGTTTAATTAGGTCTATCAGATGCTGCAATGATATTTCCAATATCTCTAATAGCTTTCGAAAAAATGAGGAGGAAAGTCATGTTTTTATATAAATATTAAGTTTCATTTTACTGCGTAATTATTAGTCATAGAACAAATATTCATAATGACAGTTGTACAGTTTAATCAGGTCTATCAGATGCTGCAATGATATTTCCAATATCTCTAATAGCTTTCGAGAAAATGAGGAGGAAAGTCATCTTTTTATATAAATATTAAGTTTCATTTTACTGCGTAATTATTAGTCATAGAGCAAATATTCATAATATCAGTTGTACAGTTTAATTAGGTCTATCAGATGCTGCAATAATATTTCCAATATCACTAATAGCTTTCGAGAAAATGAGGAGGAAAGTCATGTTTTTATATAAATATTAAGTTTCATTTTACTGCGTAATTATTAGTCATAGAACAAATATTCATAATATCAGTTGTACAGTTTAATTAGGTCTATCAGATGCTGCAATGATATTTCCAATATCTCTAATAGCTTTCGAAAAAATGAGGAGGAAAGTCATGTTTTTATATAAATATTAAGTTTCATTTTACTGCGTAATTATTAGTCATAGAACAAATAATCATAATATCAGTTGTACAGTTTAATTAGGTCTATCAGATGCTGCAATGATATTTCCAATATCTCTAATAGCTTTCGGGAAAATGAGGTGGAAAGTCATGTTTATATATAAATATTAAGTTTCATTTTACTGCGTAATTATTAGTCATAGAACAAATATTCATAATGACAGTTGTACAGTTTAATTAGGTCTATCAGATGCTGCAATTATATTTCCAATATCTCTAATAGCTTTCAAGAAAATGACGAGGAAAATCATGTTTTTATATAAAAATACGGTTTTATTTTACTGCGTAATTATTAGTCATAGAACAAATATTCATATCAGTTGTACAGTTGAATTAGGTATATCAGATGATGCAATGATATTTCCAATATCTCTAATAGCTTTCGAGAAAACGAGGAAGAAAGTTTTTATAAAAAAAGTAAAATTCAGTATTTATTAGTACTAGTGAAAATATTCATAATGACAGTAGTATATTTTAATTAGGTCTATCAGATGCTGCAATAATATTTCCAATATCTCTAATAGCTTTCGAGAAAATGACGAGGAAAGTCATGTTTATATATAAATATTAAGTTTCATTTTACTGCGTAATTATTAGTCATAGAACAAATATTCATAATGACAGTTGTACAGTTTAATTAGGTCTATCAGATGCTGCAATGATATTTCCAATATCTCTAATAGCTTTCGAAAAAATGAGGAGGAAATTCATGTTTTTATATAAATATTAAGTTTCATTTTACTGCGTAATTATTAGTCATAGAACAAATATTCATAATATCAGTTGTACAGTTTAATTAGGTCTATCAGATGCTGCAATGATATTTCCAATATCTCTAATAGCTTTCGGGAAAATGAGGTGGAAAGTCATGTTTATATATAAATATTAAGTTTCATTTTACTGCGTAATTATTAGTCATAGAACAAATATTCATAATGACAGTTGTACAGTTTAATTAGGTCTATCAGATGCTGCAATTATATTTCCAATATCTCTAATAGCTTTCAAGAAAATGACGAGGAAAGTCATGTTTTTATATAAAAATACGGTTTTATTTTACTGCGTAATTATTAGTCATAGAACAAATATTCATATCAGTTGTACAGTTGAATTAGGTATATCAGATGATGCAATGATATTTCCAATATCTCTAATAGCTTTCGAGAAAACGAGGAAGAAAGTTTTTATAAAAAAAGTAAAATTCAGTATTTATTAGTACTAGTGAAAATATTCATAATGACAGTAGTAGACTTTAATTAGGTCTATCAGATGCTGCAATAATATTTCCAATATCTCTAATAGCTTTCGAGAAAATGACGAGGAAAGTCATGTTTATATATAAAAATTAAGTTTCATTTTACTGCGTAATTATTAGTCATAGAACAAATATTCATAATGACAGTTGTACAGTTTAATTAAGTCTATCAGATGCTGCAATGATATTTCCAATATCTCTAATAGCTTTCGAAAAAATGAGGAGGAAATTCATGTTTTTATATAAATATTAAGTTTCATTTTACTGCATAATTATTAGTCATAGAACAAATATTCATAATGACAGTTGTACAGTTTAATCAGGTCTATCAGATGCTGCAATGATATTTCCAATATCTCTAATAGCTTTCGAGAAAATGAGGAGGAAAGTCATGTTTTTATATAAATATTAAGTTTCAATTTACTGCGTAATTATTAGTCATAGAACAAATATTCATAATATCAGTTGTACAGTTTAATTAGGTCTATCAGATGCTGCAATAATATTTCCAATATCTCTAATAGCTTTCGAGAAAATGAGGAGGAAAGTCATGTTTTTATATAAATATTAAGTTTCATTTTACTGCGTAATTATTAGTCATAGAACAAATATTCATAATGACAGTTGTACAGTTTAATTAGGTCTATCAGATGCTGCAATTATATTTCCAATATCTCTAATAGCTTTCAAGAAAATGACGAGGAAAGTCATGTTTTTATATAAAAATACGGTTTTATTTTACTGCGTAATTATTAGTCATAGAACAAATATTCATATCAGTTGTACAGTTGAATTAGGTATATCAGATGATGCAATGATATTTCCAATATCTCTAATAGCTTTCGAGAAAACGAGGAAGAAAGTTTTTATAAAAAAAGTAAAATTCAGTATTTATTAGTACTAGTTAAAATATTCATAATGACAGTAGTAGACTTTAATTAGGTCTATCAGATGCTGCAATAATATTTCCAATATCTCTAATAGCTTTCGAGAAAATGACGAGGAAAGTCATGTTTATATATAAAATTAAGTTTCATTTTACTGCGTAATTATTAGTCATAGAACAAATATTCATATCAGTTGTACAGTTGAATTAGGTATATCAGATGATGCAATGATATTTCCAATATCTCTAATAGCTTTCGAGAAAACGAGGAAGAAAGTTTTTATAAAAAAAGTAAAATTCAGTATTTATTAGTACTAGTGAAAATATTCATAATGACAGTAGTATATTTTAATTAGGTCTATCAGATGCTGCAATAATATTTCCAATATCTCTAATAGCTTTCGAGAAAATGACGAGGAAAGTCATGTTTATATATAAATATTAAGCTTCATTTTACTGCGTAATTATTAGTCATAGAACAAATATTCATAATGACAGTTGTACAGTTTAATTAGGTCTATCAGATGCTGCAATGATATTTCCAATATCTCTAATAGCTTTCGAAAAAATAAGGAGGAAATTCATGTTTTTATATAAATATTAAGTTTCATTTTACTGCGTAATTATTAGTCATAAAACAAATATTCATAATATCAGTTGTACAGTTTAATTAGGTCTATCAGATGCTGCAATGATATTTCCAATATCTCTAATAGCTTTCGGGAAAATGAGGTGGAAAGTCATGTTTATATATAAATATTAAGTTTCATTTTACTGCGTAATTATTAGTCATAGAACAAATATTCATAATGACAGTTGTACAGTTTAATTAGGTCTATCAGATGCTGCAATTATATTTCCAATATCTCTAATAGCTTTCAAGAAAATGACGAGGAAAGTCATGTTTTTATATAAAAATACGGTTTTATTTTACTGCGTAATTATTAGTCATAGAACAAATATTCATATCAGTTGTACAGTTGAATTAGGTATATCAGATGATGCAATGATATTTCCAATATCTCTAATAGCTTTCGAGAAAACGAGGAAGAAAGTTTTTATAAAAAAAGTAAAATTCAGTATTTATTAGTACTAGTGAAAATATTCATAATGACAGTAGTAGACTTTAATTAGGTCTATCAGATGCTGCAATAATATTTCCAATATCTCTAATAGCTTTCGAGAAAATGACGAGGAAAGTCATGTTTATATATAAAAATTAAGTTTCATTTTACTGCGTAATTATTAGTCATAGAACAAATATTCATAATGACAGTTGTACAGTTTAATTAGGTCTATCAGATGCTGCAATGATATTTCCAATATCTCTAATAGCTTTCGAAAAAATGAGGAGGAAATTCATGTTTTTATATAAATATTAAGTTTCATTTTACTGCATAATTATTAGTCATAGAACAAATATTCATAATGACAGTTGTACAGTTTAATCAGGTCTATCAGATGCTGCAATGATATTTCCAATATCTCTAATAGCTTTCGAGAAAATGAGGAGGAAAGTCATGTTTTTATATAAATATTAAGTTTCAATTTACTGCGTAATTATTAGTCATAGAACAAATATTCATAATATCAGTTGTACAGTTTAATTAGGTCTATCAGATGCTGCAATAATATTTCCAATATCTCTAATAGCTTTCGAGAAAATGAGGAGGAAAGTCATGTTTTTATATAAATATTAAGTTTCATTTTACTGCGTTATTATTAGTCATAGAACAAATATTCATAATGACAGTTGTACAGTTTAATCAGGTCTATCAGATGCTGCAATGATATTTCCAATATCTCTAATAGCTTTCGAGAAAATGAGGAGGAAAGTCATGTTTTTATATAAATATTAAGTTTCATTTTACTGCGTAATTATTAGTCATAGAACAAATATTCATAATATCAGTTGTACAGTTTAATTAGGTCTATCAGATGCTGCAATAATATTTCCAATATCTCTAATAGCTTTCGAGAAAATGAGGAGGAAAGTCATGTTTTTATATAAATATTAAGTTTCATTTTACTGCGTAATTATTAGTCATAGAACAAATATTCATAATATCAGTTGTACAGTTTAATTAGGTCTATCAGATGCTGCAATGATATTTCCAATATCTCTAATAGCTTTCGAAAAAATGAGGAGGAAAGTCATGTTTTTATATAAATATTAAGTTTCATTTTACTGCGTAATTATTAGTCATAGAACAAATATTCATAATGACAGTTGTACAGTTTAATCAGGTCTATCAGATGCTGCAATGATATTTCCAATATCTCTAATAGCTTTCGAGAAAATGAGGAGGAAAGTCATCTTTTTATATAAATATTAAGTTTCATTTTACTGCGTAATTATTAGTCATAGAGCAAATATTCATAATATCAGTTGTACAGTTTAATTAGGTCTATCAGATGCTGCAATAATATTTCCAATATCACTAATAGCTTTCGAGAAAATGAGGAGGAAAGTCATGTTTTTATATAAATATTAAGTTTCATTTTACTGCGTAATTATTAGTCATAGAACAAATATTCATAATATCAGTTGTACAGTTTAATTAGGTCTATCAGATGCTGCAATGATATTTCCAATATCTCTAATAGCTTTCGAAAAATGAGGAGGAAAGTCATGTTTTTATATAAATATTAAGTTTCATTTTACTGCGTAATTATTAGTCATAGAACAAATAATCATAATATCAGTTGTACAGTTTAATTAGGTCTATCAGATGCTGCAATGATATTTCCAATATCTCTAATAGCTTTCGGGAAAATGAGGTGGAAAGTCATGTTTATATATAAATATTAAGTTTCATTTTACTGCGTAATTATTAGTCATAGAACAAATATTCATAATGACAGTTGTACAGTTTAATTAGGTCTATCAGATGCTGCAATTATATTTCCAATATCTCTAATAGCTTTCAAGAAAATGACGAGGAAAATCATGTTTTTATATAAAAATACGGTTTTATTTTACTGCGTAATTATTAGTCATAGAACAAATATTCATATCAGTTGTACAGTTGAATTAGGTATATCAGATGATGCAATGATATTTCCAATATCTCTAATAGCTTTCGAGAAAACGAGGAAGAAAGTTTTTATAAAAAAAGTAAAATTCAGTATTTATTAGTACTAGTGAAAATATTCATAATGACAGTAGTATATTTTAATTAGGTCTATCAGATGCTGCAATAATATTTCCAATATCTCTAATAGCTTTCGAGAAAATGACGAGGAAAGTCATGTTTATATATAAATATTAAGTTTCATTTTACTGCGTAATTATTAGTCATAGAACAAATATTCATAATGACAGTTGTACAGTTTAATTAGGTCTATCAGATGCTGCAATGATATTTCCAATATCTCTAATAGCTTTCGAAAAAATGAGGAGGAAATTCATGTTTTTATATAAATATTAAGTTTCATTTTACTGCGTAATTATTAGTCATAGAACAAATATTCATAATATCAGTTGTACAGTTTAATTAGGTCTATCAGATGCTGCAATGATATTTCCAATATCTCTAATAGCTTTCGGGAAAATGAGGTGGAAAGTCATGTTTATATATAAATATTAAGTTTCATTTTACTGCGTAATTATTAGTCATAGAACAAATATTCATAATGACAGTTGTACAGTTTAATTAGGTCTATCAGATGCTGCAATTATATTTCCAATATCTCTAATAGCTTTCAAGAAAATGACGAGGAAAGTCATGTTTTTATATAAAAATACGGTTTTATTTTACTGCGTAATTATTAGTCATAGAACAAATATTCATATCAGTTGTACAGTTGAATTAGGTATATCAGATGATGCAATGATATTTCCAATATCTCTAATAGCTTTCGAGAAAACGAGGAAGAAAGTTTTTATAAAAAAAGTAAAATTCAGTATTTATTAGTACTAGTGAAAATATTCATAATGACAGTAGTAGACTTTAATTAGGTCTATCAGATGCTGCAATAATATTTCCAATATCTCTAATAGCTTTCGAGAAAATGACGAGGAAAGTCATGTTTTATATATAAAAATTAAGTTTCATTTTACTGCGTAATTATTAGTCATAGAACAAATATTCATAATGACAGTTGTACAGTTTAATTAAGTCTATCAGATGCTGCAATGATATTTCCAATATCTCTAATAGCTTTCGAAAAAATGAGGAGGAAATTCATGTTTTTATATAAATATTAAGTTTCATTTTACTGCATAATTATTAGTCATAGAACAAATATTCATAATGACAGTTGTACAGTTTAATCAGGTCTATCAGATGCTGCAATGATATTTCCAATATCTCTAATAGCTTTCGAGAAAATGAGGAGGAAAGTCATGTTTTTATATAAATATTAAGTTTCAATTTTACTGCGTAATTATTAGTCATAGAACAAATATTCATAATATCAGTTGTACAGTTTAATTAGGTCTATCAGATGCTGCAATAATATTTCCAATATCTCTAATAGCTTTCGAGAAAATGAGGAGGAAAGTCATGTTTTTATATAAATATTAAGTTTCATTTTACTGCGTAATTATTAGTCATAGAACAAATATTCATAATGACAGTTGTACAGTTTAATTAGGTCTATCAGATGCTGCAATTATATTTCCAATATCTCTAATAGCTTTCAAGAAAATGACGAGGAAAGTCATGTTTTTATATAAAAATACGGTTTTATTTTACTGCGTAATTATTAGTCATAGAACAAATATTCATATCAGTTGTACAGTTGAATTAGGTATATCAGATGATGCAATGATATTTCCAATATCTCTAATAGCTTTCGAGAAAACGAGGAAGAAAGTTTTTATAAAAAAAGTAAAATTCAGTATTTATTAGTACTAGTTAAAATATTCATAATGACAGTAGTAGACTTTAATTAGGTCTATCAGATGCTGCAATAATATTTCCAATATCTCTAATAGCTTTCGAGAAAATGACGAGGAAAGTCATGTTTATATATAAAAATTAAGTTTCATTTTACTGCGTAATTATTAGTCATAGAACAAATATTCATATCAGTTGTACAGTTGAATTAGGTATATCAGATGATGCAATGATATTTCCAATATCTCTAATAGCTTTCGAGAAAACGAGGAAGAAAGTTTTTATAAAAAAAGTAAAATTCAGTATTTATTAGTACTAGTGAAAATATTCATAATGACAGTAGTATATTTTAATTAGGTCTATCAGATGCTGCAATAATATTTCCAATATCTCTAATAGCTTTCGAGAAAATGACGAGGAAAGTCATGTTTATATATAAATATTAAGCTTCATTTTACTGCGTAATTATTAGTCATAGAACAAATATTCATAATGACAGTTGTACAGTTTAATTAGGTCTATCAGATGCTGCAATGATATTTCCAATATCTCTAATAGCTTTCGAAAAAATAAGGAGGAAATTCATGTTTTTATATAAATATTAAGTTTCATTTTACTGCGTAATTATTAGTCATAGAAACAATATTCATAATATCAGTTGTACAGTTTAATTAGGTCTATCAGATGCTGCAATGATATTTCCAATATCTCTAATAGCTTTCGGGAAAATGAGGTGGAAAGTCATGTTTATATATAAATATTAAGTTTCATTTTACTGCGTAATTATTAGTCATAGAACAAATATTCATAATGACAGTTGTACAGTTTAATTAGGTCTATCAGATGCTGCAATTATATTTCCAATATCTCTAATAGCTTTCAAGAAAATGACGAGGAAAGTCATGTTTTTATATAAAAATACGGTTTTATTTTACTGCGTAATTATTAGTCATAGAACAAATATTCATATCAGTTGTACAGTTGAATTAGGTATATCAGATGATGCAATGATATTTCCAATATCTCTAATAGCTTTCGAGAAAACGAGGAAGAAAGTTTTTATAAAAAAAGTAAAATTCAGTATTTATTAGTACTAGTGAAAATATTCATAATGACAGTAGTAGACTTTAATTAGGTCTATCAGATGCTGCAATAATATTTCCAATATCTCTAATAGCTTTCGAGAAAATGACGAGGAAAGTCATGTTTATATATAAAAATTAAGTTTCATTTTACTGCGTAATTATTAGTCATAGAACAAATATTCATAATGACAGTTGTACAGTTTAATTAGGTCTATCAGATGCTGCAATGATATTTCCAATATCTCTAATAGCTTTCGAAAAAATGAGGAGGAAATTCATGTTTTTATATAAATATTAAGTTTCATTTTACTGCATAATTATTAGTCATAGAACAAATATTCATAATGACAGTTGTACAGTTTAATCAGGTCTATCAGATGCTGCAATGATATTTCCAATATCTCTAATAGCTTTCGAGAAAATGAGGAGGAAAGTCATGTTTTTATATAAATATTAAGTTTCAATTTACTGCGTAATTATTAGTCATAGAACAAATATTCATAATATCAGTTGTACAGTTTAATTAGGTCTATCAGATGCTGCAATAATATTTCCAATATCTCTAATAGCTTTCGAGAAAATGAGGAGGAAAGTCATGTTTTTATATAAATATTAAGTTTCATTTTACTGCGTTATTATTAGTCATAGAACAAATATTCATAATGACAGTTGTACAGTTTAATCAGGTCTATCAGATGCTGCAATGATATTTCCAATATCTCTAATAGCTTTCGAGAAAATGAGGAGGAAAGTCATGTTTTTATATAAATATTAAGTTTCATTTTACTGCGTAATTATTAGTCATAGAACAAATATTCATAATATCAGTTGTACAGTTTAATTAGGTCTATCAGATGCTGCAATAATATTTCCAATATCTCTAATAGCTTTCGAGAAAATGAGGAGGAAAGTCATGTTTTTATATAAATATTAAGTTTCATTTTACTGCGTAATTATTAGTCATAGAACAAATATTCATAATATCAGTTGTACAGTTTAATTAGGTCTATCAGATGCTGCAATGATATTTCCAATATCTCTAATAGCTTTCGAAAAAATGAGGAGGAAAGTCATGTTTTTATATAAATATTAAGTTTCATTTTACTGCGTAATTATTAGTCATAGAACAAATATTCATAATGACAGTTGTACAGTTTAATCAGGTCTATCAGATGCTGCAATGATATTTCCAATATCTCTAATAGCTTTCGAGAAAATGAGGAGGAAAGTCATCTTTTTATATAAATATTAAGTTTCATTTTACTGCGTAATTATTAGTCATAGAGCAAATATTCATAATATCAGTTGTACAGTTTAATTAGGTCTATCAGATGCTGCAATAATATTTCCAATATCACTAATAGCTTTCGAGAAAATGAGGAGGAAAGTCATGTTTTTATATAAATATTAAGTTTCATTTTACTGCGTAATTATTAGTCATAGAACAAATATTCATAATATCAGTTGTACAGTTTAATTAGGTCTATCAGATGCTGCAATGATATTTCCAATATCTCTAATAGCTTTCGAAAAAATGAGGAGGAAAGTCATGTTTTTATATAAATATTAAGTTTCATTTTACTGCGTAATTATTAGTCATAGAACAAATATTCATAATATCAGTTGTACAGTTTAATTAGGTCTATCAGATGCTGCAATGATATTTCCAATATCTCTAATAGCTTTCGGGAAAATGAGGTGGAAAGTCATGTTTATATATAAATATTAAGTTTCATTTTACTGCGTAATTATTAGTCATAGAACAAATATTCATAATGACAGTTGTACAGTTTAATTAGGTCTATCAGATGCTGCAATTATATTTCCAATATCTCTAATAGCTTTCAAGAAAATGACGAGGAAAATCATGTTTTTATATAAAAATACGGTTTTATTTTACTGCGTAATTATTAGTCATAGAACAAATATTCATATCAGTTGTACAGTTGAATTAGGTATATCAGATGATGCAATGATATTTCCAATATCTCTAATAGCTTTCGAGAAAACGAGGAAGAAAGTTTTTATAAAAAAAGTAAAATTCAGTATTTATTAGTACTAGTGAAAATATTCATAATGACAGTAGTATATTTTAATTAGGTCTATCAGATGCTGCAATAATATTTCCAATATCTCTAATAGCTTTCGAGAAAATGACGAGGAAAGTCATGTTTATATATAAATATTAAGTTTCATTTTACTGCGTAATTATTAGTCATAGAACAAATATTCATAATGACAGTTGTACAGTTTAATTAGGTCTATCAGATGCTGCAATGATATTTCCAATATCTCTAATAGCTTTCGAAAAAATGAGGAGGAAATTCATGTTTTTATATAAATATTAAGTTTCATTTTACTGCGTAATTATTAGTCATAGAACAAATATTCATAATATCAGTTGTACAGTTTAATTAGGTCTATCAGATGCTGCAATGATATTTCCAATATCTCTAATAGCTTTCGGGAAAATGAGGTGGAAAGTCATGTTTATATATAAATATTAAGTTTCATTTTACTGCGTAATTATTAGTCATAGAACAAATATTCATAATGACAGTTGTACAGTTTAATTAGGTCTATCAGATGCTGCAATTATATTTCCAATATCTCTAATAGCTTTCAAGAAAATGACGAGGAAAGTCATGTTTTTATATAAAAATACGGTTTTATTTTACTGCGTAATTATTAGTCATAGAACAAATATTCATATCAGTTGTACAGTTGAATTAGGTATATCAGATGATGCAATGATATTTCCAATATCTCTAATAGCTTTCGAGAAAACGAGGAAGAAAGTTTTTATAAAAAAAGTAAAATTCAGTATTTATTAGTACTAGTGAAAATATTCATAATGACAGTAGTAGACTTTAATTAGGTCTATCAGATGCTGCAATAATATTTCCAATATCTCTAATAGCTTTCGAGAAAATGACGAGGAAAGTCATGTTTATATATAAAAATTAAGTTTCATTTTACTGCGTAATTATTAGTCATAGAACAAATATTCATAATGACAGTTGTACAGTTTAATTAGGTCTATCAGATGCTGCAATGATATTTCCAATATCTCTAATAGCTTTCGAAAAAATGAGGAGGAAATTCATGTTTTTATATAAATATTAAGTTTCATTTTACTGCATAATTATTAGTCATAGAACAAATATTCATAATGACAGTTGTACAGTTTAATCAGGTCTATCAGATGCTGCAATGATATTTCCAATATCTCTAATAGCTTTCGAGAAAATGAGGAGGAAAGTCATGTTTTTATATAAATATTAAGTTTCAATTTACTGCGTAATTATTAGTCATAGAACAAATATTCATAATATCAGTTGTACAGTTTAATTAGGTCTATCAGATGCTGCAATAATATTTCCAATATCTCTAATAGCTTTCGAGAAAATGAGGAGGAAAGTCATGTTTTTATATAAATATTAAGTTTCATTTTACTGCGTAATTATTAGTCATAGAACAAATATTCATAATGACAGTTGTACAGTTTAATTAGGTCTATCAGATGCTGCAATTATATTTCCAATATCTCTAATAGCTTTCAAGAAAATGACGAGGAAAGTCATGTTTTTATATAAAAATACGGTTTTATTTTACTGCGTAATTATTAGTCATAGAACAAATATTCATATCAGTTGTACAGTTTGAATTAGGTATATCAGATGATGCAATGATATTTCCAATATCTCTAATAGCTTTCGAGAAAACGAGGAAGAAAGTTTTTATAAAAAAAGTAAAATTCAGTATTTATTAGTACTAGTTAAAATATTCATAATGACAGTAGTAGACTTTAATTAGGTCTATCAGATGCTGCAATAATATTTCCAATATCTCTAATAGCTTTCGAGAAAATGACGAGGAAAGTCATGTTTATATATAAAAATTAAGTTTCATTTTACTGCGTAATTATTAGTCATAGAACAAATATTCATATCAGTTGTACAGTTGAATTAGGTATATCAGATGATGCAATGATATTTCCAATATCTCTAATAGCTTTCGAGAAAACGAGGAAGAAAGTTTTTATAAAAAAAGTAAAATTCAGTATTTATTAGTACTAGTGAAAATATTCATAATGACAGTAGTATATTTTAATTAGGTCTATCAGATGCTGCAATAATATTTCCAATATCTCTAATAGCTTTCGAGAAAATGACGAGGAAAGTCATGTTTATATATAAATATTAAGCTTTCATTTTACTGCGTAATTATTAGTCATAGAACAAATATTCATAATGACAGTTGTACAGTTTAATTAGGTCTATCAGATGCTGCAATGATATTTCCAATATCTCTAATAGCTTTCGAAAAAATAAGGAGGAAATTCATGTTTTTATATAAATATTAAGTTTCATTTTACTGCGTAATTATTAGTCATAGAACAAATATTCATAATATCAGTTGTACAGTTTAATTAGGTCTATCAGATGCTGCAATGATATTTCCAATATCTCTAATAGCTTTCGGGAAAATGAGGTGGAAAGTCATGTTTATATATAAATATTAAGTTTCATTTTACTGCGTAATTATTAGTCATAGAACAAATATTCATAATGACAGTTGTACAGTTTAATTAGGTCTATCAGATGCTGCAATTATATTTCCAATATCTCTAATAGCTTTCAAGAAAATGACGAGGAAAGTCATGTTTTTATATAAAAATACGGTTTTATTTTACTGCGTAATTATTAGTCATAGAACAAATATTCATATCAGTTGTACAGTTGAATTAGGTATATCAGATGATGCAATGATATTTCCAATATCTCTAATAGCTTTCGAGAAAACGAGGAAGAAAGTTTTTATAAAAAAAGTAAAATTCAGTATTTATTAGTACTAGTGAAAATATTCATAATGACAGTAGTAGACTTTAATTAGGTCTATCAGATGCTGCAATAATATTTCCAATATCTCTAATAGCTTTCGAGAAAATGACGAGGAAAGTCATGTTTATATATAAAATTAAGTTTCATTTTACTGCGTAATTATTAGTCATAGAACAAATATTCATAATGACAGTTGTACAGTTTAATTAGGTCTATCAGATGCTGCAATGATATTTCCAATATCTCTAATAGCTTTCGAAAAAATGAGGAGGAAATTCATGTTTTTATATAAATATTAAGTTTCATTTTACTGCATAATTATTAGTCATAGAACAAATATTCATAATGACAGTTGTACAGTTTAATCAGGTCTATCAGATGCTGCAATGATATTTCCAATATCTCTAATAGCTTTCGAGAAAATGAGGAGGAAAGTCATGTTTTTATATAAATATTAAGTTTCAATTTACTGCGTAATTATTAGTCATAGAACAAATATTCATAATATCAGTTGTACAGTTTAATTAGGTCTATCAGATGCTGCAATAATATTTCCAATATCTCTAATAGCTTTCGAGAAAATGAGGAGGAAAGTCATGTTTTTATATAAATATTAAGTTTCATTTTACTGCGTTATTATTAGTCATAGAACAAATATTCATAATGACAGTTGTACAGTTTAATCAGGTCTATCAGATGCTGCAATGATATTTCCAATATCTCTAATAGCTTTCGAGAAAATGAGGAGGAAAGTCATGTTTTTATATAAATATTAAGTTTCATTTTACTGCGTAATTATTAGTCATAGAACAAATATTCATAATATCAGTTGTACAGTTTAATTAGGTCTATCAGATGCTGCAATAATATTTCCAATATCTCTAATAGCTTTCGAGAAAATGAGGAGGAAAGTCATGTTTTTATATAAATATTAAGTTTCATTTTACTGCGTAATTATTAGTCATAGAACAAATATTCATAATATCAGTTGTACAGTTTAATTAGGTCTATCAGATGCTGCAATGATATTTCCAATATCTCTAATAGCTTTCGAAAAAATGAGGAGGAAAGTCATGTTTTTATATAAATATTAAGTTTCATTTTACTGCGTAATTATTAGTCATAGAACAAATATTCATAATGACAGTTGTACAGTTTAATCAGGTCTATCAGATGCTGCAATGATATTTCCAATATCTCTAATAGCTTTCGAGAAAATGAGGAGGAAAGTCATGTTTTTATATAAATATTAAGTTTCATTTTACTGCGTAATTATTAGTCATAGAACAAATATTCATAATATCAGTTGTACAGTTTAATTAGGTCTATCAGATGCTGCAATGATATTTCCAATATCTCTAATAGCTTTCGAAAAAATGAGGAGGAAAGTCATGTTTTTATATAAATATTAAGTTTCATTTTACTGCGTAATTATTAGTCATAGAACAAATAATCATAATATCAGTTGTACAGTTTAATTAGGTCTATCAGATGCTGCAATGATATTTCCAATATCTCTAATAGCTTTCGGGAAAATGAGGTGGAAAGTCATGTTTATATATAAATATTAAGTTTCATTTTACTGCGTAATTATTAGTCATAGAACAAATATTCATAATGACAGTTGTACAGTTTAATTAGGTCTATCAGATGCTGCAATTATATTTCCAATATCTCTAATAGCTTTCAAGAAAATGACGAGGAAAATCATGTTTTTATATAAAAATACGGTTTTATTTTACTGCGTAATTATTAGTCATAGAACAAATATTCATATCAGTTGTACAGTTGAATTAGGTATATCAGATGATGCAATGATATTTCCAATATCTCTAATAGCTTTCGAGAAAACGAGGAAGAAAGTTTTTATAAAAAAAGTAAAATTCAGTATTTATTAGTACTAGTGAAAATATTCATAATGACAGTAGTATATTTTAATTAGGTCTATCAGATGCTGCAATAATATTTCCAATATCTCTAATAGCTTTCGAGAAAATGACGAGGAAAGTCATGTTTATATATAAATATTAAGTTTCATTTTACTGCGTAATTATTAGTCATAGAACAAATATTCATAATGACAGTTGTACAGTTTAATTAGGTCTATCAGATGCTGCAATGATATTTCCAATATCTCTAATAGCTTTCGAAAAAATGAGGAGGAAATTCATGTTTTTATATAAATATTAAGTTTCATTTTACTGCGTAATTATTAGTCATAGAACAAATATTCATAATATCAGTTGTACAGTTTAATTAGGTCTATCAGATGCTGCAATGATATTTCCAATATCTCTAATAGCTTTCGGGAAAATGAGGTGGAAAGTCATGTTTATATATAAATATTAAGTTTCATTTTACTGCGTAATTATTAGTCATAGAACAAATATTCATAATGACAGTTGTACAGTTTAATTAGGTCTATCAGATGCTGCAATTATATTTCCAATATCTCTAATAGCTTTCAAGAAAATGACGAGGAAAGTCATGTTTTTATATAAAAATACGGTTTTATTTTACTGCGTAATTATTAGTCATAGAACAAATATTCATATCAGTTGTACAGTTGAATTAGGTATATCAGATGATGCAATGATATTTCCAATATCTCTAATAGCTTTCGAGAAAACGAGGAAGAAAGTTTTTATAAAAAAAGTAAAATTCAGTATTTATTAGTACTAGTGAAAATATTCATAATGACAGTAGTAGACTTTAATTAGGTCTATCAGATGCTGCAATAATATTTCCAATATCTCTAATAGCTTTCGAGAAAATGACGAGGAAAGTCATGTTTATATATAAAAATTAAGTTTCATTTTACTGCGTAATTATTAGTCATAGAACAAATATTCATAATGACAGTTGTACAGTTTAATTAAGTCTATCAGATGCTGCAATGATATTTCCAATATCTCTAATAGCTTTCGAAAAAATGAGGAGGAAATTCATGTTTTTATATAAATATTAAGTTTCATTTTACTGCATAATTATTAGTCATAGAACAAATATTCATAATGACAGTTGTACAGTTTAATCAGGTCTATCAGATGCTGCAATGATATTTCCAATATCTCTAATAGCTTTCGAGAAAATGAGGAGGAAAGTCATGTTTTTATATAAATATTAAGTTTCAATTTACTGCGTAATTATTAGTCATAGAACAAATATTCATAATATCAGTTGTACAGTTTAATTAGGTCTATCAGATGCTGCAATAATATTTCCAATATCTCTAATAGCTTTCGAGAAAATGAGGAGGAAAGTCATGTTTTTATATAAATATTAAGTTTCATTTTACTGCGTAATTATTAGTCATAGAACAAATATTCATAATGACAGTTGTACAGTTTAATTAGGTCTATCAGATGCTGCAATTATATTTCCAATATCTCTAATAGCTTTCAAGAAAATGACGAGGAAAGTCATGTTTTTATATAAAAATACGGTTTTATTTTACTGCGTAATTATTAGTCATAGAACAAATATTCATATCAGTTGTACAGTTGAATTAGGTATATCAGATGATGCAATGATATTTCCAATATCTCTAATAGCTTTCGAGAAAACGAGGAAGAAAGTTTTTATAAAAAAAGTAAAATTCAGTATTTATTAGTACTAGTTAAAATATTCATAATGACAGTAGTAGACTTTAATTAGGTCTATCAGATGCTGCAATAATATTTCCAATATCTCTAATAGCTTTCGAGAAAATGACGAGGAAAGTCATGTTTATATATAAATATTAAGTTTCATTTTACTGCGTAATTATTAGTCATAGAACAAATATTCATATCAATTGTACAGTTGAATTAGGTATATCAGATGATGCAATGATATTTCCAATATCTCTAATAGCTTTCGAGAAAACGAGGAAGAAAGTTTTTATAAAAAAAGTAAAATTCAGTATTTATTAGTACTAGTGAAAATATTCATAATGACAGTAGTATATTTTAATTAGGTCTATCAGATGCTGCAATAATATTTCCAATATCTCTAATAGCTTTCGAGAAAATGACGAGGAAAGTCATGTTTATATATAAATATTAAGCTTCATTTTACTGCGTAATTATTAGTCATAGAACAAATATTCATAATGACAGTTGTACAGTTTAATTAGGTCTATCAGATGCTGCAATGATATTTCCAATATCTCTAATAGCTTTCGAAAAAATAAGGAGGAAATTCATGTTTTTATATAAATATTAAGTTTCATTTTACTGCGTAATTATTAGTCATAAAACAAATATTCATAATATCAGTTGTACAGTTTAATTAGGTCTATCAGATGCTGCAATGATATTTCCAATATCTCTAATAGCTTTCGGGAAAATGAGGTGGAAAGTCATGTTTATATATAAATATTAAGTTTCATTTTACTGCGTAATTATTAGTCATAGAACAAATATTCATAATGACAGTTGTACAGTTTAATTAGGTCTATCAGATGCTGCAATTATATTTCCAATATCTCTAATAGCTTTCAAGAAAATGACGAGGAAAGTCATGTTTTTATATAAAAATACGGTTTTATTTTACTGCGTAATTATTAGTCATAGAACAAATATTCATATCAGTTGTACAGTTGAATTAGGTATATCAGATGATGCAATGATATTTCCAATATCTCTAATAGCTTTCGAGAAAACGAGGAAGAAAGTTTTTATAAAAAAAGTAAAATTCAGTATTTATTAGTACTAGTGAAAATATTCATAATGACAGTTGTACAGTTTAATTAGGTCTATCAGATGCTGCAATGATATTTCCAATATCTCTAATAGCTTTCGAGAAAATGAGGAGGAAAGTCATGTTTTTATATAAAATTAAGTTTCATTTTACTGCGTAATTATTAGTCATAGAACAAATATTCATAATGACAGTTGTACAGTTTAATTAGGTCTATCAGATGCTGCAATGATATTTCCAATATCTCTAATAGCTTTCGAGAAAATGAGGAGGAAAGTCATGTTTTTATATAAATATTAAGTTTCATTTTACTGCGTAATTATTAGTCATAGAACAAATATTCATAATGACAGTTGTACAGTTTAATTAGGTCTATCAGATGCTGCAATGATATTTCCAATATCTCTAATAGCTTTCGAGAAAATGAGGAGGAAAGTCATGTTTTTATATAAATATTAAGTTTCATTTTACTGCGTAATTATTAGTCATAGAACAAATATTCATAATACAGTTGTACAGTTTAATTAGGTCTATCAGATGCTGCAATGATATTTCCAATATCTCTAATAGCTTTCGAGAAAATGAGGAGGAAAGTCATGTTTTTATATAAATATTAAGTTTCATTTTACTGCGTAATTATTAGTCATAGAACAAATATTCATAATGACAGTTGTACAGTTTAATCAGGTCTATCAGATGCTGCAATGATATTTCCAATATCTCTAATAGCTTTCGAGAAAATGAGGAGGAAAGTCATGTTTTTATATAAATATTAAGTTTCATTTTACTGCGTAATTATTAGTCATAGAACAAATATTCATAATATCAGTTGTACAGTTTAATTAGGTCTATCAGATGCTGCAATAATATTTCCAATATCTCTAATAGCTTTCGAGAAAATGAGGAGGAAAGTCATGTTTTTATATAAATATTAAGTTTCATTTTACTGCGTAATTATTAGTCATAGAACAAATATTCATAATGACAGTTGTACAGTTTAATTAGGTCTATCAGATGCTGCAATGATATTTCCAATATCTCTAATAGCTTTCGAGAAAATGAGGAGGAAAGTCATGTTTTTATATAAATATTAAGTTTCATTTTACTGCGTAATTATTAGTCATAGAACAAATATTCATAATATCAGTTGTACAGTTTAATTAGGTCTATCAGATGCTGCAATGATATTTCCAATATCTCTAATAGCTTTCGAGAAAATGAGGAGGAAAGTCATGTTTTTATATAAATATTAAGTTTCATTTTACTGCGTAATTATTAGTCATAGAACAAATATTCATAATGACAGTTGTACAGTTTAATTAGGTCTATCAGATGCTGCAATGATATTTCCAATATCTCTAATAGCTTTCGAGAAAATGAGGAGGAAAGTCATGTTTTTATATAAATATTAAGTTTCATTTTACTGCGTAATTATTAGTCATAGAACAAATATTCATAATATCAGTTGTACAGTTTAATTAGGTCTATCAGATGCTGCAATGATATTTCCAATATCTCTAATAGCTTTCGAGAAAATGAGGAGGAAAGTCATGTTTTTATATAAATATTAAGTTTCATTTTACTGCGTAATTATTAGTCATAGAACAAATATTCATAATGATCAGTTGTACAGTTTAATTAGGTCTATCAGATGCTGCAATGATATTTCCAATATCTCTAATAGCTTTCGAGAAAATGAGGAGGAAAGTCATGTTTTTATATAAAAATAAGTTTCATTTTACTGCGTAATTATTAGTCATAGAACAAATATTCATAATATCAGTTGTACAGTTGAATTAGGTATATCAGATGATGCAATGATATTTCCAATATCTCTAATAGCTTTCGAGAAAACGAGGAAGAAAGTATTTGTAAAAAAAGTAAAATTCAGTATTTATTAGTACTAGTGAAAATATTCATAATGACAGTAGTAGATTTTAATTAGGTCTATCAGATGCTGCAATAATATTTCCAATATCTCTAATAGCTTTCGAGAAAATGACGAGGAAAGTCATGTTTTTATATAAATATTAAGTTTCATTTTACTGCGTAATTATTAGTCATAGAACAAATATTCATAATGACAGTTGTACAGTTTAATTAGGTCTATCAGATGCTGCAATGATATTTCCAATATCTCTAATAGCTTTCGAGAAAATGAGGAGGAAAGTCATGTTTTTATATAAATATTAAGTTTCATTTTACTGCGTAATTATTAGTCATAGAGCAAATATTCATAATATCAGTTGTACAGTTTAATTAGGTCTATCAGATGCTGCAATAATATTTCCAATATCTCTAATAGCTTTCGAGAAAATGAGGAGGAAAGTCATGTTTTTATATAAATATTAAGTTTCATTTTACTGCGTAATTATTAGTCATAGAACAAATATTCATAATATCAGTTGTACAGTTTAATTAGGTCTATCAGATGCTGCAATGATATTTCCAATATCTCTAATAGCTTTCGAGAAAAATGAGGAGGAAAGTCATGTTTTTATATAAATATTAAGTTTCATTTTACTGCGTAATTATTAGTCATAGAACAAATATTCATAATATCAGTTGTACAGTTTAATTAGGTCTATCAGATGCTGCAATGATATTTCCAATATCTCTAATAGCTTTCGGGAAAATGAGGAGGAAAGTCATGTTTTATATAAATATTAAGTTTCATTTTACTGCGTAATTATTAGTCATAGAACAAATATTCATAATGACAGTTGTACAGTTTAATTAGGTCTATCAGATGCTGCAATTATATTTCCAATATCTCTAATAGCTTTCAAGAAAATGACGAGGAAAGTCATGTTTTTATATAAAAATACGGTTTTATTTTACTGCGTAATTATTAGTCATAGAACAAATATTCATATCAGTTGTACAGTTGAATTAGGTATATCAGATGATGCAATGATATTTCCAATATCTCTAATAGCTTTCGAGAAAACGAGGAAGAAAGTTTTTATAAAAAAAGTAAAATTCAGTATTTATTAGTACTAGTGAAAATATTCATAATGACAGTAGTAGATTTTAATTAGGTCTATCAGATGCTGCAATAATATTTCCAATATCTCTAATAGCTTTCGAGAAAATGACGAGGAAAGTCATGTTTATATATAAATATTAAGTTTCATTTTACTGCGTAATTATTAGTCATAGAACAAATATTCATAATGACAGTTGTACAGTTTAATTAGGTCTATCAGATGCTGCAATGATATTTCCAATATCTCTAATAGCTTTCGAAAAAATGAGGAGGAAATTCATGTTTTTATATAAATATTAAGTTTCATTTTACTGCGTAATTATTAGTCATAGAACAAATATTCATAATATCAGTTGTACAGTTTAATTAGGTCTATCAGATGCTGCAATGATATTTCCAATATCTCTAATAGCTTTCGGGAAAATGAGGTGGAAAGTCATGTTTATATATAAATATTAAGTTTCATTTTACTGCGTAATTATTAGTCATAGAACAAATATTCATAATGACAGTTGTACAGTTTAATTAGGTCTATCAGATGCTGCAATTATATTTCCAATATCTCTAATAGCTTTCAAGAAAATGACGAGGAAAGTCATGTTTTTATATAAAAATACGGTTTTATTTTACTGCGTAATTATTAGTCATAGAACAAATATTCATATCAGTTGTACAGTTGAATTAGGTATATCAGATGATGCAATGATATTTCCAATATCTCTAATAGCTTTCGAGAAAACGAGGAAGAAAGTTTTTATAAAAAAAGTAAAATTCAGTATTTATTAGTACTAGTGAAAATATTCATAATGACAGTAGTAGACTTTAATTAGGTCTATCAGATGCTGCAATAATATTTCCAATATCTCTAATAGCTTTCGAGAAAATGACGAGGAAAGTCATGTTTATATATAAAAATTAAGTTTCATTTTACTGCGTAATTATTAGTCATAGAACAAATATTCATAATGACAGTTGTACAGTTTAATTAGGTCTATCAGATGCTGCAATGATATTTCCAATATCTCTAATAGCTTTCGAAAAAATGAGGAGGAAATTCATGTTTTTATATAAATATTAAGTTTCATTTTACTGCATAATTATTAGTCATAGAACAAATATTCATAATGACAGTTGTACAGTTTAATCAGGTCTATCAGATGCTGCAATGATATTTCCAATATCTCTAATAGCTTTCGAGAAAATGAGGAGGAAAGTCATGTTTTTATATAAATATTAAGTTTCAATTTACTGCGTAATTATTAGTCATAGAACAAATATTCATAATATCAGTTGTACAGTTTAATTAGGTCTATCAGATGCTGCAATAATATTTCCAATATCTCTAATAGCTTTCGAGAAAATGAGGAGGAAAGTCATGTTTTTATATAAATATTAAGTTTCATTTTACTGCGTAATTATTAGTCATAGAACAAATATTCATAATATCAGTTGTACAGTTTAATTAGGTCTATCAGATGCTGCAATGATATTTCCAATATCTCTAATAGCTTTCGAGAAAATGAGGAGGAAAGTCATGTTTTTATATAAATATTAAGTTTCATTTTACTGCGTAATTATTAGTCATAGAACAAATATTCATAATATCAGTTGTACAGTTTAATTAGGTCTATCAGATGCTGCAATTATATTTCCAATATCTCTAATAGCTTTCGAGAAAATGAGGAGGAAAGTCATGTTTTTATATAAAAATACGGTTTTATTTTACCGAGTAATTATTAGTCATAGAACAAATATTCATAATATCAGTTGTACAGTTGAATTAGGTATATCAGATGATGCAATGATATTTCCAATATCTCTAATAGCTTTCGAGAAAACGAGGAAGAAAGTAATTGGAAAAAAAGTAAAATTCAGTATTTATTAGTACTAGTGAAAATATTCATAATGACAGTAGTAGATTTTAATTAGGTCTATCAGATGCTGCAATAATATTTCCAATATCTCTAATAGCTTTCGAGAAAATGACGAGGAAAGTCATGTTTATATATATAAATATTAAGTTTCATTTTACTGCGTAATTATTAGTCATAGAACAAATATTCATAATGACAGTTGTACAGTTTAATTAGGTCTATCAGATGCTGCAATGATATTTCCAATATCTCTAATAGCTTTCGAGAAAATGAGGAGGAAAGTCATGTTTTTATATAAATATTAAGTTTCATTTTACTGCGTAATTATTAGTCATAGAACAAATATTCATAATGACAGTTGTACAGTTTAATCAGGTCTATCAGATGCTGCAATGATATTTCCAATATCTCTAATAGCTTTCGAGAAAATGAGGAGGAAAGTCATGTTTTTATATAAATATTAAGTTTCATTTTACTGCGTAATTATTAGTCATAGAACAAATATTCATAATATCAGTTGTACAGTTTAATTAGGTCTATCAGATGCTGCAATAATATTTCCAATATCTCTAATAGCTTTCGAGAAAATGAGGAGGAAAGTCATGTTTTTATATAAATATTAAGTTTCATTTTACTGCGTAATTATTAGTCATAGAACAAATATTCATAATACAGTTGTACAGTTTAATTAGGTCTATCAGATGCTGCAATGATATTTCCAATATCTCTAATAGCTTTCGAGAAAATGAGGAGGAAAGTCATGTTTATATATAAATATTAAGTTTCATTTTACTGCGTAATTATTAGTCATAGAACAAATATTCATAATGACAGTTGTACAGTTTAATTAGGTCTATCAGATGCTGCAATATATTTCCAATATCTCTAATAGCTTTCGAGAAAATGACGAGGAAAGTCATGTTTTTATATAAAAATACGTTTTATTTTACTGCGTAATTATTAGTCATAGAACAAATATTCATATCAGTTGTACAGTTTGAATTAGGTATATCAGATGATGCAATGATATTTCCAATATCTCTAATAGCTTTCGAGAAAACGAGGAAGAAAGTCATTTATAAAAAAAGTAAAATTTACAGTATTTATTAGTACTAGTGAAAATATTCATAATGACAGTAGTAGATTTTAATTAGGTCTATCAGATGCTGCAATAATATTTCCAATATCTCTAATAGCTTTCGAGAAAATGACGAGGAAAGTCATGTTTTATATATAAATATTAAGTTTCATTTTACTGCGTAATTATTAGTCATAGAACAAATATTCATAATATCAGTTGTACAGTTTAATTAGGTCTATCAGATGCTGCAATAATATTTCCAATATCTCTAATAGCTTTCGAGAAAATGAGGAGGAAAGTCATGTTTTTATATAAATATTAAGTTTCATTTTACTGCGTAATTATTAGTCATAGAACAAATATTCATAATATCAGTTGTACAGTTTAATTAGGTCTATCAGATGCTGCAATTATATTTCCAATATCTCTAATAGCTTTCGAGAAAATGAGGAGGAAAGTCATGTTTTTATATAAAAATACGGTTTTATTTTACCGAGTAATTATTAGTCATGGAACAAATATTCATAATATCAGTTGTACAGTTGAATTAGGTATATCAGATGATGCAATGATATTTCCAATATCTCTAATAGCTTTCGAGAAAACGAGGAAGAAAGTAATTTGAAAAAAAGTAAAATTCAGTATTTATTAGTACTAGTGAAAATATTCATAATGACAGTAGTAGATTTTAATTAGGTCTATCAGATGCTGCAATAATATTTCCAATATCTCTAATAGCTTTCGAGAAAATGACGAGGAAAGTCATGTTTATATATAAATATTAAGTTTCATTTTACTGCGTAATTATTAGTCATAGAACAAATATTCATAATGACAGTTGTACAGTTTAATTAGGTCTATCAGATGCTGCAATGATATTTCCAATATCTCTAATAGCTTTCGAAAAAATGAGGAGGAAAGTCATGTTTTTATATAAATATTAAGTTTCATTTTACTGCGTAATTATTAGTCATAGAACAAATATTCATAATATCAGTTGTACAGTTTAATTAGGTCTATCAGATGCTGCAATGATATTTCCAATATCTCTAATAGCTTTCGAGAAAATGAGGAGGAAAGTCATGTTTTTATATAAATATTAAGTTTCATTTTACTGCGTAATTATTAGTCATAGAACAAATATTCATAATGACAGTTGTACAGTTTAATCAGGTCTATCAGATGCTGCAATGATATTTCCAATATCTCTAATAGCTTTCGAGAAAATGAGGAGGAAAGTCATGTTTTTATATAAATATTAAGTTTCATTTTACTGCGTAATTATTAGTCATAGAACAAATATTCATAATATCAGTTGTACAGTTTAATTAGGTCTATCAGATGCTGCAATAATATTTCCAATATCTCTAATAGCTTTCGAGAAAATGAGGAGGAAAGTCATGTTTTTATATAAATATTAAGTTTCATTTTACTGCGTAATTATTAGTCATAGAACAAATATTCATAATATCAGTTGTACAGTTTAATTAGGTCTATCAGATGCTGCAATTATATTTCCAATATCTCTAATAGCTTTCGAGAAAATGAGGAGGAAAGTCATGTTTTTATATAAAAATACGGTTTTATTTTACCGAGTAATTATTAGTCATGGAACAAATATTCATAATATCAGTTGTACAGTTGAATTAGGTATATCAGATGATGCAATGATATTTCCAATATCTCTAATAGCTTTCGAGAAAACGAGGAAGAAAGTAATTGGAAAAAAAGTAAAATTCAGTATTTATTAGTACTAGTGAAAATATTCATAATGACAGTAGTAGATTTTAATTAGGTCTATCAGATGCTGCAATAATATTTCCAATATCTCTAATAGCTTTCGAGAAAATGAGGAGGAAAGTCATGTTTTTATATAAATATTAAGTTTCATTTTACTGCGTAATTATTAGTCATAGAACAAATATTCATAATATCAGTTGTACAGTTTAATTAGGTCTATCAGATGCTGCAATGATATTTCCAATATCTCTAATAGCTTTCGAGAAAATGAGGAGGAAAGTCATGTTTTTATATAAATATTAAGTTTCATTTTACTGCGTAATTATTAGTCATAGAACAAATATTCATAATGACAGTTGTACAGTTTAATTAGGTCTATCAGATGCTGCAATGATATTTCCAATATCTCTAATAGCTTTCGAGAAAATGAGGAGGAAAGTCATGTTTTTATATAAATATTAAGTTTCATTTTACTGCGTAATTATTAGTCATAGAACAAATATTCATAATGACAGTTGTACAGTTTAATTAGGTCTATCAGATGCTGCAATAATATTTCCAATATCTCTAATAGCTTTCGAGAAAATGACGAGGAAAGTCATGTTTTTATATAAATATTAAGTTTCATTTTACTGCGTAATTATTAGTCATAGAACAAATATTCATAATGACAGTTGTACAGTTTAATTAGGTCTATCAGATGCTGCAATGATATTTCCAATATCTCTAATAGCTTTCGAGAAAAATGAGGAGGAAAGTCATGTTTTTATATAAATATTAAGTTTCATTTTACTGCGTAATTATTAGTCATAGAACAAATATTCATAATGACAGTTGTACAGTTTAATCAGGTCTATCAGATGCTGCAATGATATTTCCAATATCTCTAATAGCTTTCGAGAAAATGAGGAGGAAAGTCATGTTTTTATATAAATATTAAGTTTCATTTTACTGCGTAATTATTAGTCATAGAACAAATATTCATAATATCAGTTGTACAGTTTAATTAGGTCTATCAGATGCTGCAATAATATTTCCAATATCTCTAATAGCTTTCGAGAAAATGAGGAGGAAAGTCATGTTTTTATATAAATATTAAGTTTCATTTTACTGCGTAATTATTAGTCATAGAACAAATATTCATAATATCAGTTGTACAGTTTAATTAGGTCTATCAGATGCTGCAATGATATTTCCAATATCTCTAATAGCTTTCGGGAAAATGAGGTGGAAAGTCATGTTTATATATAAATATTAAGTTTCATTTTACTGCGTAATTATTAGTCATAGAACAAATATTCATAATGACAGTTGTACAGTTTAATTAGGTCTATCAGATGCTGCAATTATATTTCCAATATCTCTAATAGCTTTCAAGAAAATGACGAGGAAAGTCATGTTTTTATATAAAAATACGGTTTTATTTTACTGCGTAATTATTAGTCATAGAACAAATATTCATATCAGTTGTACAGTTGAATTAGGTATATCAGATGATGCAATGATATTTCCAATATCTCTAATAGCTTTCGAGAAAACGAGGAAGAAAGTAATTTAAAAAAAAGTAAAATACAGTATTTATTAGTACTAGTGAAAATATTCATAATGACAGTAGTAGATTTTAATTAGGTCTATCAGATGCTGCAATAATATTTCCAATATCTCTAATAGCTTTCGAGAAAATGACGAGGAAAGTCATGTTTATATATAAATATTAAGTTTCATTTTACTGCGTAATTATTAGTCATAGAACAAATATTCATAATATCAGTTGTACAGTTTAATTAGGTCTATCAGATGCTGCAATAATATTTCCAATATCTCTAATAGCTTTCGAGAAAATGAGGAGGAAAGTCATGTTTTTATATAAATATTAAGTTTCATTTTACTGCGTAATTATTAGTCATAGAACAAATATTCATAATATCAGTTGTACAGTTTAATTAGGTCTATCAGATGCTGCAATTATATTTCCAATATCTCTAATAGCTTTTCGAGAAAATGAGGAGGAAAGTCATGTTTTTATATAAAAATACGGTTTTATTTTACCGAGTAATTATTAGTCATGGAACAAATATTCATAATATCAGTTGTACAGTTGAATTAGGTATATCAGATGATGCAATGATATTTCCAATATCTCTAATAGCTTTCGAGAAAACGAGGAAGAAAGTAATTTGAAAAAAAGTAAAATTCAGTATTTATTAGTACTAGTGAAAATATTCATAATGACAGTAGTAGATTTTAATTAGGTCTATCAGATGCTGCAATAATATTTCCAATATCTCTAATAGCTTTCGAGAAAATGACGAGGAAAGTCATGTTTATATATATAAATATTAAGTTTCATTTTACTGCGTAATTATTAGTCATAGAACAAATATTCATAATGACAGTTGTACAGTTTAATTAGGTCTATCAGATGCTGCAATGATATTTCCAATATCTCTAATAGCTTTCGAGAAAATGAGGAGGAAAGTCATGTTTTTATATAAATATTAAGTTTCATTTTACTGCGTAATTATTAGTCATAGAACAAATATTCATAATATCAGTTGTACAGTTTAATTAGGTCTATCAGATGCTGCAATGATATTTCCAATATCTCTAATAGCTTTCGAGAAAATGAGGAGGAAAGTCATGTTTTTATATAAATATTAAGTTTCATTTTACTGCGTTATTATTAGTCATAGAACAAATATTCATAATGACAGTTGTACAGTTTAATCAGGTCTATCAGATGCTGCAATGATATTTCCAATATCTCTAATAGCTTTCGAGAAAATGAGGAGGAAAGTCATGTTTTTATATAAATATTAAGTTTCATTTTACTGCGTAATTATTAGTCATAGAACAAATATTCATAATATCAGTTGTACAGTTTAATTAGGTCTATCAGATGCTGCAATAATATTTCCAATATCTCTAATAGCTTTCGAGAAAATGAGGAGGAAAGTCATGTTTTTATATAAATATTAAGTTTCATTTTACTGCGTAATTATTAGTCATAGAACAAATATTCATAATATCAGTTGTACAGTTTAATTAGGTCTATCAGATGCTGCAATTATATTTCCAATATCTCTAATAGCTTTTCGAGAAAATGAGGAGGAAAGTCATGTTTTTATATAAAAATACGGTTTAATTTACCGAGTAATTATTAGTCATGGAACAAATATTCATAATATCAGTTGTACAGTTGAATTAGGTATATCAGATGATGCAATGATATTTCCAATATCTCTAATAGCTTTCGAGAAAACGAGGAAGAAAGTAATTGGAAAAAAAGTAAAATTCAGTATTTATTAGTACTAGTGAAAATATTCATAATGACAGTAGTAGATTTTAATTAGGTCTATCAGATGCTGCAATAATATTTCAAATATCTCTAATAGCTTTCGAGAAAATGAGGAGGAAAGTCATGTTTTTATATAAATATTAAGTTTCATTTTACTGCGTAATTATTAGTCATAGAACAAATATTCATGATATCAGTTGTATAGTTTAATAAGGTGTATCAGATGCTGCAATGATATTTCCAATATCTCTAATAGCTTTCGAGAAAATGGGGAGGAAAGTCATGTTTTTATATAAATATTAAGTTTCATTTTACTGCGTAATTATTAGTCATAGAACAAATATTCATAATGACAGTTGTACAGTTTAATTAGGTGTATTAGATGCTGCTTTGATATTTCCAATATCTCTAATAGCTTTCGAGAAAATGAGGAGGAAAGTCATGTTTTTATATAAATATAAGTTTCATTTTACTGCGTAATTATTAGTCATAGAACAAATATTCATAATTTAAGTTTTACAGTTTAATTAGGTCTATCAGATACTGCAATGATATTTCCAATATCTCTAATAGCTTTCGAGAAAATGAGAAGGAAAGTCATTTTTTATATAAATATTAAGTTTCATTTTACTGCGTAATTATTAGTCATAGAACAAATATTCATAATGACAGTTGTACAGTTTAATTAGGTGTATCAGATGCTGCAATCATATTTCCAATATCTCTAATAGCTTTCGGGAAAATGAGTAGGAAAGTCATGTTTTTATATAAATATTAAGTTTCATTTTACTGCGTAATTATTAGTCATAGAACAAATATTCATAATCACAGTTGTACAGTTTAATTAGTTGTATCAGATGCTGCAATGATATTTCCAATATCTCTAATAGATTTCGAGAAAATGAGGAGGAAAGTCATGTTTTTAAATAAATATTAAGTTTAATTTTACTGCGTAATTGTTAGTCATAGAACAAATATTCATAATGACAGTTGTACAGTTTAATTAGGTGTATCAGATGCTGCAATGATATTTCCAATATCTCTAATAGCTTTCGGGAAAATGAGGAGGAAATTCATGTTTTTAAATAAATATTAAGTATCATTTTACTGCGTAATTATTAGTCATAGAAAAAATATTCATAATATCTGTTGTAGAGTTTAATTAGGTGTATCAGCTGTTGCAATGATATTTCCAATATCTCTAATAGCTTTCGAGAAAATGAGGAGGAAAGTCATGTTTTTAAATAAATATTAAGTTTAATTTTACTGCGTAATTATTAGTCTTAGAACAAATATTCATAATATCAGTTGTACAGTTGAATTAGTTGTATCAGATGATGCAATGATATTTCCAATATCTCTAATAGCTTTCGAGAAAACGAGGAAGAAAGTAATTTAAAAAAAAGTAAAATTCAGTATTTATTAGTACTAGTGAAAATATTCATAATGACAGTAGTAGATTTTAATCAGGTCTATCAGATGCTGCAATGATATTTCCAATATCTCTAATAGCTTTCGAGAAAATGAGGAGGAATGTCATGTTTTTATATAAATATATAGTTTCATTTTACTGCGTAATTATTAGTCATAGAACAAATATTCATAATGTCAGTTTTACAGTTTAATTAGGTCTATCAGATGCTGCAGTGATATATCCAATATCTCTAATAGCTTTCGAGAAAATGAGGAGGGAAATCATGATTTTATATAAATATTAAGTTTCATTTTACTGCGTAATTATTAGTTATAGAACAAATATTCATAATGAGAGTTGTACAGTTTAATTAGGTGTATCAGATGCTGAAATGATATTTCCAATATCTCTAATAGCTTTCGAGAAAATGAGGAGGAAAGTCATGTTTTTATATAAATATTAAGTTTCATTTTACTGCGTAATTAATAGTCATAGAACAAATATTCATAATATTAGTTGTACAGTTTAATTAGGTGTATCAGATGCTGCAATGATATTTCCAATATCTCTAATAGCTTTCGAGAAAATGAGGAGGAAATTCATGTTTTTATATAAATATTAAGTTTCATTTTACTGCGTAATTATTAGTCATAGAACAAATATTAATAATGACAGTTGTACAGTTTAATTAGGTGTATCAGATGCTGCAATGATATTTCCAATATCTCTAATAGCTTTCGAGGAAATGAGGAGAAAATTTATGTTTATATAGAAATATTAAGTTTCATTTTACTGCGTAATTATTAGTCATAGAACAAATATTCATAATGACAGTTGTACAGTTTAATTAGGTCTATCAGATGCTGCAATGATAGTTCCAATATCTCTAATTGCTTTCGGGAAAATGAGGAGGAAAGTCATGTTTTTATATAAATATTAAGTTTCATTTTACTTCGTAATTATTAGTCATAAAACAAATATTCATAATGACAGTTGTACAGTTTAATTAGGTGTATCAGATGTTGCAATGATATTTCCAATATTTCCAATATTTTCAATATCCAATATCTAATGCTAGCTAGAAGAGCCCGTCGGTGATGGCCGACGGAGCGACGGTTATATATTGCGTCCGGCGGTGTTGCCAAACCGCAGTTATCGTACCGTAAATTTATCTATTGAATATCACATAAATACTCATAAGAACGGTAATTCTGATACATAAGACAATAGAAATTTGTAAATAATGATAAAAGTTGTTATACTGGCCTATACTTATTTTCATCATTCGTTTGGTATATGCATGGGAATGATATAAAGATCTTGGCACAGACGTCGTGCCGCAAACACATGAGAGGGAGACGCTGCTGGCACATACGGTGTGCCGCAACAACTGAATGGGTTAAAACACTTGCAGACTGAAGGTGTGGTAGAGAGGTGGTGGAAAAATGGGTTAGTTTTAAATGTAGAGAATATAATAACAGCTTACAAGTCTTATTTCGTGTACCAAATGTGATAGTATTGTTTATCCTTGACAATCTTGGCTTCTTTAAAACACGAAGATATTATAATGGTTATGGGTATGTATCTATCTATCTATCTATCTATCTATGTTACCACCACCACCACCACCAACACACCACCACCACCACCACCACCACCACCACCACCACCACCACCACCACCACCACCACCACCACCACCACCATCAGTGACCCTAAAGACTTTATAACTGAATTACAGAAACTTTTTACATAGTATTTTCCATTTAAAAGAGTCGAGTCATATCTTCCAAGACAGGCAGAGGCGACGAGAATGTAGGAATGTTCGGCCAAGGTGAAGGAAGAGGACGTGAGGCTACTCAGTGTATGTTCTTTCTCTCTCTCTCTCTCTCTCTCTCTCTCTCTCTCTCTCTCTCTCTCTCTCTCTCTCTCTCTCTCTCTCTCTCTCTCTCTCTCTCTCTCTCTCTCTCTCTCTCTTTCTCATGATGACATCATCAGTAGAGCCGGAGATTAGGTCTAAAAAGTTTGATCTCAAATAATGATATTAGAAAACACCTGCACAGGCTTCTCTCTCTCTCTCTCTCTCTCTCTCTCTCTCTCTCTCTCTCTCTCTCTCTCTCTCTCTCTCTCTCTCTCTCTCTCTCTCTCTCTCTCTCTCTCTCTCTCTCTTTCCACCCTTTATGTATATTAAATTTTCTCTCCACCCATCAGCACTATCACCACCTTGTCCTCCTCCTCCTCCTCCTCCTCCTCCTCCTCCTCCTCCTCCTCCTCCTCCTCCTCCTCCTCCTCCTCCTCCTCCTATTCCTCCTTTACCTTGCTCCCTTCCCATGTCACACGTCGAACGGTAATTGGATTAAGGCTTTCATTCTAACTTCACACCCATTTAGAGACACTGACTGCACCGCCTCCTGATCCACGCACCGGAGAGACACATTTTCACTGCCATGGTGAGACGTAACACGCGCGCAGAAACGTAAACACAGTCTTCTATTTCCTTTTAAACGACAAATACCTTCATGATTTCGTTTTCTTTCGTTCTGTTGGTGTATATATATAGTGTTGTTGCCTTCTCTCTTTCTTCTCTTTTTTTTTTATTCTCTTTCTCTCTCTTTCTTTTCTTACGTTTTCTCCATCCATCCTCCCTTTTCTATATTTCATCGTTGTGCCACACGGTCTCTGGCGTCGCTGGTACGGAGTTGTGCAGAGCTAAATGTGAACATGCTCGTGTGTGTGTGTGTGTGTGTGTGTGTGTGTGTGTGTGTGTGTGTGTGTGTGTGTGTGTGTGTGTGTGTGTGTGTGTGTGTGTTTTCTTGTTCTTGTTCTTCTACTACTACTACTACTACTTCTACTACTACTACTACTACTACTACTACTACTACTACTACTACTACTACTACTACTACTACTACTACTACTGTCCTGCCCTGCTTCCCACGTCCACTTGAGTGAGGAGGTAGGCAGTAAGTAATTAAGGCCAGCGTGAAGAGGTAACATGTCGGCGATTCACAAACACGCTGGAAGGTGCGAAAAATAGCCTTGCACTCTCACGGGGGACGAGGAGCAGCTGGCTTTCGTCTATTTTTGTCGTTGTCTATCTGGTTATTTATCTCTATTTCTCTATCTCTATTTATATTTATATTTATCTACCTATCTACCTACTTATATAGATAGATAGATAGATTTATAGATAGGTAACAGATAGATAAATTGATATATAAACTGGGAAATACATAAATATACTCATAAAGAGGATCATTGTTCATGCTAAAAAAAAATGGCTGGTAATCTCACAAATGTCAGAGAGAGAGAGAGAGAGAGAGAGAGAGAGAGAGAGAGAGAGAGAGAGAGAGAGAGAGAGAGAGAGAGAGAGAGAGAGAGAGCGAGAGAGTGAGTATATATGAGTGAGAGTGAGAATATCCAAGGGTTGACTTCTGAACTCTTCCTGGATGTAAATAACACATCAAGTAAAGAAGAACCACAACCGATGCAACTCACCCACCAGCCTGCCTCATGGCCTGCCTCATAGCCTGCCTCATAGCCTGCCTCATGGCCTGCCTCATGACCCGCCTCACACACAATGCTTCGTAAAATAACCATTCTCATCACCTCCGAACACCAGGGGTCGTGTCCACCATCAGCGGTTATTATGGTGTGCTTAAAAGGCGTACGTAGCGTGTGATGGTGCAGGGTGGCAGGTGGAGGGGCTATTTTTGGACGGTATTGTTTGGTAGTACCTGTACCTGTCACCCTCATCCACCTGTACTCGAGCTGACTGGCATGACGGGGAGAGGCGGGATGGATGGGTAACATGGAGGTGATTTGAAGTGAGTTGGTGATGCGTGAACAGTGTCGAGGAACTGGCGGTACCTGTGTGTTAGTCTCTGGTAATGTTAACACTACAGCCGCTTTATGTAGTGTGAAGAATGCGATCAATGTTTTTAGCGACAATTTAGAACGTGTATTAAATAGATCAATGTATTAAGGGTGGTAATTAATATCATTGATGATTATTTGCCGCGGTGCTGATCCTAATTCCGTTGACCTTTTGGGTGGTGATGATGTGGTGTGACCTGCCTATGCTGCGATACAAGGTCACCGTATATTTGAGGTCACCATAAATACCTTCCTCGAAGCACACCCTTATCGATCTAATTTGTAAGCGTGTACGAACATATACATTGGTAGGGTGTCACCAGCAATAGCCAAGCTTACAGCCATGGCGGGAGGGCGAGGAAAGGGATCGCCAGCTAAACACAGTCTCGCTCAGCATCACATCCCTTGACACACTCAATAAATATCATAAAGGTAATAATAGTAAGCTGTTGTCTCATGCACGCCCACATCTTACGTATTCTGATCTGTTGAAAGTTTACGAAATTCTGTTAATCAAGTGGTGGGTGGCCATGCTGCAGATAGCAAAGTAATGGACTTTTGCCTCATACTAATAAGCTATCATTTTTTTTAAGTATGCTATAATTTTCAGCTTGATTCTCGCATCCGTTCTGCTTCCCACGCCCCGCCACCACAGCGTCGCTACCCCACCTGTTTCCTCCCACACTAAACAATAACATAATATGAGACCTTTCTTGCCACCTCATTCACCGCCCCCGGAGTGGTGGTGGTGGTGGTGGTGGTGGTGGTGGTGGTGGTGGTGGTGGTGGTGGTGGTGGTGGTGGTGGTGGCGGTGGTGGCTACAGAAGCATCGGCGGCGGGAAAGAGACCTGTGTAATGTTCAGAACCCTCGTACCCACTACAGACCGATCTACTTTCTGCCATTATATATATACATTTATTTATATAAACACGCACATATATTAACTGTATATACAGAATATACTTATTTCTTTATACAGTGTCCAAGATAAAAACTTTATTGAAAAAACATGTTTCCTAGTAATAGTTTTCTTCCCTTAAATTATTTCATATTGTGCGGCACCCAGTGAGAGGCAGTCACGCACCTCTTGCATCCACACCCCCGCCCCACTCCCCAAGGGCCCCGTGCCTCACCCTATTACCCCACAGCTGTCCCCCGCGCCCCGCTGCGTGCCCCAGCCAGCCCGCAGCCCCACCGTTTCTCCTGTCAGACTTCCCTCAAATCTCGGTGCTCAGCTCGGGTGAAGGGACAGGAAGAACGTGTCACTAACACAGAGTTACTTGTGTAAACCAAACCTGACAGAACACACACACACACACACACACACACACACACACACACACACACACACACACACACACACACACACACACACACACACACGTAAATTGGAGTGATTTCGTGTGGCAGTCAAATGAAATACCTGAGAAAATGGAGTGGTAATAAGCAGGAATCTGTTCCGAGGCAGAGATGTGTTGTGTGGAAAATGACGGAATATTTCACTGTCACACGAGAGAGAGAGAGAGAGAGAGAGAGAGAGAGAGAGAGAGAGAGAGAGAGAGAGAGAGAGAGAGAGAGAGAGAGAGAGAGAGAGAGAGAGAATGAGAAAGTTGGCACCGAAACGTGGCCCGGATAAGCCTCAGTGATCCCATTATTCATGAGGAATCATCATCCTGACTGAGTGGCACTCCTCTTCCCTTTCCTCCTCCATCTCCTCCTCCTTCTCTTCCTCCTCCTTGTCTTCCTTGTCCTCTTAATTTTTTCCTTCTCCTCATCTTCCTATTGTATACTGCACGAATTTGTTTCCTCTTTTTGTTCCATGAAACTTCCTATATATGTTCTCGATAACAAATATGATGTTATTACTTGTTCTTTCTGCCGCCGGAGGGAAGAATGAACCAGAGGAGAATTCTCATTTTTATGTCCTTCCATCTTTATAATATATTGTGGCGAATAGATGAATAAATGAAAAAATAAGTGAATTAATGAATAAGTAATATAGGTGAAGAGAGAGAGAGAGAGAGAGAGAGAGAGAGAGAGAGAGAGAGAGAGAGAGAGAGAGAGAGAGAGAGAGAGAGAGAGAGAGAGAGAGAGAGAGAGGTACAAACATTGACCTTATCCTTAATTAAACAGCTGTGTTTTTTTAAGCATTAACAACATCACTGGCATCAGAATATCGTCGTTTTGTTGTAGTCAATGGCATGAAACACGTTGAGCTTTGAACAGTATTACAAAGAACAGCCAACGATGCTACATTATTTAGGTTTATGGCGATCCTTTAATCAAGTGGAAAGGCAGGAGAGGTCGTGGAAACATAGCATAACATACATTGAAATGGTAATCGTGTTTGTGAAATTATACATTACACTAAATTCAACAAGGCTGCAATAGGTTTAGTTTTTTTTATATTGCTTCTTAATGTAATCAGTTTAGAAATTTTGCTAAAGAGTTT